>JBBBDQ010001696.1:870000-1172500 GCA_037127315.1 Ascarosepion bandense
TTCTACGAGGGTCATTTAATATATAAGGTGAATCTTTCGGTATAAGGACTTCTACGAGGGTGATTCAATAATTAAGGTGAATGTTTCGGTATAATGACCTTACGAGGGTCATTCAATAAGTAAGGTGAATTTTTCGGTATAGTGGCCTTACGAGGGTCATTCAATAAATAAGGTGAATTTTTTGGTATAAGGACATCTACGAGGGTCATTCAATAAATAAGGTGAGTGTTTCTATAAGGGCTTCTACCAGGGTCATTCAATAAATAAGTTGATTTTTTTCGTATAAGGACTTCTACGAGGATCATTCAATAAATAAGGTGAATTTTTCGGTATAAGGACTTCTACGAGGATCATTCAATAAATAAAGTGAATGTTTCAGTATAAGGACTTCTACGAGGTTCATTCAATAAGTAAGGTGAATTTTTCGGTATAATGACCTTACGAGGGTCATTCAATAAGTAAGGTGAATTTGTCGGTATACGAACTTCTAATACTGATAAAAGCTTACTTTTTAATTAAATTCTTGCTTTACTTCTTTTTTTAAAGGTATTTAATTTTTTTTTTTTTTTGCAGATTTATATTAACTTTGGGAGTTTTGGAGATTAACAAAGATGGCGGACCAAGAAGCATGCCCCAGGATTGGACAGAGGTCAGTTATCAAGTTTTGGTTGCTGAAGTGTGCAAACCAGTTGAAATTCATAGGAGAATGTCAACTGTGTATGGTGCCACATGTTTCAGCTAAAAAATGTCTACAAGTGGGCTAAATTGTTTAAAGAAGGACGGAGCAGTGTTGAGGATGAAGACAGGTCTGGGAGGCCTACAGAAGTGAGGTTTCCTGAGGTGATCCAATCAGTCAATGACCTCATTCAGTCTGACAGAAGGGTGACAGTGGATAACATTGCAAGTACTTTGAGCATATCTGTTGGGACAGCACAAAAATTGTCATTGATGACCTTTCCTACTCGATGGTCAGCTGCCGGTTGGTGCCAAAGATGCTTACTGCAGAGCACAAACAGAAGAGGGTCGAGTTGTCCCAGCAGTGTCTCTTCCCCTGACAGCTCAGACCTTGCCCCTTCAAACATTCACCTGTTTGGTCCCTTGAAAGCATTCACGAGAGGCACGAATTTTGAAAGTGACGATGAAGTCAAAAGTGCTGTGAGCGATTGGCTGAGACATCAGTCCAAAGATTTTCACGCTGAGGAAATACGGAAGCTTGTGCACAGATGGGAAAATTGTGTGACGCTGATGGGAGACTACGTTGAAAAATAAAAGTAAAGTAAGCTTCTATCTGTATTAGAAGTCCTTATACCAAAAACGTCACCTTATTTATTGAAAAAATTACCAGGTGGATATTAAATAGCAAACAAGGTAGAAAAATGAAGGTCCCCAAAGTGAATCGGGTTCTTGGAATAATTCCATGCTTGTCTTTTATTACTTTCAGATTCCTTCGATGTTTCATCTTGTTATTCATCGATTCACAACAGGGATTCCGTACCTTGCCACCGATTACCAATATATCTACCGATAGGCACGCATACCTGTGATCCATTAATCTACCAATGTTTAGTAGTGAACTTAGTATCTGGCTCATCTGGTCGTTACTTAACAACACCTGAAAACTGAAATAATCTTTGTTTTTATGTGATCAATCGTGTTTTATATGGAATATTTTTCGAATTTTCTGTTTTATTTTTGAAAAATCAATAAAAATAAAAACAGATTTCGTTACCCTAAAGGCAAAATGAGAATGGAATTGAATTCTCTTCTGGGTTGTTTACGTGTTTCGTTCATTTTTTTTTTTTTTGTTTAAACATTCTGAAGGTGAATTTAATTCAGTTGGTGTAAATCGCTTCTCGTGAAAAAATTGAAAAAGAGAATTTTGCTCCAATCAGAATTCTTTAATACTTTTGTAAAATATCGTCGGGTAATAATACCAAGTCATTCACTTTTTTCTCCCCACCGCCACCGTTGCCTTTACGTATTTTTATAAAGAGGGTTTTTGTTGAGAATCATTTCTATTGTTGGTAATATTCTTTCTTTGTTTTTTTAAATGAATTACTAGTATTATCACTATAACATCGATTTTTATACTTTCATAGTGTTTTGACCCCAGTCTGGGGGTTAACTATTTGCCCAAAGCTGGGAAGTTGACAGGTGCTACCACGCAGTTTTTTTTAGATTGGTTTCAACCAATAATATTCATTATCTATGTCAATATAGAACACTCTCACCTATTGGGCGTGTATAATAATAATATACACGCTAAAAAGTCTGCCTTCTTCTATCGAGCGCCCATAGCTCAGAGGTAGAATCCCCGACTGACGCAAATTCGGTACGGTTTCAATCCTGGGTTAAAAGCAATCGGACGTTTAACCGTACTGATGAGCTGTGATACAGCGAAACAGATCTCTCTGAGGATGATTATTTACGCTCTCAAACCCTGATTGAGCACTCTGGAAGAATGGTAGATTTTGAAAAAACAGTAGCTACTCTAGCATCTACGCATCGCTCATTCAGTAATGAATTAGAGCACTCTGGCTACTGCCGTATGATACATCATACGCTAAAAGTCTGCCTCCTTCTACCGAGCGCCCATAGATCAGCGGTAGAATCGCCGACTGACGCCAATTCAGTCGGGTGTCAATCCTGGGTTAAAAGCAATCGGAAATCTAACCGTACTGATGAGCTGTGATACAGCGAAACAGATCTGTCTGCGGATGACTATATATATATAGGCAACTCCAGGTGGTGTAATAGCTAACAAGCGGGTCTCGCTAGAATTCTTACAATTGAGTAGTGAGTTCGATCCTCACTGGGTGCCACATAGAAACACCTTCCTCCAGGGGGTTGGGCGCAGGGCTAACAACCCTGTCCCATAAAGCCGCCCCGCCCCCCAAAAAACAGCTTGTTACGAAAACAGCGAAATGCTGCTCTAAAACACCATTGGGTGTAACGGGTGATGATATATATATATATTTTTTTCTTAACATATACTGTTAAATATAAGTGACAATGAACGTCTATTATGTTTTATCATGAGCCGTTCTAAACATCGCATTTTGGCTTTAATTTCAGGTATAAATAAAGACAAAAATTTTCCAATATTTGGATAATATTTTATTAAGTTGGTTCTAAGCTTTCGGCTCTCATAAGCCATCTTTAGAGAGGTTACAAGGACGTTAACATAAAAACATCCACCATCAGCGACGATTTTAACTTGTGTTGACATAAAACTTTGCTAAGCAACGATAACAGTTATGAAAAATAGCAAACGCAGTTCATAAATTTGTAATGCGTTTTTATTTTCACCTGAAATTAAAGCCAAAATACGATGAGGGAGGTACTGACGCAGGAAGCTGCTCCCCGGAACTGGGCACTTTTCAATTTCTTTGCCCGAAGAGAAGCACACAGCTAAATTGTTGCTCTGTCTCCAAAGACGGAGAATCATTTCCCCTCAAGTAAAGCAGGACTATTACTAGTGCGCAGGGGGTTACAGGGGATGCCGAAGAAAGGATAAGAGACTTTGAGATTTAGGGAGGTGCAGGGGATTTAAGAAGATAAAAATGGCAATTGTCATTTTATTTATTTTTTTTAGAGATTGTACCTACCAGGGAATGAAGTATAAGGAAAGAAAGTGCGAGAAACGAAACTGTTAGAGCAGAAGAGGCAGTTACATTTAACTAGTTCAATGGTAAAATGCCAATCTAACGGCACAAGTAAATATATGAGGTCAAGGTACAAGGGTAAAAAGCTCATCAGCATATATATATATATATATATATATATATATATATATATACATTTGTACACCCATCAATGCGCGCAAGGACGCACACACGCGCGCGCGCGTTCGGTCATTGTGATAATAGGTATTTATTTTCATGAGATATTGCTACTTTCTTATGTAGGCAATAATAACAACCACAATCTTTCATTCTCCAACAGAAAATACTTGAACAGCACTACACTATCAACATACGTATGGCGTCTAAAAGACAGAAATATTTCACCAACAATAAGCTGGGAAATAATGAAAAAAGCACCTGCCTACAACAACATTACAAAAAAATGCCTACTTTGCCTCCATGAGAAAGTAGCAATTATACTTCATACCCCACAAAAGAACTTACTAAACACGAGATCAGAACTAATTTCCAAATGCAGACATGAAAATAAATACCTATTATCACAATTTATACCAAACGGATAAAAAACAAACAAACACACACACACATCCCTGCCATAGTAAAATTAATAATTAATACACCACAAATAAACACTAACAAGCATTACAAATTAGAATTTCTACCATTTAAAGATACGCAACCACAAAAAATAAAAAAACAAGCCAACAACCGACTTTAAAACAAAAAATAACAATACAGCCTTAAATAAAATGATATCAATTCTTACCTACCATAGTTTCACATAGAACCCATCATATGTACATATGTACGTACGAGAAATCGACAACTATCCGCGTGTTGACATCGCTACACTATTCGAATACACCAACCGAATGAGTATGTATGTGTGCAACGGCACACATATACATATATATACCGAACCCCGCACGATTCGCATGTGTATGTTTACGCAAGCCTCAATGACCGAACACGAGCGTGTGTGTGTGTGTGTGTGTGTGTGTGTGTGTGTCCTTGCGCACGTTGATGGGTGTATATATATATATATATATATATATATATGTCTGCGTCTGTCGTGACGACAGATTTACCCCACTTCCACAAACATACACGAATATAACCAATTTAAAAAAAAAAATTAATCAGTTTGTCTGACGATCGCAAAAGCGTGAAACCCAGGGTTACAAACTCACACCTATCTATCTATCTATCTATCTATCTATCTATCTATCTATCTATCTATCTATCTATGTTACTCAAACCTATACGTAAAGTTTCAAGTAATCAACTAACTTTTAAGACCTGATCTAATAATTTCGAGATTGTTGTATTTGTCTATATTTCTGAGTTAGTATTTACATTATTCGGACTATTGTCCTCATTTATGTTGTCATTTGTATGACGTTTCGGCCGTTGTACGCTCCGGCCTTCTTCAGGTGCTAGGAATTTCGAACCGAACCCTTTATTACAATCACTGGGGTATATTATTCTCATTCCTTGCGTAGTAGTAAAGCCGCGATTGAATTTCATGAGTTATTTCCCTTTAACTCTGCAAGTTACTTGTTCACCACTACTGTAGCCTCGTATTGAACTCCAACTCTTTGGGTCAAGTCACAAGAACTAACCAACGTCTATATCCACTGGATATAGGCCCAGGGATCGTACAAATGGCAGTAAAGATGAGGAAAATAGTCCGAATAATGTAAATACTCGAGGTTGTTGCTATAATAATAGAGCTAAAGTACACAGTTAAGCCGCTTGGTACAGTAATGAAATTTGTCACGCATCCAAACTAAGTTATAATATTCTGACTCACTTTTATCGTTTATAGCAGTACTTTGAAGGGAAGTGTGGTCATCTCATCACACCACAGAAGTTCCATCGGTGACCATGGCTTGTGAAGAAGTTTTTGGCCAAGAAACCACATTCCCTAGATTAAAAAAATGACCATATTCCCTTGCGACCTTTTTCTCTTTCTCAAAATCTGTTCTGACATGAACATAACAAAATTTCAGGACGTCAAAGAAATCCAAGAGAATGCGATGAGGCAGCAGCTCTCTATGTCAATAATTTTCTTAAAAAAAAAAGTGCTTTTATTAATGGAGATGACGCTGGATAAAGAGCTTCTGAATGAGAGTGATTCCAAGCGGATTAAATGCCGAATTGATATGTACTGTAGTTTTATTTTTATGATGTCAGTCCCGAAACTTTTTGATCCGATCTTGTACATTAACTGGGTTGCAATACTGCAAACTATAAAGCTTGTCTCTTTGTGTGTGTAGTGTATGGTTGTAAGTATATATATATATATATATATATATATATATATATATGTGTGTGTGTGTGTGTGTGTGTGTGTGTGAATACGGCATAATGGGCCTTTTTGGTTAACTATCAAAGATTTTGTTTAGCTTTATCCAGTCACGTAGCTCTCGTATACGCTAGTATAGTTACTCGTCCACCATTTTGGGTGGACGTGATGCTAAATTTGAATCAACTATCCTCCTGTGTCAACTACGCCATTGTCTTTGCTATTAAACTCTCTTTTTCTCCTCCTCCTCCTCCTCCTCTCTCTTCTTCTCGTTCTATCTAATTCCCGCACACACACACACACACACACTGAAGCATAAACAAAGAAACACAAAATGACGTCATCCGAGGTCAGGGTTCAGACGAGCGGTTCATGTTTCCTTCACAAACGCACAAGTTAAGTATTGTCCATATACTTTTTTCTTTGATTTTCTATGTCAGTTCTTGTGTTCATTGCTTTCGTGAAGTTTGGAAGTTTGGAATTTCTGGCGATTTCCCTGTCGATTGAAGGTTGACATGTGCCGGCACAAAATATCAGATCTTAACGACCGAAAAATAAAAATGGAGACTCGCGTCTTGACTCTCGCCTTAACTTCCATATTTTTATTTGGTCTCAGTGTGATTCACCTTTCTTGTTACTTTATCAAACTAGAAACACACACACAAACACTCACTATTATTCGCTCACACACATACACACACAAAGACACTTGTACGCAGAATCAATTCTGTATATGTATAGATACATAAACGTTTAAAACAACATTCACTAGTGAACTTATTTTTCTTTTTTGCTCCGTATTCGTGACCATCTGTCAGACTGTGCTAATGTCAGTTAATACCTTAAATAAATTTTTGTCTGTTCACAATTTCATTAGACACTAAAAGAGAATGTGGCGCGGTATTGATGGTGTGTCATTGAAATCCATGACAGTAACCACTAACTTACCACTGCCATTTCTCCACCAAACTGTCCGAGTAGAATATTTCAAATTCTTTATCGTTTTTGGAATTAAAACAAACAGTTGGAAATTTTATTTTTTATTTTATTGACAATGTTTGGCTTCTCGATGATGCTCGTAAAAAGCGAAACGTTGATAATAGAATGAATAAAGCTAATATGTTTTGATATCTATCTATCTATCTATCTATCTATCTATCTATCTATCTATCTATCTATCTATCTCAGTCCGTTTCTATCTAGCTATTTATTTATCTATCTATAATTATTTTTATTGTTATGACAATAGCTATTATTATAACGATAATAATAACTATATATCTATAAATGGTTTACTTCTGTATTAAGAAATATTAATAAAATGTAAATAATGAACTGTGGAATATATAGACATTAGCTTAAACCACTTATATATATATATATATATATATATATATATATATATCCGCCCCAAATTCTGGTCAATTTTCTGTAGTGTATTGAGATCTGAAGCGTTCAGCATCCTCTTGCGTATACTTACGTTTACAACAAACAAGCTCTCTCATTCTTTTTCTTACTATCTCTCTCTCTTTCTCTCACTCTCTCTGTACTCGCTTGAGTGTTAAGAGAAACAGTGACATGGAAGACAGAGTGTGCGATATATATATATATATATATATATATATATATATATAAAGAAAGAAAGAAAGATAGAAAGCGAGAGATAGGCGTTGCGATATATTAAAATCAGAGACTTAGAAGCAGATACATGTTTTAAAAATATTCCTGCTTAGTTTTTGCTAAGGCTTCCAGCACGTCAAGCGCCAAGTTGGCTGCATCAGCCAAGTATTGACGACCAGCCAATAAAATCGATCAGTGACGTTTTAATGGCAACTGCATACAACCCGAGGCCACGTGATGTTGGTGTCCAATCGATGACTGACTTAAAAGAAAGTGCGAATTGCACCTATGAGACTGATTTTGTCAGACATTGGTCTAAATAATTTCATTCGTCATTTTGCACGTTGATACACATCTTTCTTCGTGTAAAACTCTTTAAAAGGATAAAAAAATGAAATGTGACGAAACGCACCCATAGTTTTAAAATGTGGGATCGTTCGGGTAAAGATCATGGCGGAATGTTTCTTTATCGATTTTACTGCTCATAATTCTATTTATTCTAGAACTGCTATAAATCTTTTAACTAAATATCATAAAATATTTTAGTTCGCAACGCTAAATAATTTCTGAAGAATAAGAAAGAAAACTGTAAATCGCATAGAAATGATTCTTAAAATTTTTTCTTATACATACGAAGCTAATGTCTTCTGTAGACCAATACTTTACTCGTATTCAGGAAAAACCTTTTGAATATTCCCTGCTGAAAACGAGAGTAAGACTGATAGCGAAATAATCAATCAATAATGTTAATACTAATCAATATTCTCCATATTAATCGATAATAACAATGATATAGTTGAGGGCGTCTGCCAAGAAATGCAAGTCGATTACTTTGTGCCCTGGAACTATTTTCAACCGGCGATTAAAGTCTTATGAAATGCCGGTGGTATTTACTTACCTCACTGTTAGGGTTTACTGAAGGCAAGAGGGACACAGAAAAACAGCATATAACCTATATAACGAGCTTGTATAAATGGTTGGCAGAGCAAAAATTAGGATAGCCAAAATAGAGGAAATTATGGAGAGACACATTAGCCCGCGTCCTCAATGAATAGGTATGCAACAGAAGATGACTGAAACAGAGTAACAACTTGTCTCAGTGAGGATCAAAGTCAGTAAATTAGAAAATGTTTATGGGACATGATTGGTTAAAATTACTTGACATTGGATTGCTGTAGTAAATTCGATATTGAAAAAGGTCATAATATTGAAGTGGAAAATGGAATTAAAAAATTATATGGGAAAATAACTTGTTGACCATCACTCTGCAGTAGATGTCTCAAACATAAAAATAATTAATTGATTAAATATCTCTTAGTCTGATATAGGGCCCCAGTCGGAGGTGCAAAAACTGACAGTCGAAAACAGAAGAATTTTGTTAAAAACATGAGAAAAGATTACTGAACTTGCAGGTAATATCAGTCCTCCTATATAGCAGTGAATACTGGACGATCTCCTCAGAGAATGACGTAAAGATTTGAAGCAACAAAAATGTACTACAGAGGGATGATGGGAATTCTATGGATCGAATATACGAATAACGACGAAGTTTTAGAGAAAATCTAAATAACAAAGACACTTATATTTAACACCAAGAAATACAGCTGAAATTTTCTAGTATATATAATGAGGAAAGAGGGTTTGAAAAATTTGACACTCACAGGACAGATTGAAGGCAAGAGGGACAGTGGAAAAACAATTCATAATCTACTTGGCGAGCTTGATTAATTAGATGGCAGATCAAGGTTTGGGAGAGGTAACGAAAAGATAAAAGTTATCCAGAACTACAAAGGAACCGAAATTATGGAGGTCCATGATCGCCTACGCCCAAAAGAGACACGGCAAAAAGAAGTACAAGAACAAGAGCAATTAGAAGTGAGAGGTGGTTAAGACTAGTTGACTGTCTAGTTTCATGTTTCGTTGTTGTAACCAAGAAATTCTACTCCAACTGCTTCTTTTCTTGCACTTCCCGCCTGTGGAATTCCCTTCCGTTTACTTGCTTACCCAATAGCTACAATCTCCAAGAATTTAAATGTAAAGTCAATAGTCATCTCCTATCTGACTAACTTGCATCCTCTCATGCTCCTTTCCCCATTCACTCCACTCTCATCAGTATTCTCATATTTCTCTTGCCCACTTCCTGACACCCCCTATAACATGTCACTCTTTCTCATAACTTTCCTCCTATATAACCCCCTGCACAACAGTGGCAGTAAAATTCTTTGCTTGAGGCGATATGATTATACAAAATAGATAGATAGATAGATAGATAGATAGATAGATAATGAACAGACATAGATAGATAGATAGATAGATAGATAGATAGATAGATAGATAGATAGATAGATAGATAGATAGATTGTTTTAAATCTCGTATATTTGAATAGGAGGAGCGCAGAAATTCGGAGATAGAGCGTTCCTAGATATAAACAGCGTGGATACAGGAATCAACACAGCAAAGTGATCGTCAGTTCACACTTCAATGATATCTTCATTGCATCGTATATTTAAATTGACATTTACCATGCAGTGTTGATTACCATCAACACGCACACACACTCACACAAACATACCCTCATATATATATATATATATATATATATATAGAGAGAGAGAGAGATTGACAGAGTTAATTCTAATACAGTTTAGAACTAAAAGTGTTATGCTTTTAGTAGTTTACTGGAGAAAAGCATTTTAGGCAAGCAGATTATTTTGTCAAAAAGGGCTTAACATTCAGGTTAAAGAGTTAATAGAATCAATATGGAGAATGACACTTGGCTGAGCAGTATTTTTCCTGAGGGCATATATATATATATATATATATATATATATATCTTTAAAAAGAACAGACGTCATATTAAATAATATAACGTCTGTTCTTTCTGTTTTTTTCGTAAAAACCGCTCTTTCTGTCTGCCTCGGCATATGAGGACAGCTGGTTTACTGTCTTGCACAGCGCTCGGTCTACACACCATCTTCGTATTTTGGAAGCAATTTGCTTGAAAATTCATCAACCGAGCCTGTGCAGACAGAAAGAGCGGTTTTTACGCTCCTTTTTTCACTTTTAAACACTCTTGTGGAATTATATGTGTACACCCCCCTTACATTTTATGTGTTTTTTTTTTTCAATAAATTTATTTTTAAACGAGTTCCATCATCTCCCAGCATTGTAAGTAATTTGTTTTGCCTTGTTCTTTTCCTTAATTCCCTTAAAATTAAAGCCAACGAGAACCCTTGATAAGAGTTGGACGAAAGGTTCCTCGGGTTTAAATAATATGACGTCTGTTCTTTTTAAAGCCATTAGTAATTTCTGTGGGTACAAATCATTATTTATATATTTACGTCGGCGGTACCCCGGAAAATTCATCGGCCAGATTAATCAGGTTGTAAGAGTATTTATAGGGTGAATAATTTGAGAATTAGAAGATCTTTTCTCAAATCTTGTTTGTCATGTGGTGTTGCGCCTTCTTATATTCAGAAGCGGTTAGCCAGAATTAAAGCCACTAATACCTCAGTTGAACATTCTTTAGTTAAGCATGAGTTTGATGAATTGTTTGGTCGCTCAAATGGGTGCTTACGTTCTTTTCGTTCAAATTTGAACAAAATCAAAACAGAAATGAGCTTCTTTGATTATTTCCGGTTCTCTCGCTTTTTAATGAATTGCAGGTTTCGGTTGGAAGAATCTGCAAATGGGAGAAATAATAAGTACCTAGAATACTTAATCACCAGACGGTTTGGTTCTGTGTCAGGTGATCTACACCGACACATTTTCAACTATTCCAATGTTAATCTCACTGGTATTGAGCTTTCTGTTCTATCCCGTGGATTGGAATTTTGTATTCCTCCCTCTGCTGTTAATAAGGAACGGATTTTTTCTGAGTTTGAGTTGTTATTCTCTCAAATCGTCCATCATGTTCCTAAGTCCGTCGAGAAGTGTTCTGAGGTTAAAACTAGGTTGTTTGAGTTTGCCACTGAATACTCTGCGCTAGGTTGCGAGAAAGATTCTCTCGACTGGCGCAGTGTTCCTTTTCAAACGATTAGAGCTTTACGCTCGCGGGGTGACATTTATATCACCAAGCCAGACAAGGGTGTCAGTGTCGTGATTTTGAATAGATCTGATTATATTGAAAAGATGCATAATATATTGGATGATCCGTCTAAATTTACAGTTATCGGTCCAGCCGATACTCACGATAACACCGGCAAAATAGAAGCCAAACTTCAACGTTGGCTGTTGTCCCTGTATACGGACAAATTAATTTCTAAGGACATCTATAGTAGGATCAGACCCGTGGGCTCGCAACGCCCTAGAATGTATGGCCTTCCAAAAGTTCATAAAGACGGAGTCCCACTCAGACCTATTTTGTCTATGGTGGGCTCCGCACAACATGAGTTGGCTAAGTGGTTGGCTGAGATTCTCCAATCTGTGTCTCTTGCTCTGTCTGCGTACAATGTCATCGACTCCTTCAGATTTTCTAGTCTCATTAGAAACTTAGATTTTTTTTTAGATTTTTCATCTAGGGATAAATTTATGGTCTCCTTTGACATTGTCAGTTTATACACAAATGTTTCATTAAATGATACTATTAACATTTGTGTTGACATGTTATATAGAGGGAATTTAGGTGCCGTGGCAATTCCCGAGGAGTTATTCCTGGAATGTATGCGATTGGCAACTGAGGGGTCGAATTTAGCTTTGACGGGACAATGTTTGCGCAGACAGACGGTGTTGCTATGGGTAGTCCTTTGGGTCCTGTCCTTGCGAATATTTTTGTGAGATTTCATGAGCGTCTGCTATTTGAGAGGGTAGCAGAACCTTTGATATATCAACGATATGTTGATGATACCTTCTCTTTATTTGACAGCGCCATTGATGCTGAACATTTTTTAGTTCAGTTAAATTCTTTACATCCTTCCTTTCAGTTTACTATGGAGATTGAAAGGGATGGATGTCTCCCATTTTTAGATGTCCTTGTTCAGCGGCGGGACGGTGCTTTTGTGACTTCTGTTTTTCGCAAACCAACCTTCACTGGTTTGTATACTAATTGGAAATCGTTTGTCCCTAAGTCTCGTAAACTGGGTCTGATAGAAACCTTGGTTCACCGTGCCTTGAATATTTGTTCTCCTGAATGTTTAGAAAGTGAATTAATTTGCTTGCAGGATATTTTCGAAGGCAACGGGTACCCGGTTAATGTGGTGAAACGGATAATTGATCGCAAGATCAAACGTTATAAAGAACCTAAGGTTGAAGGACCCAGCCGCTGTCCCTTGTATCTGAAAATACCCTGGCTTGGTAGAAGATATCAAACTATAACCGACAGAGTTTCGGCATGTGTTTTGTCCTGTTATTTTGCGGTGTAGTTACGTGTTGTTTTTCAGACTAGACCTGTGTTTCCTTCCTTCAGTAAAGATAGGTTGTCCTATTTTCGAAAAAAAGTTCAATTGTTTATCAATTTAAATGCTGTTGTGATGCGGCATACATAAGACGTACAGATCTGAGGTTGGAGACGCGGGTTTCACAACACGTTCCCGCTAATATACGTTCCAGTGGCTCTCTCAGACCTATAAGAACAACACAATCTGTTCTGGATTCCGGCCATTGGCCGACATCTTTTGGACAATCAAGTGTGTGCCTCGGCATATGAGGACAGCTGGTTTACTGTCTTGCACAGCGCTCGGTCTACACACCATCTTCGTATTTTGGAAGCAATTTGCTTGAAAATTCATCAACCGAGGCTGTGCAGACAGAAAGAGCGGTTTTTACGCTCCTTACAATTGCTGGTGAGTCTGTGAGTGTAACATTTTTTCACTTTTAAACACTCTTGTGGAATTATATGTGTACACCCCCCTTACATTTTATATGTTTTTTTTTTCAATAAATTTATTTTTAAACGAGTTCCATCATCCCCCAGCATTGTAATTTATTTTGCCTTGTTCTTTTCCTTAATTCCCTTAAAATTAAAGCCAACCAGAACCCTTGATAAGAGTAGGCCGAAAGGTTCCTCGGGTTTAAATAATATGACGTCTGTTCTTTATAAAGCCATTAGTAATTTCTGTGGGTACAATAATATATATATATATATATATATATATATATATATATATATATATATATATATTATAAACTTAGGTCATAATACAGACCTGATATATGGCATAGTGCATGAAACTCCGATTCATGACATGGATGTAGGTTAATATTTATTAATATATACTTTATAACTCTGTTATATTACATCGAGCACTTGAATTAACACAATAAAATATTTATATACGTGCGTGTATTTGCGCGTATATGTATATTTATTGATATCCATATATATATATATATATATATATATATATATATATATATATATATATATATGCATCGTTCATTCAGCAATGAATTAGAACCTTCTCAGCTATTGGGCGAGTATAATGGTAATATACACACTAAAAGTCTGCCACCTTTTACCGGGCGCCCATAACTCAGTGGTAGAATCGCCGACTGACGCCAATTCGGTCTGGTTTCAATCCTGCGTTAAAATGCAATAGAAGCCTAACCTTACAGATTAGCTGTGATACAGCGAAACAGATCTGTCTGCGGATGACTATATATATATATATATATATATATAAATGGCAATCAATCTTTCATTTAATAAAGTTTCATTAAAAAAGACCGACAAGGAAGATTTTATTAATTTTTGATTTAATTTTTACAGTATTCTTAAATGTTTCCTTTTTGCTGGAGATAGGGAATTAAAATAAATGTTCCATAATTTTCGACTTTCCAAATGTTTTCAGCCACTTCACAAGCCATTTTCATGGATGTTATTTTTCTGGTTTTGTTATGTCCTCTTGTTTGACTGTAATGTAATTTTTTCTGTTTTTAGTGTTTTTGATTTTGAAAAAGATATATATATATATATATATATATATATATATATATATATATATATGTGTGTGTGTGTGTGTGTGTGTGTGTGTGTGTGTAAGGACAAGTTTTTGTATCCGTCTCTTCAGACGGCAAGCTACAAATAACTTCATCTTAAGTTAAGTGGCAAGATCCAGATAATTTTTTCTTTGGTGTTATAAAATTGGTTTCATAAGTGGTGGAGGAGGAATGTTTACATATATAAATGTAATTATATATATATATATAAATATATAATTGTACATATATATGTATGATTATATGGAGAATACAGTATTGGTATCAACTGAAGGTTTGTGTTTAAATACTTAGTCATTTCCAGTCATGTGGTTCATATAGGTCGGCATTGTTAATCGGCTACTCATTTAGGTATACGTGACATTAAATTCCGTTTCTGCTTTTCTTCACGCATGCCCGTCATATACGTTCTCTCTTTTCTTCCTCTATCTCTCTTGATCTTTCTCTCTCTCTTACATTCGTGCGCGCGCGCGCACACACACACACACACACACACACTGAAGCATAAACAAAGAAACACAAAATGACGTCATCCGAGGTCAGGGTTCAGACGAGCGGTTCATGGGTCCTTCATAAACGCACAAGTTGAGTATTGTCCATATATTTTTTTTCTTTGGTTTTCTATGTCAGTTCTTGTGTTCATTGCTTTCGTGAAGTTTGGAATTTCTGGCAATTTCCCTGTCGATTGAAGGTTGACATGTGCCTGCACAAAATATCAGATCTTAACGACCGAAAAATAAAAATGGAGACTCGCGTCTTGACTCTCGCTTTAACCTCTATATTTCCATTTCGTCTCAGTGTGATTCACCTTCTTTGTTTATTAAATTAGAAACACACACACAAACACACACACAAACACACACGCTTGCAAGCGAAATCCCCGTATATATAAGGACGCAATACTGAGTAATACCGCCATCATGTAAAACAAATCACTAGTGGATATATTGGTGAATCTGGAAATAGCTTTAGATTCCGTTTCAATAATCACAAACTAAGCATACGCCAAAACAACCCGTATTCCCCATAGCCCAACACTTCAATCAACCGGGACACACATTAGAAAACTGCAAATGTTTAGTAATAGATTCTCATTTTAGTTCTACATCCTCACACAGGAAGAAAGAAAAATACTGGATTTTAAAATTAAATACATACAGGCTAGGGTTAAATAGGGACTTAGTTGTTTTTAATTTTTATAAATATTTCAATAGTTAAAAATTTTTTAGATACACTTAAAAGATTTTTCCTTAAAACAACATTTATAAGTATTATTAAAGATAGCTTTACAAATATTAAAAAATCTGTCGCTTTCTGCGTCAGGTGATGTAAACAATCTCTCGGACGAATGCTCCTCGCGAAAACGTTTCTAATTTAAATTTTAAAATCATTTGTTTTTGATGAAAGTCCGAGGACAGTCTGAAATATCAAATATAAAAACAGAAATAAATAAATACTGTCAAAAAAATACATTTTTAAACTTACAACTTTTTAGTAGTTTTTCCTATACATATTATTAAAACAGTATACGTGGATCATCACTATGTTATATATATATATATATATATATATATATATATATATATATATATATATATATATCTGATAGTCTTTTTCTCGTAGCCACAAAGACGCAAAGCTGTTGCTATTATGTTTCTATTTATTTTAAAAATGTTCAGACGAGCTTCATTTTTAGTTCTGCTAGCTGAAACCCTTACAACTAACTATGACACGCCCATACTACTTCCAGGGAGTCGAATCCCCCTCAGTTCTCACATTTTTCAAATATAAGGAGAAAGCTCTCGGGCTCTATCTTAAAATGGAGTTGACTGTAAGTCGCTGCCTTTAGAAGCTCTCGCGCCTTATATCAAGATATTATTAACAGTAACCGTCTACATTTAGTTTCTTTTAGCTTCTATCTTAAAATGGTGACGACAGTAACCCTCTACCTTCAGTGACTCTCAGGCCTTATCTTGAGCCGATTCTATTAAATTTAGTAAAAGAAAAAAGGTAAAGTTATTTATTAATCTTAGCTTAGATGCAAAAGGATAATCTAGGAATGGAAAAGATTATATTGTGCAAGACTCCCAAATGGGGAGGTACTTCTTTGAAATCCGGGCTTATACATGATTAGATGTTATTACAGTTCCTGATAAATGTTGTGCGTAACGATACATTTTATATTCACTGAAAAAAAGTCTTAAATAAAGAAATGTTGATAAAATGACTTTTTTCTCAATTCTGGCAAAACTGTTAAAATTTAAGAATCTTTTTTGGCGTCTTAATACTAGAAAAAAGGTTCGACGTTTGAAAGAACAAAACACAAATCAATACAAAGGACAGATTCACTTGATTAGCGATTAAACATCCTTGAAATCAATTCATACATAAACATGAGAGGATTAAATGATAGCGAGAAAAATTCATGTAGAGGAAAAATTTTATATCGGATTTCTAGACTTAAACATGCATCAAATATGGCTGATAAAAACTGGTTCTTTTTCTCGGCACTAAACAACCGTAAATCAGAAGGTAAGAATATTTACAGCTTTTCGGAGTTAATAGCGATTGTTTCTTTGCTCTGGTAGGTTTCTTTATGGCTGAGGAATTGAAAAATATCTGTCTAAAAATACCAAGAGAAAAATAGAATACAGTGGAATATTTGCTTCATCGACATTCCTTATTTTGTGTTAATATTTTAGAAATCCATAGAAACTGTTTGTGTATGAACAACTCTCCTTCAAAAGACGTTTTGAGTTACAAAGAGAAAGATTCGCACTAATTGGACAAGGGGAAACTGAACCGGAGACAGATTTTCTTTCAGTCCAAAGGAAAAATCCACTAAATGCTTAAAAAATCCATATATTTGTTAATAGTACGAACATGTTTCTTGAATATCGATCAACATGGAAATCAGGTGTTATTTAAAGATTGCAGATTAAGAGTATGATCAAGATTTTCAGGTTAATGTGCGCGACTTTTCGTTTAGAGCCGTAAAGCATGGTCGTCGGTCAGGACATAAAGTATTCCATGTCTTGATTTTTTTTTGTTAAGTTTATTTTACAATTTTACGTCCAGCAGATTGTTAAATACCATTTACGAATAAACAGACAGAATAGACATGAAAGATTGTACTCAAACTTCCGCATTAAAATGAGTGTAAACTGGTTGTTAGCAGGTCGATAACAAGTTTGATGTACTTTATTAATATTGTTATTAGCAGATACGGGTATATCACGTTGATACGCCAAATCTCGTTTGATCACCGAAGTAACTTTGAACCTGGCCAGTACTCAGATGGTGAATGCTGACGTATACCAGTTACTGTAACTTATAAACTATGCAAGAGGCCCTGACAATTTTGTTACTTATAATATAAGAAGACATTGATATGTAGAAGTGCTTCTGGGCTGACATGTAGCAAACGCTACCTGGAATTAGTTGAGTGGGTAAGTGGACGTGAAAACAGAAGGGTTATTTGCATTCTTTTTATGTAACCAATGATAATTTTTTCTTTCATGAAATTGTCTTTGATTCAGTCACCTGCCTTATATATAAACTTTTGTACAAAATTTAAGATCATATTATTATTATATATCTTATTATTATATATCTAAAGGTTCACAAGTTCTCCAACAGATTTACCTTCATATCATTTCTGAATAAAATACTACCGATTTATTTCTGTAAATTATATTGCAGCTTATGTCTTAACTTCGATTACCGAAATATAAAATAGTTGTAAAAAAAAAGAAAGAGTTTCGGGCATGAAAGTCAGTCAAAAGTGTTTGGACTGAAATCTGCACGAAGCCCCCCCACCCCCACCCAAAAAAAACCCCGACACGAGTAATCATCTAACAGAAAGCGCTCAATACAAATACGCTTTCAAATATAGCTTTCCCTGACGATCAGTTTAGGTGAAACCTAGGTAGGTTGGTCTGGCTCATTAGGTGCTATATATATATATATATATATATATATATATATATATATATATATACTCACTCACGCACACAGGGAGGTTGCGATGTATAAATTGTCATCTAAATCGCGTAAAAGAAAAATGAAAACATTGATATCTCATTTTAACAGAAATATATATTTACCAAAATTACACAAAAATGACCTTGCATATACTAAAGAGGAAATTTATTCAATGAAATCATCATTGGCTTCATTAACGACTTCGGAATCTCCTGTACCTCTTTTGGATGGTCTTCTTGTTTAAACTGCCATAATCCTGCTGCCATAGGGTCTTCAAGTAGCAAACCTCTTGACCCAAGATAACACTACCTACTCAAAACATTTGATGTAAGCCTCCGTGTTGAGTGTGAGGGTCCGTGGGAAGATAAATCGAGACATAACACCGCCATCACTAGTTTTAACTCTAAACAATTTCGTAATCACCATTAGACTCAGCTAACTCTTTCAGAATCCTTTGATCTGTCCCCAGATTGACATCCAAACATTCTGAAATTATTGTATTGGAGCTTCTGTTTACAGATATATAAGTTAATAGATATGTAAAAATCTTTTTAACCATATTCTAAGGTGAACATTTTGCATTGTTTACATATGATATTTATTCCATTACGTCTATTTAATAAATTTAAATGCACAATCGCATACATATACATACGTGCACATATATATCCATATTATGTTTATATATATACAAGCACGCACACACACACACACACATATATATATATATGTATATATATACATGTATAAAAAGTTCAGCTATATATATATATATATATTGGATAAAGAAATAGGGTTGTTCCAACGAGAGAAATTGATATAGAATAAAAAGTGTGAGAAACCGTGAATGTTTTCTTTAAAGTGTATATTTACTGTTTTTGTTATTATAGATGTTATGATACATTAAGTGTCCATAATGGTATTTGTGACGCTACACGAGTTTCGAGTCTAAAATTGGCTCCCTTCAGCCGAATAAATTTGTGGCTTTACGTATCGAGTTCCTATATATATATATATATATATATATATATATATATATATATATATATATATATATACGTATGGATATTTATTAAGGCAGTTGTTGCGTTAATCTTTCAAGTATGAATGCTTTCCTTCTTCAAAACTTATCATTTCCTAACTCAGTTTTATCCGTACTAGTGTTAAATACCTTTGTAGCCAACAGCAAATATAAAAAACACTATCTTATAATTACTCGCTTAGATACAACGAGTCAATACACATATTCAGCCACCCCCGTGATATTTTCAAGTGGATATCCTACATGATCTCAAACTCACTCCAAAATTTTTAAACTGTCAGCTATATGCAACCCTAATTTAGTTTGCTTCGAGTAAATGGAACCTGTAGGTTCCATTTACTCGAGGACTCTATTTCTTCGTAACTTGTGGACTGGCGCTACAGAATCATAAAGAGCTTTATCAAATAGAAACCACATCACTTGAGAAAGCAGCAACAATTAAAATGGATAACACTTGTAACTCGAAGAGAAAATAATGACACAATCATGATGTTGACATTCCATACGACTTCAAACAAAAACTTGGAAAGGAAACTACCAGCAATACTAAAGAGAATGATGACAGTGAACTTGGGAAACGTATTTTCCCAAGAAAAAGATTTTATGAATTTCAAACGGCTGTTCGGTCCATAAATGCTGAATGTTTCCTTAAACGGGTAATAGTAGCAGCAGCAAGAAGCTGCTGACAAGAATTCAGTGTCGATGACAATTTTTATCAGTTCACTCCAAGCAAGGCGATTATGCCCTCAAGACGCAAGGGGCTACTGGTAGTAATGGAGACTTTAAAGATTAGAATGAACCGAAAACCCAATTCTAAACAGGAAACAAGACATGAACCTCTACACCTGTTCAAGTGATCGTAGAGGAGTATAAACCAGACGATAGGTGAATCTATCTACTTCGATTAAATTGTCTTGATACTTTGATAATATGCCATAATATTGAAATATTTTTGATCAGAGCATAAAATGTTTTTCACTGACAATATGATACTTGTAAAATTCGAAATTAGATTACTGCCTATTATCATAGTAGAAACTGTTCGGTGATTCATAGGTAAAGGTTATAAATTGGCCCAGGATGACCAAAACCTGAACATTTCAGTCGACCTTAAGCAGGTGCAGATTCAGGAAGAGGAATTGCAAAATTATTAGGAGTTCGAAAACATTATCGATTTTTGTTTATGAAGATTGTGCGCTAGGGTGTGGGGATGGAATAATGTGACTTCCGGTGTTGAAGAGATCCGATTTAGACAGTTTTATGGTTCTTCATCTGAGTAAGAATCAAGAATATTAAAAACAGAAAATAGAGGGTAGTATATTAGAGAGAGGGAGACAGAGAGACAGAGAGATAGAAAGAGAGAGAGGCAAAGAGAGAGAGAGAGAAAGAGAGAAAGAAAGAGAGAGAGAGAGAAAGAGAGAGAGAGGAAGAAAGAGAGAGAAAGAGAGAATCATTGAAAAAGAAAATATAAACTTGTATATAGACGAAAATTTAGCCGAAGAGGAAAACAAAACAAACATGGCAAGAGTATATATGAATGTAGGCGCACAGGCGTGCGTATATCTCACTAACAGCCACTCTCTGTCTCTTTCTAGTTCTCTCTCAAGCCCTCACTCTCGTTCTACATATACAGCGTGCGATGGTTAAATTGTCACCATTTTATATTTTTAATTTCGCACATGCGCGTGTGTTTTTGATTTTGTCGGCTGCCCATTATAGCAGGGTCAATTGGGTGCAGTCTATGAGAAAAAACAGCATGACACAATTTACTCGGCCAGAAATTTAGAAACTGCATACTGTACTGCTTGGAATTCGCACCGGAAACTCCAATACGAACATTTCAGAGTATTTGGGTGTCCATCTGAAGACAGTGGATTCAGAAAGAGTTGAATGAGTCTAATTGGGATTACGAAGGTGCTAAACGTGATGGCTACGTAATGCCTCTATTCATCTTCCCACAGGGCCTCAGATTCAACACAGAGGACTACATCAATTGCCTTGAAGAAGTAGTGCTGCCAAGGGTTAAGAGGGTGTCTCCTGGAAGATCCTGTGTTTGGCAACAGGACTCTGTACTCTGATATACAAACAAGAGAACCCAGTCATGTCCGTCAGACAATTTATAACCACATCACTCCTTACATCAGGCCACCTAACTCCTCAGGAGTACACCAAACTTTATTATTATGTGTGCGGCACAGTTGAGCGAAAGACCAACAAAACTCCTTGTAATACGAAAGATGAAATGAAAGTAAAGATTATGGCAGAATTCATCAACTTAAGGAGACCGTCAATAAGAGTTACAGGAGATTCTGAAGTTGTTTGGAGGTCATGGTTGAAGCAATTTTATTGGATAAATTTATTTTGTATTATTTTAAGATATTTCTGTGTCATTTCGGTAAATACATCTGTTAAAGTGAGATACCAATTTTATTTTCATTTCTGTGTTATTTAGACGAAAATTCATCCATCGCACCCTGTATACATGTCACAATGAATTACATATATAATCGCCAGTAAAAATGCAAAACAATATTTGCATACTTATTACTACTACAGTTTTACCCGAAAAAACTCGCCAGACAGGGGAACAAATATATTATTTCCAACCCATATAATTGTTGGGGCACTTCTGCCTGGTGTAATGGTTAGTATGGTTGTCTCGCTAGAACAACGTTGCAACTGAGTAATGTATTCGATCAATAGGTTCCACATGCATTCCACCTTGTGCCACATCTAGAGTACGCTTGGACGCTTGGAAAATAGCCATAATCTAAGTTAAAAATTAGTTATTCTTGTACTAGCAACATTCACAACATCGATTAATGATGTTGTGAATAATAATAAAATACTAGATAATGTTTATAATATTCGTCAAATAAATACAAAATCCTCCTGTAATTATAGAATTAAAGATAACTGTCCAGTTGGAGGTGTATGTATGTCTGAAAAAGTTATATATCAAGCAACTATTTACCCTACTGAATATGATAAAGAAAGAAAAGTATACTTTGAAATTTTCGTGGGACCTTCGAAACAGAGGCTTTATAATTATAAGTACTCTTTCTTTAGGCCTCCTTAAATTCCAGACCAATGAGTCGAAATATTTCTGGGAATTAAAAGACGAGGTTTTCTCTTCACAGATTGAATGAAAGATCATAGTTAAACCCCAAACCCTCATTAACTTTAGAAATAGATGTAGCTTATGCTTAGATGAAAAAATAACAATAATCAAATTTAGAGAAACTAGCCAGATTTTAAACTAGAGGAATGAAGTTATTTTTAAATTCCGACATAAAAACAAATTTAAATTACTTGTATGGTAGGATTTGTTTGTGATTTTTTTTTTTTTTTTGCATACTAAAAATTTGTTCCTGGCAAATTTAGCTTAATCTTTTGGGAATTGTCTTATTTAGATGTGTGTGTGTTTTATAATTTGTGGTTGTACTTATGCTCAACTATAAGTGCTTATTTTCCTTCATGCTATTTTACTTACATTTGCATTTTTCTCTTTTTCGTCTTTTGTTTTTATATGGTCGTTTCAGTTTTTGTATGTTTTGCGTATATATATGGTTTTTGTAAGTGTGCGTTTGTGTATAGTTGTTTGGCTGCTATAATATCTGTTTACTTGTGTTGTTTCTTTTTTACATTGGATTGTTTTTCATTTATGATTCATTTATGTATATATGCGGATGTTGGTGAAGGTGCATTATGAATTTTTGTGACATTTACGGGACAATCGGCACATTTTAATGCTAATGTGTATATTTCTCAACCCTTCATCTAATTTGACATTAGAAGAAAAATCATTTCTGAGCTATTCTTTTTTACATCCTGAATTGTATTAAATCATTTGATATTTTGCGAATTGATGAAATGGGCACTCCCCTGCTTGTCGAAATAAATCAGAATTTATAATCGTTTTAAATATGTGCAGAGTTGTCTTATATATATATATATATATATATATATATATATATATATACTCATGCAATTCGAATTTTTGTTCTCATCTTGGTTAATATATGTGTTATAATAGACACAACGTTTTGACCAAGTAGCCTCTGGTCATCATCAGGTGTCTATAGATTGAATGATGTGGATTATCTTGTTGATTATTGCGAAATATTCAGTGAAACCAATTATTGTTCTTTCATGTTGCAATTTGGTTTGCCACTATCAAGTCCAAGGATCGAACTTGTGACCACTAGATGATACGAAAACATATATATATTACGGAAATTAACGAAACTTGGTTATGAACAACTGACAATTTGAAATTATTTGTTTGAACATCATTTTTGATTGATGCTTAAGTAGATATTCTGTTTTTTTTTTTAATTAAACAGTATTATATATTTATATCTAAAAGGCTTGATTATTTACGATAAATTTTTAAGAAAATGTGTGTCATTCGACAGGATTCGAACCTGGGACCCCTATCCACATAAGGGAAGCTACCATGTGATCTGGCACGTCTTAGATGACTCGACCACGAATGTCCATCAGTCTAAACTTAATCCCACACATTTTCGTAATAAAAATTTATCGTAAATAATCAGACCGGCAGATATAAATATATAATAGTTTAATTTAAAAAAAACAACAAAAAAAAAACAACAAAAACAATATCTACTTAAACATGAGTATCGATCAAAAATAATGTTTAAACAAATCATTTCATATATATATATATATATATATATATATATATATATATATATATATATATACTGATGGCCAAAAAAAAAAAAAAACAATAAAATATTAAAAAATGAAATCAACCACTTATTTGACTTCTTCAAAAAAATGGAACACGGAAATGAAAAATAATAATGAAAAACTTATTTTGTATATTTATTTAACAGGGAAAAGAATTCAAATTTTAGCAACAACTTTTAGATACACTATAATTACCAATGAAATTTACATATATCGGTGTAAAATCCAAAATAAGGCCAATAATATTTTTTCTAAAGTTCAATGGGGATTTTAGCATTCTGAGAATAACTTAAAATTGTCGAATAAAATCAAAGAAAAACATTTTAACATATCGACATTTTGGCAATAAAGTCGATACATTTGATGGCAACTTATATACAAGCAGGAAAAATCTATTTATAATCTGAGTGCAATTGCCTAATTGAAAATATTAAAAAGAAAAACCATGTCAATGAAGCTTAATAAAACGTTTTTGAATAAAATATTGCTGCCTAAATGTAAGTTTTATACATACATACATACATACATACATATGTGTGTGTGTGTGTGTGTTGTCTGTGTCTGTGTGTTGTGTGTGTGTGCGTGTGCTTAAAATTTTAAAGTTTTATAAAAAAAGGTCCGAAATATATATATATAAAAATTTCGTTGTTATTTAACGAAATTTGCATTTTTCTTTTTCTCTTGGTTTGTCTGCTTCTCTGTTTGTCTGTCTGGCCGTCTGTTTGTCTGTCTGTCTCTGTCTCTCTGAGTCTCTTTGTCTCTCTCTCTCTCTGTCTGTCTGTCTCTCTCTCTCTCTCTCTATATATATATATATATATATTCAAATACGAGTATACATTACAATAACATTTCAGTTAATAAGAATGCATTAAAAATTAATTCATTAATTCTTATATATATATATATAAAACGAGATTTTTAAATTTTATAGCGTGCAACGCATGATAGATGCTGCATATTTTTAGGAGAGTTGTTGTAATTAAATGCTAAATTAAAAGACGTCTAATTAGCTGATTTACATGTAGATGATTACGCCATAACTCTGCTGTATGATTGGTTAAATGATAAATATGAAAATGTCTGCTTGTTGTAATTTGACTTGGTCTTTTTAATGTCTGTGAAAATAAGCAAGCAGCCTTCTTCTCAGGAACGAAGAGGAGGAACTGAATAAGGAAACGCTCAAAGCGATTATTTATTTTTAGAAACGAAATTGACATTAAAAGATTTTTATTAATTTCCGCTAAGGTGAATTATTTAACATTTTATTTGCCAGAAAATGTCATCAGGTTAATTACGGACAGACAGGCGAATTGCGTAAAGTCTTTGAATGCTCATCTGAATTTGTTAAAAATATGATTGATTCAAGTTATTGTAAGTCTTTATTTTATGTGATATGATAAGTAACTAACAGTAATTAATTAAATTTGAATTATTTATAAATCCCTGATATCTATGAGAATAAATGTCTCTTTAAGTTGTTTGATATTCTAAGATGAAGTACTGATATTGTTTTTGTATAATATACTTATCATTGTTGGTTTATTTTGATCATTAGTTTTTTCTTCTTAATCTTTTCTTTTTGGGGGGGCAGGTACGTTTTACTATCCTCCTCAATATTGCCTAACTTCTTGAAGTACTCTCAATTCCCATTATTCTGTTTTTAGTTTACTAACGTCCCCCAAATTCAAAGATCAGGTGACATTCAAGGTCAAGGGTTACGAAATGTTGATATTGTAAGGCGTGTGGGGGGGGTACGAGTTGCATATTATGAAGATTTGTAGAATAGTTAACGGTAGACCTTCGACATGAAGGAGTTAAGATTGAAGCATTCTCTCGGGAGTCTGTTTCTCATTGTAACAGTTCTAGGGAAGAAGATTCTTAATTTGCCAACGGAACATGAACAGAAAGAGGAGAAGTCAGTTGAGTCATGTTGGCATAGCGGGTTCAAGCTTTGAAAGGGGGAAAAAGGTGAAATCAAGAAATGTAGTTCGTCTGAACATCTATCATGAAAACAGCGATAGCGTAACGGGAAGCGAGCAACATTTCGTTTGTGGGAAACAATTAATTACCCACAAAGCCGGCGTAGTGATAACATTCCAGTCGGAGTAGGAGACCCAAAAAACTTCTCCTAGTGGACATCAAATAAACGCACTTTGTAAATAAAGAACAGTTTGAAATAATGCAAAAGTGTACATGGGTGTCACTTTGGCTTTCATAGCTCACATCGTAAATAGCTCTTCTTTAAAAAAAAAAGTTTGTTTTCGATGATAAGTTGGAATTGGTTTCTGGGTATGGGGTTCTATTTTCAACTTCCGTGTCAACAGAACAGACTTGTAGGATTTCGATTTAGAATTGAAACTTGTCACTTCACCTACACTTCCAAACATTGGACGAAAATCAATAAAACGTTTTTTTTTTCCTTCGGTGCTAACATAATAATGTGCTCTTTGATATTTAATTGATGTTAGATGTCCACCTACCTGCTCTCCCGGACAACGAAATCGAACAATATATTGGCCGGGGAAACGAACAAACTGTCTTTGCGTTCTCCACATCCATCAGCACAACCTTCAATTCACTCATGATATTTACCAAAGCTAAGCCAAGTCAAATCATTGAAAATAAACGAGAGGTGATATTCTTATTTTTAAATCGCTTGAAAACCGATGATCATGTACACTGCAACTATGTCATCTGAAAGGAAGACTATTATTAACATTTTCATATACCATACTTACAAATTCATATGAAAGGAAGCTTGCCGGTCCTATTGAATGTTAATTACTAGATATAGCTTTTAATTGCTTGGTGCCAGCTATCATCAAACCTTCTCATTTATACATGATATTTGTGCTTGCGAAATCGAGGAAGGGGAATATTAACAAGTTACTCAAACTTTCTACTCGTTCATTAACGTGTTCACCAAAATGTCGACTGGGTGCGGTGGAGGTTTTCTACATTCTAAATTGGTCTATCAAAGAAGTCGGTATTGGAGACTTATCTGAAACATAAGAAGCTTTTCATTGGCTCGAAATCAAAACAACCAGGTTTATGTTTATGCTGTTCTAACTAATAAAATAGGCGGCATGTTTACCGGATGAGCCCGTGCTTATCCCTTTTCTTGAAACCTCGGATTTTATCTGTGAAAAGTGAAAATTTTCTGTGGCTTCAATTTATTCTGATCAATAATAAGGCTCCTTTCTTTCTTAAAAAATAAAAGTCACATTGTCTTTTGTTAAGTAAATTTGATTTTGATTAAACAACTAAACATAATTTCAGCCTTGTGAGACGGAATTGTGGGTAAAGTCAGGAAGCATAATTCATTCGAACACAAATCTTGATGCGACGCTTTTGTCAGGATTTGCTTTTCTATATTGTTGATTAACAAAGAGAATTTATGAAAAACAATAAAAAAAAAGACACTGAAAATCGGCAGATAAAACATTTTCTCCCCAAAATACAAATTGACGGAATTCAGTAAGTAAGAACGAAGAGAGAGGAAGAAAAGACGACATAGTAAGAAGCAATAGAGAGTGAAAAAAAAGAGGAAGAGAGATATATGGGAAAGAGACACAATATATATATATATATATATATATATATATATGAGAGAGAGAAAAACGAAAAACTGAAATATAAAGTGTGTGTGTGCGTCTGTGCGTCTCTGTGTGTGTGTGCGTCTGTATGTGTGTGTGCGTCTGTATGTGTGTGTTCGCGTGTGTGTGACGAATCAGACACAAACAATTGTATATAGGTTCAATTCCCAAACTTAATGACCTTAAGGTCTTGATGACTTTTCTGGGCAGAAGTGAAAGGCAGGAAAGAAAGACGAAAGAAAAGAATGTAAAGTGTTTTTAGCAAGAGAGACGAAAGGGTAGGTAAAGAAGTAGAACGCAATACAAAGTAAGAAAGAAAGAAAGAAAGAAAGAAAGAAAGAAAGAGCAAAGAATGAGAAAAGATGGTAAGTGAGGAAGGAAAGGTTCATTTGCAGTTCTACGTGTAGCCTAGTGCTTAAAATATTGATCTTTAGGATTTAATATTTTCCAACTTTGTTCTTTATCCATAATTAATAGAGGGAAAAATCTCTGATAAAATAATACATTTTTCATAAAAAATAGTTCAGGCTACAAATTTATTAATTCACCCTAGTCTGTTATCCCGTGACCACAAAGCAATAGAATATACCTTTCTATATTAGCAATCAATGACACTCCCAGTACAATTTTAAACAACGAAATGAAAAAACTAAAACAATTAAGTTAAAACACACACGCACACACATACATGAACAAACACACTTACAGATACACACACACACACATACTCCCAACAATTAACAACAGTAGTAGCAGCGAAAGAAGACCATTCGTTTAAAGGCACGGTCCACCAGCGGACGGACGTGAAATCAAGCTCTCCTATCATTCTTAAGATGAGATTCTGATCTCGAAATATTAATGAATAATAAATAGGTAACACCCAACACCTTATTTACCTTCCTTTATTATACTAAATGCATTGGGATAGCCTTCAAATACCTATCGATACACCTTATATACACAATGCTTCAAAGAAATTACAAAACTCTCCTAAGTTAAAAAAAAGGTGAAAAGCTAATCTAGCCTGATTGATCATTACTACTGAGTAGTATTGGATGTCCTATTTTTGTGGCCTTGTGTCTAACCCTAGTAAACAACAACAAAAAATCAAAGGAAGAATGATCGACTGGATGTCAAATGAGTAAAAATGATTGACATACAGACACTCGTAATTCCTTTTTACATTTGCCACCTTTTTATCTGCTACCTGGCAAGACAAACAAAATTTACCTGAAGTAGGAGTCCATTAAAAGTCGATAGGAGTTAGTGTACATTCGGAAGTACATAGCTAATGTGTGCCCGTAACTCGAAATCTTCGACCGGCAAAATGAATGCCATTAAAACAAGTAGCCTAATATTTTGTTTGTTTTCTTTTCCCGCGTCCTCCCCTTATTTCTAGAGTGTGTGTTCAGACGGGAATATTTACTTAGAATTCTAGTATAAAACTAGACGTCTGAAACAATCAACACTGCCTAGGTAAAAGTTCTTGCTTCTCTGGGTAAGTCAGTCTCAGTGCAGTCGCCAATTTCAAGCAAATGCGCCTCAAATAAAGTTCTACGCGCCTTTGGCAAAAAGTATTACTCCTGTATGGTGCACAAACATTATTCTTTACACTGATAGGAATGCGTCCGCTTCTATCAAGAATGACTTACTATGAGTACTGCAAACACTCCAAACTCTATCGAATTATCTTCGAGAAGCCTTGAATGTCATAAATGTGTCGTCTGTCGTTCACAATTATCGATTAGTAGTGTTTGTCAGATGATCACTGAAATCTGAAAACGCATTGGGATAGCGAAAGATGTCTTCCAAAATTTAAGCAAAGTATTAAGAAACAGGAAAATTTCGCTAAAAACAAAGAAAAGAATATTAAACTGTTTCGTATATCAATCCTCTTATATGATAATGAATGCTGGCAATCCCAGCACGGATGAAGAAGAGATTTGAGGCAACAGAAGGATGCTGAGAATCTCATGGATTGAACATGTTAGTAAGGACGAATAAAAAATAAATGGAAATAAAAAGAACACATAGCATCAATGGCAGTTAAAATTTCTAGAGCATATATTGAGGAAAGAGGGCTTAGAAAATTTGATAAGCACAGTATAAAATGAAGGCAGGAGAGACTGGCAAACCTACACATAACCTATTTAGCGAGTTTGAGTACATTGATGGCAGAATGGGGTTTAGGAGGGATAACAAAGAAGACACATTTTTTAAAAGCTACAAATTACTGGAAATTGTGGAGACTTATGATCGACGAGACCTTGACAGATTTTTCAACATCAAATTCTATGAGATAATGATACTTATTTAAGTCAAGAGTCAATATTTTTATTGACACGTAAAACTGTAACGTTGAAATTTTTGTTTATGTTGCAATATGTATAAAACGAGAGGAAATCTATGATAATGAAATGCATCCAACTTATAAAGGAAATTGTTAAGATACTTAAAAGCTATTTCAAGCATTTTGCAATTTTGACAATGTTATATATATATATATATATGAAAGATAAGATGTTTGTGTTTGTATTGGTCTCTCTGTCTCTCTGATTGTATGTCCTTTATACAAATTCACAATTTTCATCCGATTCTCACCAAACTTCACACAAATATTTTTTACGCTTCCGCTCAGGTCATGGGCTACTTACTTTTTCCCGATTTCTCCCGAAACCAGAACTCGATACCACGATATCCGATCAAGTATGATTAAGATCAGGATTTCAGCCCTTTTATTGTGGTTCTTGCTGCAGAATTTGCTCTAACTTGGAAAATTATAGTTTTAATCTTAAACATTAGTAGATCTTTTCAGATGACTCATTTTCTCTGATATCGGAAATCGATACCCCGATATTCTATCGAAGCTAATCAAAAACCATTCAAAAAATATTCAACCATCGATATGGCTCATTTTCTCCAATTTTACTCCCGATGGGTACGATAAGTCTTCATGGACTTACTTAGGTTAGTTTATCCATGGATGACTTATTTGACTCCGATATTAGAAATCGATACCCTGATATTCTATCGGGTCTGATCAAAATCAGGTTTTCAGCCCTTTTATTTTGGTTTTTGCTTCGGGTTTTGCTCTAAGTAGGTATAATTGTAATTCTTAGTCTCAGCGATGATACCATTTACTCAGAGGACTTATTTAGCCTTCAAAATTCAGTTTGAGATGGAAAATCTATTTAACATCGATACCGGAAATCAAAATTTGACTTACATCCATTCATTTTTAGTAAGTTCTACTGCTTCGAGATCAACCTTTCAACGAACTACGTTGTTCGTGCCAACATCCAAAGAGTCTGAGCTCTAGGACCATGGATTAATTTTAAGGCTTTCATTACACCCGAGCAACGCCGAGCTATACTGCTAGTAATTAAGATAAAAGATAATGACACCCTAAATTTTACTTCGACGCAACAATGATTTCTTATGTAACTTATATAAATGTGAGATTGTGTGAAGTCATCATTTAATTTGTTTCCTTAGAGATTCTCTTTAACTCATTTTGAAATTAATGTTTGCCTATTTATTGATGTGGTAAAAAGTGTCATCGACCTTTTCAATGATTACACCGTTGAAGATGATGTCGAAAGTGTTTAAGTAAGACTGTACAAGGTGGTAGAACAATGTATGCCATTTACTAAGCTTAATTTTCCAGAAGGTCAGCAAATAGAGAACGAATATATTATTCAGTATTAATAGTCAACTAGACTGCCTCGTTAACCATTATCTCCTCGTCCAAATGTCTTGACTTTAGTATCTTGCATTTCACAAATATAATGATGAGTCAAGCTATATTGAATTTGATCAAAGTGGAATGGATTAATTATTGCCATTTTATATTTTAATTTCGCGCATGCGTGTTATTAGTTTTTTTTATTTTGTCGACTGCACAGTACAGTAGGGTCAGTTGGGCACCATGATGATATTCACTCGCCAGGAATTTGAAACAGTATGCTGTTCTGCTTGGAATTCGCGCCAAAACCCCAATACGAACATTTCAGGGTGTTTGACTGTCAATCTGAAGAAGTGCAGATGATTTGGTAAGATCTGGATGAGGCTAATGGTGATTACAAAGAGACGGTATCACGGGAGACTACCTTTCTGGTAATAAAAGAACTCTTGGATTGGTTGGTGAGGGCCTCAGACTGAACACGGAGGCCTACATCAAGTGCCCTGAGAAGGTAGTGAAGCACTGTGTCAAGAGGGCAGCAGCTGGAAGACCATATGTCTGGCAACAGGACTATGCACCATACCACACGAGCATGAGAACCCAGTCATGGCAGTCAGACAATTTCTGCGACCACATCACTCATTACATCTGGCCACCTAATCCTTTCCCCCAGAATGCAATCTCCTTCAATATTATGTATTTGTGCGCAGTTGGAGAGAGAGAGAGAGAGAGAGAGAGAGAGAGAGACAGAGAGAGAGAGAGAGAGAGAGAGAGAGAGAGAGAGAGAGAGAGAGAGAGAGACCAACAAAATTTCTTGTAACACCAAAGATAAACTGAAGGCAAGTATATTTGCCGCATTCACCAACTTATACAAGGAGACGTCCAGGAGAGTTTCAGGAGATCTTGAAGTCATCTGGAGGTGCTTGGTCGCGTGGTTAGAATGTTAGTTTTCAGAAAATGAGAGCAAATTCGAATCACGGAAGGAATGATTTATCAGGACGTAATCGTGATAATATCGTCTTGAGGAGACGATCCTAGCCCTTGAAAACTTTGGAAAGGTTGACCTAAGTCTTGTGGGTGTAATTCGGGAGCCGGGATTATTCGAAGGTTCTCGCTGATGGTGATAGCATGCATTCAAAAGTTGTTGTGACTGAGAACTTGAACGTACCGGCTTTGTTAAAATACTGAGGATCACGACAAATTAAGTGCTTGCTCTCACAAACTATATGCAACGCACATTTTACATGTAAATGATGAGCACTGTTGCCTGATCAGGTGTCTGCAACAGGGATTACTAAAAAACTAATAGCAGTCCATTATATATATATATATATATATATATATATATATATATATATATATAAACTTATTTATAAATGGAACTTTGTCTTTGTGTGTGTGTGTGTGTCCGTTACCTATAGACTCCGAAACGGCTGAACTGATTTTCTTCAAAATTTACACACTTGTACTATAAGAGTCTGCGAGTGTTCTTAGCTAGGTGTTGTGTTGAGGTACCCCTGATAAATATCGAAAATTGATAATTGAAAAAATCGGATTATAGAAGAGTGGTCCGATTTTAATCAAATTTGATACACTCATAGACAAAGACATAAGAAACAATATTCAGAAGTTTCAAGGTTGCAGTTCTTACAAAAGTGCAGATAAAATTTGATATCGATACCAGGAAACCAAAATTTAACTTACATCTATTCATTTTTTCTTTCAGCCTACGGTTTTGCTTTAACTGGAAACAACTATTGCTTTTTAGTCTTTCGTGCCAACGTCCAAAAAGTTTGAGTTCCAGGACCATGGATTAGTTGTAAAGTTTTCATTACACCCGAGCAATGCCGGGCTATACTGCTAGTATATATATATATATATATATATATATATATATATATGAATTGGAATCTAATATGAATTAAAATTCAACAGAGCAAAGAATAAAGGTTTATAAATTTAACGTTTCACTTTTATTTTTCCCCACAATTTTGGATAAATGAATTTTGAAAGAGAAAGTTCAGTTTTCTTTGTTTTTCATTCGTCCTTTAGACGTCACGTTTTTGTATCTTGTGCTGCGGTCTATCTGACCAATGAAAAACAAACACAGAACTGAAAGTTCCTGAATTTTCTCTTTCATAACACATTTCTGATAGAGCTTAAATTACAGTAAAAATTGTTTCCCAAACGTTTCCCAATTGTTACATATCCTATCCTATCCTATCTATTTATCTATCGTTAATTCGGCAATGAATTAGAACACTCTCAACTATTGGGCGTATATAATGATAATATACACGCTAAAAAGTCTGCCCTCCCTTCTATCGAGCGCCGACTGACGCCAATTCGGTCTGGTTTCAATCCTGGGTAAAAAGCAATCGGCTGTCTAATCGTACTGATGAGCTGTGATACAGCGAAAAAGATCTGTTTGCGGATGACTATATATATATATTCATTAAATTAGAAATAAGATCATTCCAACGATGAATAAAAAGGGCGAGAAGCCGCGAACGTTTTGTTTAAAGTGATTTATTGTTGTTGTTATTATTATTATTTATATTACTTGCCTTTTGTATGATACATTAAGTGTCCATATTCGTATTTGTGACGCGACACGAGTTACGAATCTAAAGTTGACTCTCTTCAGGCGAATAAACCTGTAACTTCACATATCGAGATCCGTTTGCTTTTACGATCGCCAAAATATCATGTATAAATAGATAAGTCAAGTGGTGACCAACCAAGTCAGAGAAGTACAAAATGACAGTATTTTTCATGTTCTGCCGGTGCTAATTACCTGAAAGTTATTTTTTTCTTGTCTTTCCGTTCGCTGCATTCTTTTCTTCGAATTTACTTGTATCTTCTAGAAAAGCAGAAAAAGTAATTACATCCTCTGAATTCTATGTAAATTCTGTTCTAGCATTTGCCACCACGCCGGGAGTAATGATAATAATAAAAAAAACTTGGGGAATATTCCATTTTCTTGTGAATTATTTCAATTAAACTTTATTATTGCTGTTTGGAGTTCAAACAACTGATGATGTTGCTGTTGCGGCAGTTGTTGTACTTAGGCCACCTGAGATAATATTTCTTCCATATTTGAAGAATATCTTCTTTTTTTTTTAAATGCACGAAAGAGAAAAAAAAATTAAACCAACGTTGTTCAAAATTCTCGTCGTCACTTTTCGCCACTGTTATAATTCCTTTCTAACGGTTATAATATGAAGTTTTTCCTTAGGCTACTCGCCGTGATGTCAGATAAAAATATTCTTGACAGACTCCGATGGTTATTTGACTCCCTAGGAATTCTTTCTTTAAGGCGTCTGACCTTATCTCATTTGTGTTACCGAGGCTGTATCATTTACTCCACAACAGTATATATATATATATATATATATATATATATATATATATATATATATGTGTGTGTGTGTGTGTGTGTGTGTGTGTGTGTGTGTGTATATATATTGTAACAAAGTTGTGGAACTCGTAGGTTTTTTTTACCTGCTGTTCATGCATTTACTTTTATAAAGAGTGCTCGATACAACGTAGAGCGTTATATTGTAATATTTGTTACAATGGTTTATAAATTATAAATGGTTTGTAGTATCACTACACAAAAATTTTCGCGTTTCGAAGCTGCTATGCGCGCTTCTTATCGGGTGAAAAATTTGAAATGAAAATTAAATGGTGAAAACGGGTTATTTGTGGTGATATGATGTTTAAGTGAAAGTGGGATTGGGAGCTTATTCTGATTCTGTCGGCCGTATTCTAGTTTTAGAGATATGGGTTAGGAGAGGTGGCTTAGTTTACGACAGGTTCCTTATTTATTTTGTCTGGATGTGGTGGAAGTGGCGTCGCTGTTAATGAGAACGTTGTAAATAAATGTGGGGTGGGAGTTTAGAATGGTCTAGTCGTCCATTCGTGGTTCTAGTGATGCTGCTATTGAGTTAAGAGAAGGGTGTGGGGTAGCTTAGTTTTGGGCAGGTCGCTTTTTCGTTTAGTTTAGGTATTTTATATTGGGATATATATATATATATATATATATATATATATATATATATATATTTTTATGCAGTGCCGATAGTTTTTATTTTACTACTATTTACAGGTGGATGGAATTACTGTTGGTGACGTGTGGGATTTATTTTCTTTTATTTCTACGTTTTTTGTTCTATTAGAGGGTTGATTATGTGTATTTATTGCATTTTTGCGGGGGTCGTGTGGATCAGGTGTTTTTTTTTTTTGGTTATTTAAATTTTAACGAGAAATATTTGCGATGCTTGCATAAAACTGCTAATTCGTCTCGACGGTTTAATAGTTCGCTGCTGTTGGGGTACTTTAGAATGTGTAGCTTTTCACTTAAACATAAAGAGCAGATGTCGTTAAGCGAGTTGCAAGTTCTAGTTTTTTCTAGGATTTTCCATTTTCCTTCGGGTTTCTGTTTAAAGAATGTCACTATTATTTAAAAAAAAAAACTTGCTAAGACGAAATGTTCTTGAGCGTACCACTATCGAATCATCGAATCTTGCCAAAATGTAAATCTACACCCCAGTTCTTTTCAAATATCTTTCTTTAAAGGATATATTCTTTCTACAAGCCAACATGCATAACCAAAAATGAAAATAAAAGTTAAAACAAAACGGGGAAATCAAATCCTTCAAGTATTTAAAATAAGTAGATTAATAAATTAATTTCTCTAACTAAAACAAAATAATCCTACTATAATTGTATTTGTCCCCACAATGTTAATTCGCGTGACCGTTATGCCCTTCCAGTACCTCGTAAATAACTATTTTGATCGCATGGAAAGAGGAGAAAAGACATTATTTGATGAAAATGGAAGATAGAATTGTTGGTGGGAGAGAGTTAGATTCAGTGGATAAGAACAGACAGGCGATGCTTTGAACTTAATATTTATTTGCACAAAAAGTACAAATAGCGCCACAAGGGATAAAATGGGGGAAAATGGTCTTCTATAGGGAATAATAATTACATTATAATAAAATTCAACAACAACAATGACAACATATACCCACTTCCGTTGCTTAGGTAATAAATTATATCACTTAGCTTCTTCCATAGTTTACGGTGACTTTCCCAGTTAGCCTTAGAACCGTTTATGAGAGTTCTTAAACTTAATTGTTTTACTTTCTTTCATAAATACTTGTTGCAAAATAAAATGCTTACATTTGCCTTGATAAAGTCTATCAGAGGACGAAACGCGTCGGTAAAGATAAATTTGCCTTTTATCTTTATTTTTTATATCTAATTGTATTGTAAATTTTTTTGGTATAAACTAGTTATTTTATTCTCCAATCGATGTACGATTAATTTATTTTTTATTATTATGGGTTGACGGATTTGAACTCAGCGTTGCAAGTAAATGCAGAAGAGGCAGCTCAAACACAAATACAGGGGAGCGTGATTCATGCCTTCTCCTTTTCAAATAAGCGGGTCTTCATTTGAATACTAACAGGGGAACCTTGTTCAGTTGTATTTACCTAGCCGACCATCTTCAGGTAATATCTAAACCGAAAAATGTTTCGCAATTGAATTTTACACAACCCATATTGAACAGATTTTATTATGAAGCCAGTTTCTTTCGTGAAGGTAAACTTTCCTCTCCTAACCAATGATACTGCCTGCCTTACGTCTCCGATTCATAATGTATGTGATTCTGGCAAATTAAAAGAAAGAAGCAAAAAAAGGATGTTAATTGTCTCTCCAGATCAGCTTTTCTGTAAGGAATGACAGTTTTATTGTGACAGAAATGAAGCCTCACTTTTTCAAGAGGAACAAAATAATTGACAGAATTTACGTTGGGCTTATCTTTCTTATTGTTCTGATGCAACACAAAGGAAGACTTAAAAATTATTCTACCCAGAAGACATTGCGCACTAAATCATTGATTATTCTGTCTCTTTTAGATTTAATAATAAACTTTATACTTTGATTTATATTGCAGTATGGCGGCGGAAACTGAAGTGGTTGAAATAATCTGGAATTTGATTTTCAATTTTTATGATTTAGGCACACATTTAACACACATACATATGATATATATAATTTTTCTTATATATATATATATATATATATATATATAAGAGAACATTTTTAAAACTTTTATATTCATTTATTACGCCGATCAATCGACGTTATCAGAGAAACGGTTTTATTTAAAAATTGATATTAGCGAAATTATTTTGTTGAAAGAAGATTTGTTTTTCTGATTTATCGGCAAAACATATCAATATAAATGTTTTACAATTTCTCTTATATATTTATGTTGTGGAGTAGTTTTTGCATTGAAGGTTATAATCGGACTATGTCGGTTGCTAATCGACTTAACGTACCCGAAATGTTAGGAACTTGGTAATTTTCCACTAAAAGTTGACTCCTTAGTATTCGACTAAATTCCGACTAATATCAACTGCCTAGTAGTTCTACTGAACTCCAGTAGAACTCTAATGAACTCCTATGAACTTTCTGGTAACTCTTATTAATATAGGATGGAGAGTCCATTATCTGAGGAATAGGTGTGTTTCCCCATAACAATTTACGATTCTGGCGGATTCTCATTCAAATTTTACTCATACATAGATAAAAAAAAATGCAGTTCTTTTAAGATGTAGGCAGTTTCCAGATCTTTTAAATTTCAGATAATATCCAAATCTTTTTACTGTCTTTCCTCGTGACTGGGAAATCGGTGGTTGAAAAGAAATGGTTACGAATAAAATAAAAAATAAAAAGACACTGACAACGGATATATTAATTAAAAACAATGTTACATACCTTGTGTCATTGGTCAAGCAAGTGAGTGGAAAAGAAAACGACCCCGGACGCTAGGAGTCGGTAGAACACATTTTGTGCAACCAGTTGTTCAAACTTTAATCAAATAATCATCTGTTTCTCGGCCAGTTGACTAGGAATATCCTGAAAGAAAAAAATATAAAAGGATTGCTATAACTCCATTTAACAGATGACATTTATTTTAGCAGTAACACAAATTACTTATATTTTGTAAGTCTAGATTACTTAAGCATTATACAATTAATCGGTCAGCAAAAGAAAATACTGTTCTCATCTTGAAATATTTTAGAAGTAAAATTAATTAAAAAAAGTAAAAACTATGTTATACAAATTCATAATTAGTCATTGTCTGTAACCAGCGGTAAATATCATGACGTTCTAACACATTAAAACCGTGCAGCTTAAAAATACAAGAATTTATTCACTGTGAAGATATTTTTCTTTTTCACGACAGGTTCGCCTATCGCCCTGTTCACACACCTTCCCAGATTTTTGAACAGGACTAAAGGTTTATCCCTTGTTCCTCCGTTTATGATTGGGTTTCCGGTTCCTGCTAATATTTTTTTCATTTTCTTTTGTCGTTATCGCTTTGCTTGGGTGAATTGATTAAAAAAGGCGAATAAAAATTTATCGCATTCTTAATTTTATCTTTTATTTAGAAACAGTTCTTTGTCTACATGGTAGCCGCAGTAGTAGTGTGCAGTCGATTGTCGCCATTGGCTGACTTTTAGGAATAGGTGAATGTACTATGGTGATTTTCAAAGCAGACGGATCACAATGTTCATATTTTTCTTTTTTCTATTCCCTCTTTTATCTCAACTAAATGAAGAAAAATCTTCGTAAATATTTCAAACTTCCTTTCCCTTCTGAACAACGTTTATAAAGAAAGTAATCGAAGGCCACAATTTAAACAGCCTAAGGTACGCAGATGATACAGTGCTGATAGCAGACAAAGAAAAGAAACGACAAGACCTCATACAGAAGGTAGCTGAAGAGTGGGACAAGAAAGGACTACAAATAAACAGCAAGAAAACCGAATGCATGGTCATCAGTAAAAAGGGCAACTCAATATGCCAAATACAGGTCGGGGATACTAGAATCAAGCAGGTACAAAAATTTAAATACCTGGAAAGTGTTATAACAGAAGACGGAAAAATTAGTATGGCGAAGGAAGCACTCCAGAAGTTGAGTAAAGTATTAAGAAACAGGACAATTTCGCTAAAAACAAAGAGAGTACTGGATTGCTATGAGTTGTCAGTTCTTCAATATGGCAGTGAATGCTGGACAATATAATCAAAGATGAAGGAAAAACTTGAAGCAACTGAAATGTGGTTCTACAGATGGATGCTGCGAATATCATGGATCAAGCATGTGAGCAATGATGAGGTTTTGGAAATAATGGAAACGAAAAGGAAATTAATACTGAGCATCAGGAAGAGACAGCTGAAGTTCCTGGGACATGCAATGAGGAAGGAGGGCTTGGAGAACCGGATACTAACAGGCCAGATAGAGAGAAAAAGAGACAGGAGAAAGCAACGGATAACATATTCGAAGGACATGGTGTAACAGGAGAAGGCTTGCTAAGAGCCACCAGGGATAGGGAGACGTGGAAAGCCATGATCGTCTACGACCTGAAGGGACATGGCACACAGAAGAAGAATAACGCTTTTATAACTCCTCATGCAACTGGGAAACACATGGAAATTATTGGTTGACATCATTAATTATTGGAAAATGTAAATGTAATTTGTTAAATATTATTCTTCAAATTAACGTAACATGAGGCAACCTATTTTTTGCATATTTTTTCTGGTTTTTCCAACACTTGCTTGCATTGAAAAAGTTTTACCAGATTTTAAAATGCTAGTCAATGATGTTCAATAAAATTCGAATTAATTAACTAAAGTTTAAAAAAAGTTATATTTCGATTATTAAATTGGGTGAGATTTAGTTAACAGTATCTACGTTTACTAAAATGTTAACTTGTTTTAAGTTTGTCATATTGTTTATATCATATTGAATCATATTGTATTATATCATATCATATTGTATTATCATATCATATCATATCATATTGTATTATATCATATCATATTGTATTATATCAATATTCTGTCATATTCTATTATATTATATTGAATCATATTGTATTATATAATGTTGTTTCATATTGTATTATATTATGTTGTTTCATATTGTATTATATCATATTGCATCGTATTCTATTGTATTTTATCATAAAATATTATATATTATATTATATCATATTCTATTATATCATACTATATCATATAGTATCATATTGCATTATATTGTATTTTATCATATCATATAATATTGAATCCTGTTGTATTATATCATATTGTATCATATTATATTATATTATATCATATCGTATCAGATTGTATTACATCATATTGTACCATAGTGTATTATATCAGATTATATCATTTTTTTTTATCATATTGTATTATATCATATTATATCATATTTAATCTTATTGTACTATATCATATTGTATTATATCAGTGTATTATAATATATATCATATATCAGTGTATTATAATATATATCATATATCAGTGTATTATAATATATATCATATATCAGTGTATTATAATGTATATCATATATCAGTGTATTATAATGTATATCATATTGTATCATACTGTATTATACTAACAAGCTAATGGCAATCTCAATTTTTATTCATAAATAAATTCAAAATTAGCACAACATTGCCTACTCCAGAAAAAGCATTATTTTATCCCTTTACAGGTTACTTGATATTCACTAATTTTTTAACTATCGATTTTTAATAAAATATTTATTTTGTTTTTCATTCTCATATACATCTCTTTTAATGATAAACCAAAAACCATTCCGGCTTGGAATTGTTAATTTGAGAGCTGAGTTTCAATTCCAGTTGGGTTCATCGTATTCACTTAGGCGCAAATTATCTTGGGAAACGCATGAAGCCATGTTTTCTCTCTAAAACTATGGGTTAATTAACAAGACTTGTATCACTTAACCATTTTATATCAAACAAGAAGATTCTCAGAATCTAAAATTTATTCTGACTTTACGTAACGTGAAAATGGTTGATAAGCCTTAAAAAATGAATGAATCAATCAAATAAAAGCCATTACATTACTTTGATATTTTTGAGAGCGTTTCTAGTGAAGTCAAAAACATTATTTTGCACGAATATATACTGCTGCTTAAATCTACAACTCAAAAAGTCTGATAAAGTTACTTTATTCTCTGTATTTATCGTGATATCTCAGCAACTCTGAAGATACCGATAATTTTATTGCCTGCTATACAAGCCTAAAATATTACCTCAGCTTCTACGCCGTTGTTTTTAATTCATCTTTACTTACAATGACTGTCTCCAGTTCAACCAACCAGCCTAGCCTGTCCACTGTAATTCAATATCAACCGAAAAAATTGCTGTTCACGTCTCATTCTTTTCCTAACTTTAACGTTTCTTTTTGTAATTTTGACTTTTAGTTTGCCTTCGTGTCTTTAACAATTGATCTTAATATCCGCCATCTTTCCTCTGTGTTTATATTCGCAATACCAGCTTATTCAAATGTATTCTTATTGCTCAATCCACTTTTCTTGCTTTTTCTCAAATATCTTATTGTGATGTTCATAAAGCCATTTTTTTACTTGCTTATTGCTTTAATTTTCTTTTTAATTGTTCTGTTCAATGTTTTCTTAATCGCCAACTTTGTGTTTTTATCATTCAATAAATTTACAATATCGAGTTTGCTTTTGGAAGATATATTCACAAGATATATTTATTATAAAAATATAAATAGTTCATGAAGTATTTATCAAAATCATTTAATAGAAATTGTATAGTGAAAATATTGACTTGTTAAATACAATCTGATATAGTGTAATATTTATCAAAATTATAACTTCAGCCCACGCGCAGATATTGGTGGATTTTCTGTGTTCATGACACCATTGCCAGTGTCTCTTGTGATATATGTCATACACAATATTTCCAAAATTCAGACCAGGGGTTAAGAATTTAATAATACTTTTTTTTATTTTCATAAGTTGATATTTTCAGATATAATGTCTGATATGTCGATAACTTCTAATTATGTTTGAAAATGTCTCACTAACTGAACGGCCATTTTATTGTTAACCAATATTGTAAATGTTAGGATATTCTTTCTTTCATATCAGAAAACAGACGAAAACAAAAACAGAGACGTGTTTTTATCAGTTGTTGAACTCAATAAATAAGCACTTCCAATCAAACTAAGAAACCTAAGAAAATGTTATTCTTTGCGTTGGACGATATTAAAATCTAGAATTCTTGTTTTCTTTCCTTCAAATTATGATTGATAATTCAGTTCTATGTTCTTTCATATATTTTTAAAAATTCATTTATCTAAAGTTCCAAAATGTCTCATAAATGGTAAGAGCAGAGGTTAGATCAATAATTTACTTTCACTCACCTAAAAATCATTTAACTACAATTGCATTATCCAAAGCAGTAAAGAGTTCGGCTGTACTGAAAACTTTCAACCTCGAGTTCAACAGTTTAAACTAACTAGAAAATTTTACATCTGTTTCCATTAATCTTCTCCGTCGAACAATTTGTTTTAACAGCTGAAAAATAAATCGCTTACAAATATTTCTTTACTGGGTTTGGCTTTCCAAATATGCTTCTTCATGGACATCCAATACGTGAAAGGTGAGAGTGTTTAAATGAATTGGTTGGTGGTTTTTCAGTCAAAGTTTTCTCTAATATATTTGACCAATCGCCTTTTGACAGCATTGAAATCCAGTTGAAAAATTTGTGTAAGGCAGTGTTAGAAAAGCGAACTGTTTTTAAACTAATAATCATCTGTAGCAGATAATAACGTCAGCAATAGCACTGCAGTATGGCGGGCATGCTATTAGTTACGACGTGGGGGCGTTCCCTATCCTGCCTAGGCTGTTTGTAACAGCAGTCACGAAACCTATTTTTGTGGAGAGCTACTGCTACTAATTTACTGTCACGTAATAATAATCATCCCAAAATATCGACGTTGATATTGCTAAAACTTATGCAACCTTAGCTAGTACGGAAGATTTAAAATAACAGACTGTTTTTCAATGTAATTCAGTGAACTATTCAAAAATATTTTTCAACGTTACAATATTTGAAAAAGAATTTTTTTCTTGACGATCAGGTTTAATTTACTTATTCCCTAATCGCTTAATAATGGATTTTTTTTGGATTAATTCTTATAGTGTTATTTTCTAGATATTGGGCTTAGAGTTTTGATATTTAGTTAAAAAAGCAAAGCTATTAAAAGATCCATTTATTTTTAAATTTTTCTGCGTCAGAAAATTAAAATTCCCCACCCATGAAACTCAAAGAACTTATCTTAAATACACAATTACCAGGTAAAATTATATATATATATATATATATATATATATATATATATATATATATATATATGCGCTTGTCCGTATTTAGTGACTTGGTTATTGATTTCAATGTCAATTGAAAATTAAATGCCAGGAGTCAAAATTTCCTCTACGTTCTAAGATACAAGTAACAGCTGCTTTATTGACATGCGCAAAATATGCAACATCATGTGCACATGCGCGTATGTTTGTTTGCGACTCTTTCGCGCGATATAACTTAAAATATGTGATAAAATTGATTGTTATGTACTAAAATTATACTCTAAAACACGCAGAGATAAACTAACCCATTTTCCTTTTTGCGTATATAACAGTCATTATAGTTATCTAGTGGGTGGCCAAAGAATTGCGTATTTCATTCGAAGATCAGTTGTTGGTCGCCGAGACAGAAAAATAGATGGAACTTTGTATGTTGAGTTTTAATGAAGGGAGATTCTTCCAATTTAGGATTTTGAGATGACACAAACATTCAATTTCTTATTTTCATTTTATCTTGTGTCGAATTTAACAGATTTAAATAAATGCATCTGTCTCAATTTCCCATCAAACTTGTAATAAATATCACAAAATTTTAAATTAAAAAGGTAAACATGTCTATGTATTTACCTCGAGGTGTGTCTGTGTGTGAGAGAGAGGGGTTGATAGAGAGAGAGAGGGGGAGATAGAGAGAGAGGGGGTGAAGAAAGAGAGGGAATAAATTACACACAGCATATACCCCAACAAACGAATAAGAAATTTGATAAACTTATTAGTTTACAAAACTAACCTACTGACCAACTGCTGAGATGGCAATCGTTTTCTGGGCGCCTTTTGGCGGATTTAGTAATTTTCGAAATGGCAATCATTTTGTCTTCAACTCCCAATAAAATAGAAAAATAATACAGTCTATACTTTTCAATTTATTTTTAGAATTTCGTTAAAATAAAAGCGTCAACACTTATCATATCTTTTATAACTTCACTCTGCAATAGAGAAATTCCGCAAAACGCGAAATACAGACAATTTCCATAAGATTCGGTAAAAGATGAAATTTCTTTTTTGTTAATCATATCACCCCGAGCAAGGCGGTAACGCCACTGATGTGCAGGGGGCCACACAGGAGTAAAAAGATTAGATAGAAGAGAGTGAAGAGAAGGACGAAACAGTTAAAAAGAAGCAAGAGAAGGTAGGGAATACAGGTGTGATGACAGTTGCAGATGTGGAGAGAAAGGAAAGAATATACAGGGTGGTGAAGAAAGAACTATAGTCAAGTGGTTAAGAGATGAGTATTGACATTGCATTTAAATTCCTGGAGGTTGTAGCCGTCAGGAAAGCAAAAATATGGAAGCGAGTTCCACAGGCGGGAAGTGCGAGAAAAGAAGCTTCAGGAGTAGAATTGTCGTCTGCATTTGGTTGATCTAACTGTGAATGTGTGAGATCCAGATCAGAGGCGGGACGATAAAACAAGCATAGTTTTCAGTTATTTGGTGAATGACCAAAAACTATTTTTGATCGATAGCAGACTCCGTAACAAATTGCAGCAAATGAATACTCGCTTTTATAATCAGTGTCTCTCAACGTTTTTAAGCAACGGCACACCCAAAAAACAAAGGAAAATATCATGGAACACTTTGGAAAATTTTTAAAGGGTATGCATTTAAATGTTATAAAATAAAACCATTGATCTTTAAAGATACACACGCAAATATGAAATTACCTATTTCACTTTTTATATTCAAATATTTGTGCAGCTTATTATTTATTGTGAAACATGGACCTGGTGTCTTTTTGCGATTTTTCAATGTTTGGTTGAATGTGCGATAAGCAGACTCTCATTTCTTTTTAAAAATAAGAAAACAATGTATTTAAAATACCATAACAGAAGAATAGTGAAAAAAATTATTTGAAAAAATTAATTTCTTATTAGTTTATTTAAGGATTATCGCTGTACCATTACAACTTCCCCACAGACGCAGAGACTTGACAACATTTCGCGGCACCATTAAGAAGATCGTGTAGCTTGGAGGTTGAGAACCACTGTCATAGTTTATATTTGTCTCAAAGCAGAAAGATAATGAACTAGGTAACTACTTACTAAAAGGCCTGATAAGCAATAAATACTAAAAAGTATGAGGACAATACTAAATGTCAACTAGACACAGTCTATCAAAGAACTTATATGGCATATCTGTAGATGCAAAATAATGTCTTTTTTATGTCGGGAAAAGATCTGTGTTTGATAAACAAACCCACATATTTTCCGACATAAAAATCCCAGATCTGTCATAAAAACCCCAGATCTTTTCCCGACATAATGGTATACTTCAATGTCTACAGACATTGATGTATGCCGTTAAAGAGATGCTCTTTGAAAAATTCGGAGTTGTTGTCAAGAGAAGGGATGCCTATCATTTTCTTAAATTTGATGAGAATTAAAAATAATCTCGGTGTGTTGGGTTAGTTCGACATAAAGACTCTGCATGTACCCAACGATAACTGAACACAATTCCATGTAATTAATGAACGTCTACAAAAAGGTAACTTGCTAATCCTTACACAAGGGCGATGCCGCCTGCCAATGGATGTCAGTAGATATATATTTACTTACTTAACACCCAATTACTGGATTATTTGCTTATGGATCGGTAACTCCAATGAGTATCAGTGTATCGTATCTCGGTGTTTGAGGCGCAAAACAGAGTCCACTCTCCGGGAAACATTTCCCTAGGCAACACCTCTCTTTTCAGAGCGGGCTAGGGTTTATCCATGGTGCCTGGAAGCCCCCAAATGGTAAAGGGGGCACGACAATTTTTAGCCTCTGGTCCCATCTACGCGCGGGACTGTAACTTTAAACTAAGATTAATACGGCATTCCGTTCGATCAGGCGTCGAACTAAATAACATTTGCTCTTTCAAGCCCCTCAATATATCTGTGTATGAAAACACACACACACTCACACATACACACACTCACACATGCTCACACAAACACACTCATACACTCACTCACACACACTCACATTCCCGCACACTCACACACGCATACACACGAATGCAAACACGCTCACACACACACACACACACACACACACACACACACATATATATATTTTCTTATTTACCTCGATTTGACAAATTTAAGTGCAGCACTAATATGGCAGTTAGGTCTCATAATTTTACTGTTGGAATTGCTAGATATAAGCGTAAGGCTTATGTTAACAGAGTTTTCTCGATTTTGGAATAATTCTGTTTTTCAATCAAATTTGATCGTCAAAAATCGAAACACAGTATTAATCTGTTTTCTTAATTCCTGTTCCTTCGTTGTTTTCTTGCCTTAATAATGTATTTTTGCCTCATATTATTCCACAATCAGTAGCTCCTTGCATCTCAGTAATTTTATTGTCTTTCTTGGAGTAAAATATATCAGAAGTATCATTAGTTGAATATTATTATATTATTATATTTCCCATAAATATTTGTTTCCAATTGTTATATGTCGGTACGGGTTATATGGTGAAATATATAAAATCTTTCACTGTGTTATTGCGAGTATGAGAAACAAATATATTAATAGCAATCTTGTCATCTACTAAATTTAGCATAGTTTGACACAAGATTACCTGATGATGACCAGAGGGTACTTGGGCGAAACGTTGTGTCTATTATGACACCTATATCAACCAAGATGAGAACAAAAGTTGGAAATCATTCCAAGATTATTGAAAATTACTCATCTCAGAAATAAATTCAGAATAATTTGTTTTAGTTCTCGAAAAAGGTCACTCTAATACCGATAATTTGATTTTACCATATCAGTCAGTTACATGCCATACGTGATATACGAAAGAGACATGACTGACTGGGCAGAAGATTATTCCGCAGTAGGTTGAAATTGCTTTCTGCGGTAGACTGGTTGCCAGCCAAGGCTATAGAACCCAATCTGTCCTGTTATTTAACCCATAACTGGAGAGAAGAGACAGATTAATACCTTCCCCAAGGGTATTTGCGTATTTTCGTGAAAGTAAATGCAAGGAATTCAACTGAAATTCGAACTCGGCTCCCCGATTTCTCGATTCGGGGCGGATATTCACTGCACCACAACGCATATCCTTTTACCATATACGGAAGAAAATAGAAAATTTTCAGAATATTTATTTTTCAATTTACTAATCATGTAATTTGATACTTATGTATTTTAACACGTGTAATAGTTTATAACAGTTTAACAGTTTATATCTACAGCATAATGTACAAACTTACGAATAAACAAAAACAAGTTTTATAAAGTTCTAGAACGTCTTAAAAGTGATCGTACTATACTTATATAGGATTTTAGAAATTTCTTGTTGGGAGTGAGATCTTTGGAAAAATAAACTGAATTAAACTCTTCTTCAATATTTTTAGCAAAAATTCATCGCATTATGATAACATGAAATGAATTATTAAAATAAAGTCATAACCCTAATAACGCACCCAGTGAAGATCATTCTCTTTATTAAAAAGATAAGCCAAACTATTTAGCTAACCTTTATTCCGCGCCTGATAACCTCACACAATTAAGCATTCATTCTGTCACGTATTCATTTAAAGCTAAGCATTCATTGTCACGTATTCATTTGAAGCTAAGCATTCATTCTGTCAGGTATTCATTTGAAGCTAAGCATTCATTCTGTCACATATTCATTTAAAGCTAAGCATTCACTCTGTCACATATTCACTTGAAGGTAAGCATTCATTCTGTCATGTATTCATTTGAAGTTAAGCATTCATCCTGTCACGTATTCATTTAAAGCTAAGCATTCACTCTGACACGTATTCATTTCAAGCTAAGCATTCATTCTGTCACGTATTCATTTGAAGCTAAGCATTCATTCTGTCAGGTATTCATTTGAAGCTAAGCATTCATTCTGTCACATATTCATTTAAAGCTAAGCATTCATTCTGTCACATATGCATTTGAAGCTAAGCATTCATTCTGTCACGTATTCATTTGAAGCTAAGCATTCATTCTGTCACGTATTCATTTGAAGTTAAGCATTCAGTCTGTCCCGTATTCATTTAAAGCTAAGCATTCATTCTGTCACGTATTTATTTGAAGCTAAGCATTCATTTTGTCACGTATTCATTTAAAGCTATTGGCAATTTAATTTGATTTTTCATTCTGCATAGAACTGAGGGGAAGTCTACAAAGGTTCAGTTCTTACCGACCTTTATAAAATAAATTCGAGTGTACACCTATCCGGCGTTACTTCAAACAAAATGTAGCAGACCAAAATGAATAGTGAAATGAAACATTATCTTGAACGGCCGTTAAGTTCAACAAAAGACAAAATTGTTTGACATATATATCCGGCTGTAGATGATGTCAACAAAGTGCAAAACAAAAGAAAAATAAACACAAAATACGAGCGACAACCGGCTTGAAAGGCGAAGACCAGGAAGGATGTAGTTGACATATCCGCCCATAATTAAAAATCACCCAAGGACAAGGATGATTGATAGATTTATCTGGACGTAGATGATGTCAACAAAACAACAACCAGAAAAAAACAAAAATATGTGAGAGTTTTAAGGCTATATAAGGTTTAGAAGTTTTGCCTGAAGAGACGGAGACTGGCTAACGACTCCCGACGGCCTCTTCATGTGTGTGATCTCTCTCCGTCTGCCCCCTTGATTCACACAAGCATCACCGACGAATAATAAAAATATAAAATTATACTTTTATATATACGTGTCCAGATCCAGCGTAATATACGACAATAGAAAATAATTTTAAAAACAACTTTCAAATCGAACCGAAGGGGACAAATATTTATTTATTCTATTGCATTCATTTGCATATATTTGCCGAGTCATTTCAACATCTACAAGGCCCCAAAATGGTGGGAGATGTAAGATCGAAATAACGATGTCTGCAATGAAACGAGATTTTAAATCAACACTCTGGCAGGCACCCAATTTCGTCTGCTAAAATTCAATTTGGATCAATTTCTCCTCACAGAAGACCCGATCCTCATTGGCTCGATAACCTATAGAAACACAAATTGCAACACAAAGCACTTCACTGAACATCAATTGCTTTAGAATCATTCTTTGTTCGTTTATAGAAATAAACCTGTTCGGGTTCCTGTTGTTGGGAAATTATCAAAAACTGGCCGACTTCTCGTAAAATAACTTCTTTCTGGTTGTTATGATAATCTGGCTTTGTGCCATATAAAGTTAAACTCTAAATATCGAGAGAAATTAACTTTTTAAAATCTTTGCGATAAATTTCTCATTCCGTTACTTTTTAATGTATATTTAAGAATATCATTTGTTATAAACATAATTCACTTTTTTATATAAAGATTCAAAATTACTTTCTGATTTTTACGCACCTTTGAGCTTCCGTACTGTTTAGAACTTCTAAAATGTTAATCGTTTTGCGCTTCCTCATCAAAGCAAACATTGACATTTTGTTGCATTAGCGATATCTAATCAGCTAATCTGAGGACACGAGAAAAAATTGAAATCACCGACTATTTTTATGCAGTTTCCAGTAGAGACGCACACGCAGCAGCTTGTGACATTCATTTTGAATGATTCAATTAGAAAAGTCACCAACCCGACCCACTAGTTTTAACAACAGATTTGTTATCTGCATATAATTTGATCTTAACTCTAATATATGATGTTTGTGTGTGTGTGTGTGTGTGTGTGTATGTGTGTGTGTGTGTGTGTGTGTGTGTGTGTGTGTGTGTGTGTGTGTGTGTAGGCCTTCTAAGTTGACGCTTTTCGGTCAGAATGAAAGAACAAAAAATGCATTGAGAGTGCACTGATCTCACAATTTTCGACGATAAGCCTAACACCAGGCTTCTTCACTATATTACTGATCATCGCAAAAGCAACAGCAGCAAAATGCGATATACGAGGGTCATTCAATAAATAAGGTGAATTGTTCGGTATAAGGACTTCTAATACAGATAGAAGCTTACTTTTTTAAAAAAAAATTTTCCTTTACTTCTTTTTCAAAGGGTTTTAAGTTTGTTTGCCGATTGAAAAAAAAAACATTGAGAGTTTTAGAGATTAACAAAGATGGCCGACCAAGAAGCATTGAACAGAGGTCAGTTATCAAGTTTTTAGTTGCTGAAGGGTGCAAACCAGTTGAAATTCATAGGAGAATGTCAACTGTGTATGGTGCCACATGTTTCGGCCAAAATAATGTCTACAAGAAGGACGGAGCATTGTTGAGGATGAAGAAAGGCCTGGGAGGCCTACAGAAGTGATCGAATCAGGCAATGACCCTCATTCAGTCTGACAGAAGGGTTACAGTGGATGACATTGCAAGGACTTTGCAAAATTGTCCATGATAACCTTGCCTACTCAAAGGTCAAGCTGCCGGTGGGTGCCAAAGATGCTTACTGCAGAGTACAAACAGAAAAGGGTCGAGTTGTCCCAGCAGTGTCTCCCCGCTATGAGAAGGATGGTGATGAGTTTCTGAAGAAGTTTGTCCCTTGAAAGCGTTCACGTGAGGCACGAAGTTTGAAAATGACGATGAAGTCAAAAGTGCTGTGAGCGATTGGCTGAGACATCAGTCCAAAGATTTTTACATTGAGGAAATACGGAAGCGTGTGCACAGATGGGAAAAGTGTGTGACACTGCTGGGAGACTACGTTGAAAAAAAAGGAAGCTGCTATCTGTATTAGAAGTCCTTATACTGAAAAATTCACCTTATTTATTTAATGACCCTCGTACAAAAAGAAAATAACGAGATCTACTTGGAGTAGGTTTATTTCAAACCTTTGAGACACTAACAGCGTTAATGCAAAACATGCGCACACTAACGTAGAACCACAGAAGTTAAGCAACATGGAACCTGTTCAGTACCTAGATGGGTGAATGCTTGTTAATACTAGGTGCTGTAATCTTAAAGGTGCATCTGGTGTAATGAATAATGGCAGGGAATTGTTAATCGAAGTGCAAAGTTCCGCTTCCATTTGGGTTCATTACATTCACTTACGCCCAAACACCCTTCTACTTCACCAATTCTGCCCCCAGCTGTGGGTTAATTATATCACTAAGCCATTATTATCTCCTTAATCTCCCAAATTATTATCTCCTTAATCTCCCAAATTATTACAATCTAAAAACATTTTCTGGCTTTAAATGACCTACAATAGGTTGATAAGCCATTGAAAACGAATAGATAAATCAATCAATCAATCACACACACACACACACATATATATATATATAGTAGCTACTCTAGCATATACGCATCGTTCATTCAGTAATGAATTAGAACACTCTCAGCTATTGGGCGTGTATAATGATAATATACACGCTAAAAAGTCTGCCCCATTCTACCGAGCGCCCATATCTCAGAGGTAGAATCGCCGACTGACGCCAATTCAATCGGGTTTCAATCCAGGGTTAAGAGCAATCGGATGTCTAACCGTACTGATGAGCTGTGATACAGCGAAACAGATCTGTCTGCGGATATATATATATATATATATATATATATATATATATATATATATATATCCTTCAGTTCCAAATAATATTTTATCTTGCAATTCAGCAGTGGATCAGGGTGAGGTTCAGAGAGAGTCTGGAGCAGTGGGAGGTGGGGACATTGACAGTCGGCCCTTGTAACTTATTGACGAAATTCCATGGTGGCACTGTCTTCTTTGAATATTGATCTTTAGACGTCGGGCTTCGACTTCGGCAAAGGTTTGTTGGAAAAAGGCAAGCCAACACGATCGGTCGGCAGTACACTCCAGTGGCTCTTTTGATCTGACCCTGAATCAATGGTGGTTAGTTTTGATTGAGTCATTTTATCGTTTCTTTAGTCGGCCGCAATATCGTGTCTGTAACATAGCTGAACAACAAGCGTCTGGGAATGCACAGATGATGTGCCCAGTGTCCATCGCTCTTTGTGCCTTGATAGGCAATGATTTAAGGTTGGTCGAGCTCACACCCGCGTACATACACACGCACATACATAAATACACATACACGTGCGCGCTCACAAACATTCAGTCACACACACACACACACACACACACACACACGCGCGCACACACACACACACATATATATATACACACAAAGTTTTGTTGAAAACTAGTGAAAGTTTTTTAAGCTTTAGTATTTCTATATATCGGATAGGACCATTTTTATAATCAGTTCACACCAAGCAAGGCGATAATTCGACTAAAATGCAAGCGTTTTCTGTGAGTGAAAGACCACAAGAAAACTTTAAAAGAAGCCGGAAATCCAATCTTAAACAAGGAAAAAAGGGAAAACCACTACTGCTGTTCAAAAGACAGGAAAGGAGTGTGAACCGGACGATAAACAAAATGGTTGCCGATATATTTTTAAATGTGAATTTTCCAAAATGTCTGAGAAATTTTAGCTTTCATAAGCTATGATTTATCAAATAGTTTTTGTGCAAAATATCAGTTTCATTGTTTTTCAAATATTGCGTCTCCGTGTGTCATGTCGGTTTTCCTTAATTATTCGTCTTGTTATCGCCTGTTAAATTTTTATTTATTAAATATATTGACTTCATGTTTGTTGCTAAATTTGATCACCAAATTTCATGTTATTTTTTTCTTATGCTTAATGCATTTATTATCGGTAATCTTTTGTCAAATTATGTTTTGATATTTTTTTGTTTATTTCTTCTGTTTTGGTGTTGTCTTGCTTTGATGACAGAAGAATAATTTCAAAAATAAATAAAAACCCTTAATCTTTCCGCTGGACTTTAGCCAATATATATATATATGAACTTATTTATAAATGGAACTTTGTCTCTGTGTGTGTATGTGTGTGTGTGTATGTGTGTGTCCGTTACCTATAGACTCCGAAACGGCTGAACCAATTTTCTTGAAAATTTACACAGTTGTACTATAAGCCTCTGCGAGTGTTCTTAGGTAAGCTTTGTGTCGAGGTACCCCCGATAAATTTCGAAAATTGGTCATCGAAAAAATCGGGTTATAGAAAGTGTGGTCCGATTTTAATCAAATTTGATATACTCATAGATAAAGACATAAGAAACGATATTCAGAAGTTTCAAGGTTGCAGTTCTTACAATAGTGCAGAAAATCGATAATATATCTATATATATATATAAAAGGCAAGATGTTTGTGTGTGTGTCTGTTTATCTACCTGTATGTCCGTATTTTTTTCAGCCCTTTTATTTTTGTTTTTGCTTCGGGTTTGGCTCTAAGTAGGCATAATTGTAGTTCTTAGTCTCAGCCATGATACCATTTACCTAGAGGACTTATTTAGCCTTCAAAATTCAGTTTACGACGAAAGAAACTTATTTGATATCGATACCAGGAAATCAAAATTTGACTTACATCCATTCATTTTTCTTTCCGTCTACGGTTTCGCTTTAGCTGGAAACAATTATTGCTTTTTAGTCTTTCATGCCAACATCCAAAGAGTCCAGGACCATGGATTAGTTTTAAAGCTTTCATTCCACCCGAGCAATGCCGGGCTATACTGCTAGTATATATATATATATATATATATATATATATATATATATATTGGCTAAAAACTAAGTACTAAATAATATATATATATTCACATCTTTTCGTAAATGTTGTTTCAAACCTACGAATATAAGCCGGAAACGTAGAACCACTGTCAGGGTCATATTTAAATTCAGCGAGTGAATCTGAAATTCCTTCTGCAGAAAAAAATCTAGAACCCAATTCTTTTGTTGTCCTTGATAATACGTCTTCCCAAAGTGATTTATTGCTTTTTACCTGTTGTTTGAATAACTTTTCAGACATTTCTTGTTGCTGTATTAATTATTGTTGTTGTTGTCAGAATTTGTGCTGTGAAGTGACTTGTAGCATCTAAGTTAAACCGCAATGTTCCATTCTGCCAACGTATCCACAAAAAAGAAATTCTTCAATTTATGTAGACAATAAAATCTTCTAAGTCCAAACGGGGGGGTGCAATTTCTTACTTTCTGTAAGCGTTGCACAAGTTTTTCTTTTTCTAACGTTCCTCGTTAATAAGCGTTAAAACAAAAAATGAGGGCAAAATTACTTAATTTCTGTGAGTGTCGAATGAGTCTTTCTAAAGTTCTTCGTTAGTAAATGTTGTCAACTGTATTATTTTTTTTTAGTCTTGAAAAGTTTCGAATTTTGGTCGCCAACTGATATACCCCGGATAGGGATATATATATATTATTCGAAGTAGCTAAGTAGTTTTGGCTAATGTAACTGGGTAGGACAATCTAGCAAGTAGCCTGAATGGACTGGTACTCGTCGTAGTCGTATGCAGTATGCTTAGGCGTAGGCTTATGCAATAGACGTAGTCAATAGGTGTTCTAATAGGCGTAGTCCTAGGCATCCTCGCTTTAATCTGTATTTATGGCTGAGACCAGTCAATCATATTACTGTGAGGGAGAACCAAGGTGTATGCATATTCATTATATTAAATTTATGACACTTCAGCCTATATATTTGTTGTGAACCCAGAATAGGTCCGGAAGAAAACTCGAATTCGGGAATTAGTGAAACATATATATTAAACGGAAAACAAATACAAGAGTGTTACACGTCAGCCTGACTGCCAAGTATTAGACCGGAGTGACTCAACCCAACTCAACTCCACACCCGAGAGGCATATTCTCTCGCTAGTCATAATAATAGGAAGAGTTCATTATAGTCCAAAAAGAGTAGGTCCCATAACAATATTATAAGCGTTTTTGTCAATAACTTTTGCCTTAATTTGTTTCCCAATCTTCAATGCATTTCTACTTTATAATGATGACTAGATACAGCCGCAGTTCTATGGCAATAGTTTCTTCTTTCCTATTAGCATTCTCTTCTATTAGCATTCTCTTCTGTTTAAATAGTGATGATGTTTAGTGCCAAAAATTCCTGTTTTTTTTTTCAGTAGTTTACTAGTAGAAAAGCATTTTTGTCAAGTAGTTATTTGTCACATAGTGCTCGCTATCGAGATGAAGAGAGATTGTTTATAGAATCAAGACATTATTGTGAAGTCTTCACTCTTCAGGGCTTTTATTTCTACTGAAAATAATGCCTTCACGAAACTTCAAAGTCTCCATGACACTGCTCAGCTAAGTAACAAATTTCTCCACATTAATCCCCTCCACACACAAATAAACACTTTTATATTAATAAATATGAATCTTATTTTACGTGTTAGGCACTGAAACGTTCTATTAACACTTGATTAATATTTATACATTGATGTGTATCTGCGCATATATACACACACACACACACACACACACACACATACATACATATATATATATATATATATATATATATATATATATATATATATATACATATATATATATATATACTTATTTACATCCATATACACTCATATATAGGAGAATTGGTTTCTCTCAGAGGTCATACCATCTAAGACAGTCAAACAACTTCACACGAATACTACCCACATTTGGGACTATATCTCTTTCTCCCCTCCCCTCCCGTTCCTTCATCTCTTTCTTTCCTACTTCCCCTCACAAATATTGTCATTTACTTATTTATTTGTAATTTTATGTTTATTATTATTATTTTTATTATGTTCCCTCTTCATTTTAGAAAAAGCTCCTTCCAGCAAAAACTTTATGCCAAATGAAGGAATATTGTAAGAGGTCTGATGAGATGAGTTGTTTAAACTCATTGAAATGAATTATAGTTTTATAGTTTTGTGAATTATAGTTTATAACAAATATGACGTGTTGAGTTTTCCTTTATAAACTATATATATATATATATATATATATATATATATATATATAATACCGGCCATAATTGTTAGGCGACCCGAGTTTAAAAAAAATAATGTCGTATTTCATACTATTTTTAGTATTTAGTGCCAAGTAATTCTAATTCATTTTGGAAATAGAAAATAGAATAGTTCTTTTGTTATTATTACTTTACAAAATTTTACAAGGCAACCAAGAAGCCTTTGCTTTCGACCAGCCAATAAGAAGAATAGACTAGCATGGGGAAGAGACCACAATGTTATTGTGCAGTATAAAAAAACATCCTTTTTTCATTTAGAATTATCCACTTGGCAATAAATACTAAAAAATAATAGGAAATACATCATTTTCTTAAAAAAAACTGGGGTGGCCTAATAATTATGGCAAGTAGTATATATATATATATATATATATATATATATATATATATATATATGTGTGTGTGTGTGTGTGTGTGTGTAGAAATGAAAACAGACACGTTATTTCATGGTTAAGCGGGAGTATAAATCTATTCACCTTCCATCTTTATTGTTTTCATTTCTACATGTATTTGCTCTATATGTATTTATATACATATATATTTAGAGATCTCCTAGAGAGTTATCTTACCACTTTATGTAAAGAATACTCCTTTTCTTATATATATATATATATATATATGAACAGAAGTAGTAGGGGGTTTTGAATAATCATTAAGTAATTCATCGAGCTTTTTATCCGACCTCAACAGAATGCAGAAAGCACTGGACAGCCGTTTCGTCCTATATTTGGGACTCTTCACCAGGGCCTATGGTATAGTTGGTAGAACATCAGCTTAATAACTAAAACTGTCTGGGTTCGATTCCTGGTAGTGGATGCGCACTGCTGAAGAGTCCCAAGTATAGGACGAAACGGTCGTCCAGTGCTTTCTGCATTTTGTTGAGGTCGATCAAAAAGCTCGATTAATTACTTAATGATATATATATATATATATAACATAGTATACTTGGTATACACTCCAGGTAAATTCCGATAGAGATATATATCAGCGCTTCTGTTATTAACACTAGTTTTAATTTTTAATCTATTCCTTTCTAAGGCTTTTATACACAAAACAAACAGTCCACTTTTTTTTTTTCGCCAGGTGTGGCCGACTCGGGGTTGGATTCAAAGGCATTTTATCTACTTCAATGCTGGTGCTTAACAAGAGGGAATAACACTTCATCTTTGTCCGGAAATACTTTTGACCACCGAAAGCAGAGATCAATCATTTTTCCCTACCTTTGCATATATTGTGATTTACAAGCCAAGAGGATCGACCTGACATTCACAAGCGACTGGCTTGTCCGAAAATTGGATGTTTTGTTTAAATGAGAGACAAACTGTCAGAAGAATTAACTCATTTTTACTACATATTCACAAATCACTTAAGTGCAGCTAACAGTTGTAATCCAACCCCTATTCTCATGTGGTCAGTCCGGAACTTTTGGTATAAAAGTCTACATTAATCTTCTCCCATATCCTTGTTAAAATGTCTTAAGTAGGAATTACATATCAAAGTACTTTATGCATGTGTCGGGCTTGAATTTATGGAAAACACACACAGTCCCGTAGAAAAAAAAAAATAAAAAAGAAGTTCCAAATGTTAAAGAGAAAAATACTTAGTTTGTGGCTTGCAACAATTACTCGAAATTCGAGGAATTGAAATAAATATATATGCAAAAATACATCTACACACACTCATGTTGCTCATTCAGTAATGAATTAGAGCACTCTGGCCATTGGGCGTGCATAATGACAATATACATGCTAAAAAGTCTGCCTTCTTCTACCGTGCGCCCATGGCCCAGAGGTATATATATATATATATATATATATATATATATATATATACTAGCAGTATAGCCCGGCGTTGCTCGTGTGTAATGAAAGCTTTAAAACTAATTCATAGTCCTGGAGCTCAGACTCAGCCTAAAGAATATTTGTTTGAAGTTTGGTGAGAATCGGATAAAAATTGTGGATTTGTATAAAGGACATACAGACAGATAAACAGACACACACAGAAACATCTTGCCTTTTATATATATATATATATATTATCGATTTTCTGCACTATTGTAAGAATTGCAACCTTGAAACTTCTGAATATCGTTTCTTATGTCTTTGTCTATGGTCTATGAGTGTATCAAATTTGATTAAAATCGGACCACTCCTTCTATAACCCGATTTCTTCGATTATTTATCGGGGGTACCTCGACACAAAACCTAGCTAAGAACACTCGCAGACGCTTATAGTACAACTGTGTAAATTTTCAAGAAAATCGGTTCAGCCGTTTCGGAGTCTATTGGAAACGGACACACACACACACACACACACACACACACACACACACACACACACACACACACACACAAATTTCCATTTATAAATAAGTTTATATATATATATATATATTGTAACTAAGTTGTTGAACTCAGGTTTATTTACCTTTTGTTCATGCATTTACTTTTACTTTATATTTACTTTATATATATATATATATATATATATATATATATATATATATATATATATATAAAGGTGGTGTATTGTACATGGCACGTATTTTGTTTATTGTTTACATCTAAGCTATACTTAGTAAATCACGATATAAACTTGAATGAAGAAAAGTGTCTTTTGTTTTATATCTGTGGACATTTTAGCACACAGACACACACACAGACACACAGACACACACACACACACACACACACACACACACATATATATATATATATATATATATATATATATATATATATATATATATATATATTAAATCTTAAACGGATGAGCAAAAAGTAAAATCCCCAAAACCGGAACCTAATGATATTAATTTTATTATTATTAAAATTGGTCAAGGTGGAGGGCTCGATGTAAATTGTATTATCTATTTAAAGAGCCATATATATATATATAAAATGTAATATAATAAGCAAGTGGATGTGTCTAGCCACACTGATGAGCTGTGATACAGTGAAACAGGCTTGTATGTAGATAACTAATATATTATGCTCTCATTACGATTGAGCTCTCTAGAGAAGACAATTTTAAAAACAGTTTTCACTTCCACGATATATGCATTACTCTTCAGAAATGAATTGAGTTCTTTCGGTGACTGGCGTGTGTATACGCTGCTTATATGCATTACTCTTCAGAAATGAATTGAGTTCTTTCGGTGACTGGCGTGTGTATACACTGCTTATATGCAACACGTTAAAATTTCCCTTCTCAGACTCTATGCGCATATAGCTTATGGCAACTGCGACTGACACCAAATCGGTCTAGTTTCGATCCCGGCCAGAAGCAAGTGGATGTGTCTAGCTACACTGATGAGCTGTGATACAGCGAAACAGGCTTGTATGTATATGACTAATATATATATATATATATATATATATATATATAGGCATGTCATCTCGAAAAAAATGACTTTTGATTTATCATATTTGGTAGACGAGAGGACACAAGACGTAGCGGCATATTTCTTTTTATATTTCTCTATTTCTTAACCGTGGGAGTCTAGAAAATGGTATCGAACAATAATGTTTTTTTATTCATTTCACCCTAAGCAAGATAATAAAGCCACTAAGATGTATAGAATACTGAATGCGAAACAACAAAAAGAGAAAAAGAACAATATTAAGAAGAGCGCACAATAACAGACGATAATGACTGACATTGCATTCAAATATATGATTGTGCAGAAGGATTCGGGGAAAACTATGGACGGAGCGCTTCATCAACAAAAAAGTCGCACAGAAAATGAAGATGTAATTATACTCAGAATTAAAAATAGTTGAAATTTCCTGAAGCTTTAATGAGAAAGTGGGGCTTGACGAATTTGTCACACAAAGGTGATATCAAAGGTAAAAGGGACAAGAAGTTTGTTTTAATTGATCGTAGAACCGTAAGAGTAGTAAGTGCTACAAAAGATAGGAAGTAGTGGAGAGCCATGATTGCTTATTTCTCGAAGGGACGCATAAAGTCGAAGAATATTGGCAGAATGTCGAAACTCTTGGAAGACACATTTTCTTAGTTTCTGTTTCCTAGATGAGGTATTGTAAAATATTTACACTATGTATATTTTACGGAATGTTGTCCTCATAGTTTTTGGATAATGAGGACAACAGGGAATTGGTTTTTTTTTTCAGAGGTCAAACCCTTTCAAGATGGTCTGAACATCTTCAAACAGATCCAACGCCATTATTTGGAACTGGACTCTCTTTCCTTTTTGAATTCTTTCTTGCCTCTTTCCTTTTTTCTCCTCTTTCCCCTTATTTTTATTGTTATTTATTTGTTTGTTTGTAATTTTATGTTTATTATTATTATTTTTATTGTTATTCCTCTCTTCATTTTAAGAAAAGATTCATTCCGGCAGAGCTTTTGTACCAGATGGAAAATATAATTGTAAGGTCTGATGATATGAGCTAATTAAACTCATTGAAATGAGCTATAGTTTATAACCAATTGAAATGACGTGTTGAGTTTTCCTTTATAAACTATATATATATATATATATATATATATGTGTGTGTGTGTGTGTGTGTGTGTGTGTGTGTGTGTGTGTGCACTTAAATTAATTTCAACTCGTATAAAAATTAAGAATTTCTAACAAAGAAAATGTAATTATTTCTTTATAAAAATTAGGAATTTCTAATAAAGAAAATGAGAGAAGATTAATATATATATAAAACAAAAATTTCGATATTTAAATCTGTTGAATAGCCATTTCTACGAGAAATCCTCGTTTCTTCAGTAACGGCGAAACGAAAATTTTATTTACTCAAATTCAAATGACAGAAGATTTTATACTGGTAGAAGTCCAAAAAGAAATCATCCATCCACAGGAAAATAAAATGGGGTGGGATTAACAATTTTCAAATTTAAGGAAGTAAAAAAGGCAAAGCAGACAGATACCTATGTCTCATATTAGAAGACATACCCCTCCCCCTTAGCTGCGTTGAGAGTTTAGCCATGTCAAAGGGATAGAAGTGGTAGAGGGAATAAAAGGAAAAAAAGAAAAAGGAAAAAAGGAAAAAAAAGAGGGAAGGAAGTATATATATATATATATATATATATATATATATATATATATATACTCCAAAGAATAATAAACATTAATATGTCTAACATATTTATGGCAAGTTTAGACATTAAATCTTCTTCTTCTATGTGACCTGTCCTTTCAGGACGTACACAAACATAACAAACGCAAAATGCCTTTGTATACTTAGAAGTTACTTCATGAAACCCGTGGAAAATGTTCCTTTATCTCTCCACAAAATTCTAAAGAAATTCAGATTACTTTCTAACCATTGGTTTTTCTGATTCAACAACATTTTCTACAAACATAAATTTGGCTTACCCATGATTATACCTATCACTGGTGTGCTCGCTTACCTATTTCTAGAATTCTTAAAATCTGACCTATTCAAACGCATCATAAGTAACAGTTCCATTTATGTAAAATATTGTTATGGTGAAACACACCTATTCTATAATGAATAGACTCTCCCACCTAATTTAAGTAGGAGTAGTAAGAGAAACGAGGGTCAGTCGATGTTGGACGATAGTAGTCGACAGTTAGTCGAATACGAAAGTAGTGATCGACCTGGCAAGATTACACTGCGTTATACATATTATATCAAGTTCCTAACGTTTTGGGCGTCGAACCTATTAGGACCGACTTTAGCACAAATACTAGCCTCCAAGGCGAAAATAACTCCACAAGAGATATATAGATGACGTCCTCCTATTTCTCCTCTAACGCTAACCTATTAAACATAACCATGAAACTCAATATGCTTGAACTCACCATTGAATTCACACCCGAATTTGAAACAAACATCTACCTTTCCCCGACATCTTATTAATACGCAACAATAATAAATTATATTTAAATTTTATTATGACGCTACAAACGACCTGGCAGCACGACTCCAGCCACTTTCTCATCGGCCTCCTCTATAAATATTTTCATGGTTTCTGATCTAACGAACTTAGGTCACTCGTATCCCCTTCATAAGAATTTACTCGGGCAACCAGACTGGCAACAAAGTCTCATCCTTTTACAGTTCGATCAAACAAATGCATGCGACAATTCTACTTCATCAGCTTCTTTTCTCGCGCTTCCTGCCTGTGGAACTCCCTTCCATATACTTGCTTTCCTGTCGGTTACAACCTCCAGGAATTTAAATTCAAAGGCAATTCCCATCTCTTATCCACTTAACTCCAGCCCTTTTTTCATCACCCCGTGTATCTTGTTCTTTTCCTTTCTCTCTACCTTCGCAACTGTCTTCACTCCTGTATTTACACCTTTCTTTTGCCTTTTCTCTTTCACCTCCTGTAGTTGGTTCGTCTTTCTCTTCACTCTCCTCCTGCCTAAAACTTTAACTCTCTTATGTAGACCCCTGCACACCAGTGGCGGTACCGCCTTGCTTGGGGTGAAATTATTTAAAAAAAACCCAAAAAAAACGACTTAATCAATTTCTATTTCTACAACAACCAGATAATAAAATATGGATTAATCATAGGATTTTACCTGAGGGCCCTAAGAACATTTAGCTCTGAACATCTAAATGAAGAAGAGAAATATATTAAGAAAACATTCAAACTTCGCCACTACCCACATCATTTCATCCTCAACGCTAAAAGACGAGCTTACAAAATCCACAACACCAAAAAAAAAAAAAAAAAAAAATCGGATACTTCAAAAAAGAAAAAAAAAAAGAAATTTCATGTTCTCACCTTCCAACACCCACTCAATAAAACTAGCAAACAAATTAGCCGTCCTAAACTAAGAGCGTTACCAACACTTCCAAGTCTATTAGTGATATAATCAAGAAAAAAAATACCAAACACTATCTTAAATGCCGGTATTTTTCAGATAAAATATTTATAATGCAAAAAAATATCAGTCAGTTAAGTGCTATGCGTGATACAAGCTTTGGGCGATCATGTCTCGAAAGAGACATGACTGACACTGCAGAAGATAATCCTGCAGCACGTTGCCATTGCTTTCTGCAGTAGACTGGTTGCCAGCCAAGGCTATAGAACACACTCTGTCCTGTTATTTGACTCATAGCTAGAGGGGGAAGAGATGTATTATATTATTAAGTAGCAATTAGTGGGGGATCAGTTTATTACTTCATAACAATAGAAAACTGATCCCCCCATTTATGCCCAGTAGAGGCCTTAATCATGTTTTCAACTATTATAGTATGTCAGTCAGTTAAATGCCATACGTGATACACGCTTTGGGTTATCATGTCTCCTTCGAGACATGACTGACTGGGCAGAAGATTATCCTGCAGTAGGTTGCCATTCCTTTCTGCGGTAGAATGATTGCCAGCCAAGGCTATAGAACCCAATCTATTCTATTATTTAACCCATAACTGGAGGGAAGAGAAGGATTAATACCTTTCCCAAGGGTATTTGTGCGTAAGTGAATGCAAGGAATTCAACTTGAATTCGAACTCGGCTTCTCGATTTGTCTTTCCGAGTCGATATCACAACGCACATCCTAGCAAAAACATATCCGTGGTCTAAAAATCTGCATCGACAAAAACAAACGAGTCTTACGTTTACATTTTAACGTTTACATTTTAACTCTCACGTTTTACATCGAAACGACGTGAGACATAAGTTTGATTTCACTAATGCCAGACAAATTAAAAAAAAACATAACCCTTTAAGGAGAAAGTTATCCATTCTTTTCCAGTTTATAGTGGAGAGTCCGTCCTAGTGAAGGGTAGTTGTGTATTGTTGAAGATTGACGGAATTTGGCCTAGTTGTAGATAACCCACTATAAGTCATAAAATGATTATCAGTCAAGAAAAGCAAATTGAGTTGAAAAATAGCATTTTATATATACACATATCAATTAATGTTTTTACAATTAAAGTAATACTTGAAGTATAGGTCCAACGGTCGTTAAAATGTTAATGGCAGTAAAATGTTGAAAAGAGAATTAATGCTTAGGAATGTGGGAGCGTTGTACGTAAGGAATGTCTTTGATGTATTCGCTCCTTAGGTCAGTAAGTAGTTTTGAGATTCTTTGATCCTTGGGCTTCCCATTGGCCGATAAATAAAATTCGCGTAGGCTCGCGAACTGGAAATTTAATATTTAATTAATTTTTATTTTTCAACCGGAACATCTGCGCGAACACGGATGCGCACTGATGACTTTTGGTCATTTGCTTTTTGTTCGTGAAAGTGCGAACATCCTGTTCATCGCGTTTGGCTCGGTCGGTATCACCATAAAGTATTTTGAAAACATAATAATTGTATTAGGACAAACGAGTCTTACGTTTAGACAGACATTTTAACTCTCGCGTTTTACATCGGAACGGCGTGAGACATAAGTTTGATTTCACTAATGCCAGCCCAATTAAAAAAGAACTTAACCCTTTAAGAAGAAAGTATTTTGAAAACATAATAATTGTATTACAATCAACTAGAAACACTCACTTATAACATTACATTAGATGACCATCTTTCAACAGATCAAAATCTAACTTTGTCCACCAAAACACATAAATAAATGAAATAATAGAAATTCAATCTGCAATTATAAATTCTTGACAAAACAATTTATCTCAATCAAGCTGCATTTCAGTGATCCATATATAAGTAACTACAGAATTTCCACATACACACTTACATACGTTTACATAAAATAAATCATCGCAACATCTCGCTACATTTTCACTGATTTAATCAAAAACGTCTTCATCAGACTTATCCTCACACATATTCGCATATACATATATACTTCTATAAACTAACGTAACTGTCCAACATACACCCAAACAGACAAGCGTCTGAACATTGATACACATGTATTATCACACACTTTAACGCCCAAAATATTTCTCAGACATATATTTATATATATTTATATATATTTTGTCCATTGCTTCAATATACGTGACGTGCGTATTAATACGCACGCACACATATAAAAATATATACATAACTTTGCTATCCAACATACACTTTCACAGACAATCGTTTCTATACAAACATATACATTCACTATTACTTTCTTAACTATCCAAAATATTCCCATATGCATACATTAAAAATAAATAAATAATTATCTATTGCTTTAATATACGTGACTTATCTGACCAACAAGAATAATCCCCAAGTCAAAACATACCAGTATATTGTCTCTTTGCAAGTTTATTAAAGCAATTACCGTCCAACATACATCTAAACAGAAAGCTTTTTGTTTCATACATACTCATACACTATCATACACAAAATATTCAACGCGCATACATTTAAAAATAATTATCTATTTCTTTAATACATATGTTTTGACGCATATCTGACCAATAAGATTTAACCCCAAATCACAACATACCAGTGTAATGTCTCTTTGTTGTTTCTTAATTTTTCTCTCGATCTCTTAAGAAGCTTTAATAAAGGTGAAACATGAGAGACTACGATATGTTTTCTATTTGCTATTTTTCTTTATTATATCATATGTGTTTGTGTGTGTGTGTGTGGGGGGGGGTGAACTAAAATTTAAATTGATATTCACTGGAAATAATAGTCCGACAAATAATTGCCAATCCATTTTCCTAAATTGCCTTTGTGTCGGGTGAACCTTAACCCTTTACCATTTCTCGCCAGTTCATCTCTTCATCTATTACTGCCTTTCGCCACTTTATCCCTGTCTATTTTTCTATCAATTTCGAGATCTCAATCTATTAGCTATCTATATTCATAACTATGTCTCTATTTTAACTTGTTCATATCTAAATTTATTCGAATATTATGTCCTTATATATTGCTTTTTATAGTAATGTTCACCCAATAAAGGACCCAGGGCCACTAAAGGTCAAAGTTAATGTTTTGAGTAATATGAGCGTAAAAAAATGCAAGAATTACAGTCCATGAAGTTATATAAAAAAGATAACAGTTAACACTAGACTAGAAAAGGTCAATATTGTAGTGATCGGGAAAACATCCTCATGGGGGATCTGGTCCACAAAGCAGCAGTTCTTGGGAAGAAGCCCCCTAAGTAGAACTTATTTCTTATTAATGGAATATTAAAGGGAATGATGATGCCTTATCATTGTGTATGCATCATGGCGGGTCAGGGCTGTTGGAACTAAAGAACGTAGCGCGTCAGAAGTTACCATGGAAATAGCGAAAGGCTTCCGAGGTTTCGTCTGCGGGAAAATCACCCACAAGGTCGCGTAGACGTATCTATCTATCTATCTATCTATCTATCTATCTATCTATCTATCTATCTATCTATCTATCACAGCCTATTAATAATCTAAACATTTCCCAAGATATAGATGATTTCTATCTTTCCCTATATATATATATATATATATATATATGTGTGTGTGTGTGTGTGTGTGTGTGTGTGTGTGTGTGAAAAGTGTGTGAAAAGTGTATGTATATAATTATAAATATCAATATATATATATATATATATGCAATTTGTTATATATATTATATTGTTTACATATTATATATGCGTGGTACTTATTTAAACGCGCTCAATATCAGTGATAGAGCAGACATATTCATATAGATAGGTGTTAGTTTGTAACCCTAGGTTTCACGCTCTTGCGATCATTTTCCATTTGTAAACGAGTTATTACGTGACCTAGGTTTTTACCATGAGTGGTATCTTCAGGTGTTTTCAATAACAATAATATAATATAAAATAATATTATAAATAACATTAATATAATAATATAATATTACAAATAAAATAATATATTTTAATGAAATATTAAATAATAAATAAGAAAATCGCCCGAAGACACCACTCATGGTAGAAACCTAGGTCGCTTAATAGCTCATTTACAAATGGAAAATATTCAAATGTTCTACAAAATAATTGTATTGAATACTTTTTAATACAAATGTGTACTGGTCTAATCTTATTATGACCAGAAACTAAGTAATCAATCAATCAATCAATCAATCAATCAATATATATATACTAGCAGTATAGCCCGGCGTTGCTCGGGTGTAATGAAAGCTTTAAAACTAATCCATGGTCCTGGAGCTCAGACTCTTTGGACGTTGGCACGAAAGACTAAAAAGCAATAGTTGTTTCCAGTTAAAGCAAAACCGTAGACTGAAAGAAAAATGAATGAATGTAAGTCAAATTTTGATTTCCTGGTATCGATATCAAATTTTCTGCACTATTGTAAGAACTCCAACCTTGAAACTTCAGAATATCGTTTCTTATGTCTTTGTCTATCAGTGTATCAAATTTGATTAAAATCGGACCACTCCTTCTATAACCCGATCTTTCGATTTTCGATATTTATCGTGGGTATCTCGACACAAAACCTAGCTAAGAACACCCGCAGACGCTTATAGTACAACTGTGTAAATTTTCAAGAAAATCGGTTCAGCCGTTTCGGAGTCTATAGGTAACGGACACACACAGACACAGACACAGACACAGACACACACACACACACACACACACACACACACACACATACATATATATATATATAAAGAGATTTGTACCCACAGAAACAAAACATAGACTTAAACAAAGTTATACCTTAGGTACCTTTCAACCAACACTTTTTCAAAGGTATACGTTGGCAAATTAGAAAATCAGAGACACAATCAATATAACGATTGAGGAGGGTAAGTGAAAATAGCAAGTTCCACAGGAGTATAAAAAGGAAAAATAAAACAGTTTCAGTCCCTCCCAGAAGCACAAAGAGCGGATAAAATGCTCCTTCTATCTACACAGGCTAGGCTGGTGAACTTTTATAAATACAGCATCAAGGAGTCGGAGATGGTACGCTGAGTGGTCATTATGTAAAATTTTAAATCAGGTGTCTCCATAATCGGAGGCACAATCATGGCTGTCAAGCAAATGCTGTCCAATTACTGAATTGTGGACTGAGTAGTTCTTGTAGACTGGCTCCGACTACCTGAATGCATATAAGCAGGGACTTGCTGCGAGACTCGAGTTTCCAACTTCAGATTGGTACATCCTATGTATACCGCATCACACCGGCATTCAAACTTGTAAACAACTAAATTTTTCCCCAAAATAGGACAACCGATCCTTACTAAAGGACAGAAACACAGATCTTGTTTGAAACACTATGCGCAACTTAGCAGCATTGTAACATGATGAAATACATGCTGAAAGTCTGTCAGATAATAACTGACATTTCCTACCAAGCCAAGGTAACTTTAAGTAAATAGGGCAACGGCTTGGTCCAAACACTAATGGTTCCTTAAAACGCTTGATTTTTCTGTCCATTACACGTCTAATAACGTTGATGGGATATCCATTACTTTCAAAAATATTCTGAACAGTATCGAGTTTTCCATCCAACAGTTCAGGGGAACAGATCATCAAAGCTCGATGAACCAGGGTCGCAATCAGGCCGATCTTAGGGGACTTTGAAACAAACGATTTCCAACTCGTATATAAGCGGGTAAATGTCGGTTTGCGAAAGACATTGGTAACGAAAACCCCGTCCTTACGTTTCACAAAAAACACCCAAAAAGGATAGTGCCCTATCATTCTCAACCTCCATCGTAAACTTAAGGGAAGGACGGAGAGAATTAAGTTGAGCTAGGAAATTAGTAGCATCACTGGCGGAATCAAAAATTGAAAAAGTATCATCTACGTATCTCGTATAACCACAAGGTTTTTGGACTTTCTCAAACAATAGTCGCTCGCAGTAGTCCACGAAAATATTGGCTAAAATAGGAATAAAAGGGCTTCCCATCGCAACACCATCAGTCTGGACATACATCATCTCATTGAAGCTAAACTCCACTCCTTCCGTAGCCAGACGCATACACTCCAAAATAGATCTTCAGGAATACTGGCCGGACCCAAATTAATCCTACTGAGCATATCAGCACAACTGCCAATAGTCTCATGAAAAGAAACGTTCGTGAACAAACAATGTCGAACGAAATGTTTATCCTCTGACCCAATTTCTAAATTTCTAAGGAAGCTTGAAAAAAGGAAGGAGTCTGAGATATTATAACTACACATCCGAGACTCAGTCAACCATTTGGCTAACTCATGTTGTAAGGAACACACCATAGACAAAATAGGTCTAAGAAGGACTCCGTCTTTATGTACTTTGAGAAGTCCACACATTAGTGGACGTTGCGTACCTACAGATCTAACCCTATATATATATATATATATATATATATGTATATATATATATATATATATATATATATATATATATATATATATATTGTTAAATATAACAGTCAATGAATCTCTATTATGCTTAATTATGAGCCGTTCTAAACATCGTATTTTGGCTTTAATTACAGGTTAAAATAAAGACAAAATATGTCCAACATTTGAATATTTTTTTATTATGTTGGTTCTAAGCTTTAGGCCCGTATGAGCCATCTTCGAGAGGTTACAGGGACGTCAACATGAAGGCATCCACTTTCAAAGATGATTTTATCTTGAGTTGATATAAACATTGCTATGCGACGATAACAGTCACCTAATAGCAGACACAGTTCGTAAATTTGTAATGCGGTTTTATGACGTCACTCAAAGTGTGAGAGAGAAATGTTAACAAAACCATATGTCTAAATGCAATGTAATGTGTTGTGACCAGATTGAAATGGAATTTTATTAAGTGTGGGTTGTTTTGATTTAATGTAGATGGCCTCCAATATCTGAAGATTGTTTTTACTGTTTGTATGTGTGAGTATTATCGTGTCATCGAAAAAATCTGTCTAATATTATCTAAATGGCTATGTTTTTCAAAGAAACGTTGTTTAATTGAACTATGACCAGAAAGGTGGCAGTTAAGTCTACGGGAGAGCGTGGTTGTAGTAAAACCAATATATGAAGTGGGGTTAGTACCAGTGATACAATATCTAAACGGGCATGTAAATTGATACATTACATTGTATGTATATAGGACTGTATCGATGCGTGCATTATCACCCTGGCTAAGTGCCTGAAAACCATACTACGGGTTGACCCAAGTTTTGTGAGTGAAATTGGGTACACGGCTTCCTTTGAGGAGTCGTCAATGGTTGTGCTAACTCGAAGTCACAAGTCATTGTGACCGAGGCTTTGAGCGTCCTGGCCTTGTTCCGACTGTTGTTCAAACTAGATAACACACTTTCTACCAGAAACTGTAACTAAGGTCTGCTCAGCATAGTTGCAGTATAAAACCACAACTGGGCTCTGTGGGTGTTGAACAAACCTAAGTATGCCTGAGCAGGCTTCTGCCATTGGGATTAACTAGCCGCCCTAGTAGACGGGTATCTTAGAATACGATTGTTTATTATTATTATTATTATTATTATTATTATATGGATACATTAGTACATATATATTACTATATCTAATGCCTGTAATTGATTTGAGTGATGATTTCAGTAAATACTTGTGATGGCGACTGATTTATAGACTCCTGTTCATAATATCTTCCGCCATAGGATTATATTGTTTATTCCAGCCCCCAGAATATGGTTGGTTGCCCACTTCAACGCACAGGCAACAACAGCAAGATTGAGTCCAAACTAACAATACTTTATGACAACCAAATGTATGAATAGTGTGAAGCGTTGGGGGTTGGGGGTGGGCTGCTGCTCTGTCAGCAGAAACAACTTCCTTTCCACATGCTCAGCATCACGTGACTGACCCTTTACACATTTAATTTCCTTTCTCAGCAAGGACAGCGCGCCACACAAACGGCTTCGATCCCTGCTTGAATAAATAAAAGGAGTCCAATTACCTTTTCGGCATGTTTTCAGTTTTGCCTTTCGTTTTTCGTTATCTCAAGCAGAATTCGCTGTTTGAAGTTCGATGAAATGTTTCCCCACAAGTATATCACCGCTAAAGTACAAGGCACTTGGAATGTTGTTAGATAAACATAAAGATCTCATTTAAGCTTCGTTAAAAATTACGGTGATTTATGATTTTACTAGCATAGAGCACAAATATTGATATTGAAATCACTGAAAAGGATGGAATTTCAATGCTTCCAAAACAAATCTGCTATCTATTAACTACCACATACAATCGCTCCTACCCCACCATTAACATGGATCAGGCTAGTCTCCCTAAAAGCAAAACACTGCACCTCCTAGGGTTAACTCTCACAATAGACTTCAAGTGAAATTACTATATAGAATCTATAGGTAAATCCACTGCTAAGAAGGTCGGTTCTCTGTGTAGGGCGCCAGGAAGTTTATCCCTTCTGAAATCATCCTGCACATGTATAAATCTACCATCCGCCCGTGCATTGAATACTGCTGTCATATCTGGTCGGGTGCTTCTGCTATCAACCTAGGGATCCTTGACAAAATCCAACAGAGAATCTGTAATGTGATAGATCCCGACTTGGCAGCTCAGATACAGTCACTTTCTCACTGGCGCAATATGGCTTCCCTGTGTCTCTTCTACAAATACTTTCACGGCTTCTGCGCCGATGAACTTAGCTCTCTGGTGCCTCCTATATATGAATTTACTCGAGCCACAAAATTAGTAACGAGGTCCCACCCTTTTACTGTGAAACCAATAAATTTCTACTCAATCAGCTTCTTTGCTCGCACTTCCCGCCTGTTGAATTTCATTCCGTATACTTGCTTTCCCGATCTCCAAGAATTGAAATGTAAAGTCAATAGACATCTCCTATCTCACTAACTTGCATCCAATATCTCATGCTTCTTTCTACGTCCACTCCACTCTCATCAGAATTCTCATCCTTCTCTTACCCACTTCCTGACACCCCCTATAACCTGTCACTCTTTCTCATAACTTCCCCCTATGTAACCTCCTGCGCACCAGTGGCAGTAAACTGCCTTGCTTGGGGCGATAAATTTATATATATATATATATATATATATATATATATATATTTGTTGAAGTAATATATATATATTGTTCATATATATATATATATATATATATATATATATATGAATATTTGTTGAAGTAAAATGAATTCCGTAAATACCAGAAAAATAGCTAAAGGCTTAAGACAAGGATACATCTTCTCACCAGATTTATTCAACCTAAAGAGTGAAACGAAAGAATTAGGAGTCCTACCATGATTCATTATTTACGGACATGGTTAGGCTTAGCACACCATAAGATATGTTGACAGGAGACACAGAAAAGAGAGAACTTAGGGCTTAATGGTAGCAAAAGAAAGTGAGAGGAAAAAATGAATAATCCATGGTGCGAACTACGATTTGAAAACATCAGAATCAAGCAAGTACAAAAAATTAAATGTCTCGGACGTGATTTAACAGGGGACAGAAACTATGACATATAATTACGAAGTTGTATTGGAAGAGCGAAAGATGTTTTCCAAAAATAAGTAAAGTATTAAGAAACAGGAACATTTCGTTTTAAAGAAAATACTACCAAACCGTTATGCATGTATCGGTCTTCCTCCATGGCAGTGACTACTCGATAATCTCGCCACGTATGAAGAAGAGACTTTAAGCGACAGAAACATAGTTCTATAGAAGGATATTGAGGATGCCATAGAAAGAAAAAAATAAGTAGAAAGTTTTAAGAGAAATCAGATGAGGAAAGAGGGCTTAGAGAATCTGACACACATGCCATACTGAATGCAAAATAGACAGTAACCTACCCTCAAAAATCAAATTAAATTAAAAAAGAATAAAAATTCAATTAATCAAATGATAAGCTTTCTTCTTTTACGTGCCATGTCCCTTCAGGACGTAGGCGATCACGGCTTCACACATCCCTCCACCTTTTGTAGCTTTTTACACCCTTTTTCTTGCTACCTCTTCCAAACACTGCTCTGATATTTGCTCAAGCCCATCAAATATGTCATGCCTAACTCTTTTTCCCTCTTTCTTGTGAGTATCAGATTCTCCAAACTTCACTTCCTCATTACATATCCCAGAAACTTCAACTGTCTTTTCCGAATGTTAAGGCTAAGTTTCAATTCCACCCTCTCTAAAACCTCGTCGTTGCTCATATTTTCGGTTTATGGTATCGTCAGAATCCTTCTGAGTGATACCTTTTGTTTTTAATCAAAATTATATTCCACGGACGTGTAGTCATGTCGGAAGATCTGTTTCCCGATACTAAATGTAGCTTTGCAAGCCCAGACCAGACAACCCTGTTCGTTCACAGTGTGCAGCTTTTGTGGACGAAGAAAATAATTCTTTGACCGAATCATTATACCCCACCTCGTCAAAAGACTACGAGACGAAATTGTAGGAGTCAGTAAATTTTAATCCGTTGAAAGAATCGGCTGTACGCGAGCGAGGAAACGTGAGATGAGGTAAGGGAAGGATAATGGTCTAACCGGCGTGTACTTTCTTTTCGCATGGCGGAGAAGTAGTCCTCTAGCCTAAGCTGCTAGGGACCACTGTCTTATAGAGACAGCTTTTTATCACTATCAGCTTTTTTTAAAAAAGTAATCAAGTATTTAGGATACTTATGTGCGTTGTGGTGCATTAGATATCGGCTCGGAACGAGAAATCGGGGAGCCGAGTTCGAATTCCAGCTGAATTCATTGCATTCACTTACGTGCAAATACCCTTGGGAAAGGTATCCGTATATTCCTTCCAGTTATGGGTTAAATAACAGGACAGTTTGGGTTCTATAGCCTTGGTCGGCAACCAGTCTACCGCAGAAAGCAATGGCAGCCTACTGCGGGATAATCTTCTGCCCAGTCAGTCATGTCTCTTTCGAAACATGCCAAGCGTGTATCACGTATGGCACTTAACTAACTGAATCCACTCCACTCAAATAAATTATTTTGTCAGGGGCGGTTGACCTAGTTCTTGGAAAGTCCGCTTCACTCAGCTGACCTTCTTTGTCAAGACGATAATTGGCAAAACTATTTCTTTGACATCCTGCAGATGTGTCCTTAACAAGATATCAACTGACAACTGATATCCTTACACTAAACAACTGTTCAGCTCATCCGAGAACTCAACTTTGGGCGATCATGTCTCGAAAGAGATATGACTGGCAGGGCAGAAGATTATCCTGCAGTAGGTTGCTATTTGCTTTCTGCGCTAGACTGGTTGCCAGCCAAGGTTATAGAACCCAGTCTACCCTGCTATTTAACCCATAACTGGAGGGAAGAGATGGATTAATAACTTTCCCAAAGGTATTTGTGCGTAAGTGAATGCAAGAAATTCTACTGGAATTCGAACTCAGCTCCCCGATTTGTCGTTCCGAGTCAATATCTACTGCATCACAACGCACATCCAATTAATGTGCAAATATATAAAATCTATATCATTATTCCACACCAAAATCAAGCTTAGTATTCGATTCATGTCAGAAAAGTCATCACATATATGATAAAATTTAATGTCAATTAGGCACCTTTGAATATATTCAGGTAATGTAATGGTTAACCTCTCAAAAAAAGAATTCAGAGGAATGGGTTCAAATTTCGACCGAGATCTTTAGAATAACTTTTGCGCAAAAACCTTGGAAAATATAAGAATCCATCTCTTCTTTCACTAACTATGGATTAAATAGTGACTGAATACAAAACCAGTCTAAAGAGAGATGGTTTCCGTCAGGCTATCTTACCGTAAGTGCACCATTGCTGTTATATGAGATGCACCTGCGACCCTAATGGATACGAGATTATTGACATGTTGCGATGAACGAACCTTTGTTCTAAGAGAGGTTGATCTGCGACGACCACAGAATGTACCTGGGCTCGCACTAGATTAATAACAACATAGACTTTGAACTCAGTGAGACAACAACATAGCACCAGAGAAGCCGAGGGCATCAGCGGGTTAACCTGAAAGATGGCCTCCTAGCTACCAGGTGCAGATTCATGCCTTCACTGGATTTCAGTGTTCGCACTCGACAAGTTATCGACCCAGCTTAGGATATACACGTGAAATAATTGGATGACAGGTAGATATGTAAGCGTTTCACCCCAGAAAGTCTTCACACATCCTCGCGAGAAGAAGTATCTATGCTATATCTTCTGGGGACCAACAGAATATAGTTAAACTATAAATAAAAGAATTTATTCCCGTCGAAGGTGAAAAAAGAACATGAGGTGATTTCGGTCAAAACTAGAATTCAAAAAACAAAAATAAACTGTATTGTGGAAACAACGTCGGTTTTTAAGATTAAATATAAACAACTGAAATAGCTTAATTAAATTATTCCGTCAGAAGCGAATATAATTTACATTAAATTATTTCGGGTTACAAAACAATCTATCTATCTAAACTTATTTATAAATGGAACTCTGTGTGTGTGTGTGTGTGTGTGTGTGTGTGTGTGTGTGTGTCCGTTATCTATAGACTCCGAAACGGCTGAACCGATTTTATTGAAAATTTACACAGTTGTACTATAAGCGTCTGTGAGTGTTCTTAGCTAGGTTTTGTGTGAAGGCATCCCAGATAAATATCGAAAATCGATAATCGAAAAAATCGAGTTATAGAAGGAGTGGTCCGATTTTAATCAAATTTGGTACACTCATAGACAAAGACATAAGAAACGATATTCAGAAGTTTCAAGGTTGCAGTTCTTACAATAGTACAGAAAATCGATAATATATATATAAAAAAGGCAAGATGTTTGTGTGTGTGTCTGTTTATCTTCCTGTATGTCTGTATTTTTTTCAACCTTTTTCTTTTAGTTTTTGCTTCGGGTTTGGCTCTAAGTAGTTATTATTGTAGTTCTTAGTTTCAGCCATGATACCATTTGCTCAGTGGACTTATTTAGCCTTCAAAATTCAGTTTACGACGAAAAATACTTATTTGATATCGATACCAGGAAATCAAAATTTGACTTACATTCATTCATTTTTCTTTCCGTCTACGGTTGCGCTTTAACTGGAAACAACTATTGCTTTTTAGTCTTTCGTGCCAACGTCCAAAGAGTCTGAGCTCCAGGACAATGGATTAGTTTTAAAGCTTTCATTACACCCGAGCAACGCCGGCTATACTGCTAGTGAATTATATTTTAGAACCATCGAGAAATATATTTTGCGTCATCCTGTCGAGATTGGGAAACTTTGAACAATGAAATAACAATAACGTGTTTACGTCAAAATGCGACTGACCAAAGACAACATTTGGTGATTAGGCCTGCCCGGGAATGACGTAATTGTGTGAAGCTCGACTGTGTGTAGACTTATATATAAGACTTATATACATATATGCGAGACAGAGGTAGAGAGCAGACAAACTCTAACGAGAAGAAGACTCAAAAAAAGACAACTCCAGCTGTCACTCCCTCGTATGTTCGTGTCCCTCTGACGACCCCTCTACACACAACCGTCACATTGATTGCAGAGACTAGACCAGGGAATATATCTTTGTACACACGTTGTCCGTCGTTATATTTCAAGCTATTCATCGACATTAGTTTCCAGGTTGTACAGCCTATGTCGCAGCTCCCACCTTTGGAACTCCCTTCCGTATACTTGCTTTCCTGACGGCTAAAACCTCCAGGAATTTAAATGCAATGTCAATTCCCATCTTTTATCCACTTGACTCCAGTCCTTTCTACATCACCCCGTGTATCTGTTTCTTTTCCTTTCTCTCTACCTTCGCAAATGTCTTCACACCTGTGTTCCCATCCTTCTCTTGCCCTTTCACTGACACCCCCAGTAACTGTTTCTTTCTCTTCACTCTCCTCTTGCCTAAACTTTTGCTCTGTTGTGTAGCCCCCTGTGCATCAGTAGCAGTACTGCCTTGCTTGGGGTGAAACGATTAAAAAAATATAAGTATATAAGACCGTGTTTTCCCGGGTTGAGAAACACAGAGAGAGAGAGAGAGAGAGAGAGAGAGAGAGAGAGAGAGAGAGAGAGAAAGAAGGAGAGAGAGAAAGAGAGAGAGATAGCAGACAAGTTCAAATGCAAAGAGGACTCAAGAAAGACAACTCCAGCCCTCGTATGTGCATGTCCCTATGACGACCCCTCTGCACACAACCGTCACGTTGATTGCAGTGAATAAACCAATGAATATATTTTCTACACATGTCCGTCGTTATATTTCAAGCCGTTCATCGACATTGGCACTTGGCTCCAGGTATACCAAACATATCACCAGCTTATATGTTCAAAGAAAGACCCAAACCCATTCGCCGATATTAATTGGAAAAGTTAAGAAATAAAAAAAAAACATAATTTTACGTATTAAAGTCTTAGTTTTGCGTTCTTATTCGTTTGTACAACGATAAATTCAAAAGAAGTAACAGTATTACTTTTCATGAAAGATAAACTCTAGAAAGCCTATTGTAACATTTGTCAGATATTTTCATGTAAATATAAACTAAAGAAAAACTTATCTTAGCCGACGCTATCGCTCAGCAGAGGACGAAACGCGTTGGCTAAGATAAGTTTTCCTTTTGTCTTTATTCATATTATCCTTTTGCAGACATACACTATCTGGGATTTTACATCTATCTACCTATCTATATCTACATAAAGTCCCTAACATAAGTTTTCCTTTTGTCTTTATTCATGATGTCCTTTTACGAATATATTCGATCAATAATGTGGTGGATATTACATTTGAACAGTGTTGACAAGTCACGTTATGGGCGGCCCTGTACAGCTGTCATTTGACGAAATGAAGAGATTTTGTTCATGACTGAGGAAAATTCATGGTTCAACTTTGGGAATTATATGGAAAATTCACATCTGCCATTGCTCTGCGTGAATTTCTTCTAGTTTCATAGAAATAAATATGAAACATTATTTTCGGAATTAGCATCGTATATGGACACATTCCAAGAACACCTCAAGACATCTCCCCTCCCTATTTTCTTTTTCTCTTTCATTCTCCCTCTCCTTATCCTTTGTGAAGAATTTCTATGTGTGTTCATATTGTGTATGTCTATATTTTTTATGTCTGGTTTAAAGGATCCAATGTTCACTTCCTTTATTAAAAGCTTCTTTAGAGTAGTCGAAGTGAACTTTTACTTTTATTTTTCTAATTGTTAAACACTTAACACATCACTCAATAAATCCGGGACCTAACAAATAAAACAACAACTTTTAGGCAAAATTTGACTTTATTCAACAACATAATCTCCTTCTAGGTTGATAAACTGATTCAAACTCTTTTCTAACAATTCGATGCCTTTTTTTAGAACGATTTGTCTTTGGCCTCAAAATACGCCTCACTTCTTTAATGGTGCCAAATCTCTTTCTTTGGAACATTCTTTTGAGGTCTGCAAACATCCAGTAGTCGGTGGGGGTCAGATCTGGATAATACCGTGGATGCGAAAGCAATTCGAAGTGCAATTTTCAATGAAATTGATGAATAAAATACTTTCCGCATCCCAAAATACGGAGGCTAAAACTTTGCCTGCTGATGTCTGCGTCCTTGGTCGCTTTGGACGGCTTCACCTGCTGCTGTCCACTCAGCTGGCTGCCGATTTGACTCCGGATTGAAGTGGTGGATCCATATTTTGTTCATTGTCACATATTAAACCCAAAAACTCTTTCTTGTTGCGTTGAAACAGTTGCAAACAACGCTCTGAATCGTCGATGCCTTTTTGTTTTTAATCGAATGTGAGTAAACGCGGCACCCACTTTGAACAGCTTTCTCATTGACAACTGTCCATGCAAAATTATGGATACACTGCTTTCTGATATGTTCATCTCCTCTGCTATCTCACGCAATTTCAATTTACGACTGGCCAAAATAAGTTTGTAGATTTTTTTGGTGTTTTCCTGGACAACTGCTGACATTGGGCGACCTGAGCGTTCAGCGTCATTTGTGTCTGCACGACCTCTTAACCGTTGTTTTGAAGGTTAGTACTTTACAAAAATCATATGGATGTTTTATTAGTGGCGCCATCTATATGCCAGGCTCGGGACTTATTGAGTGATGTGTTACGACTATTGTGTTTTTTCTACATTGGTTCTTTCATCATTACCTGGGTTATTCTAATTAATTTTCTGTATAATATTTTATCTTGTAAACCTTTTTTTAAAGGTTTTTCTTATAAAAACATAATTTTTAGATATTTAAAAAAAAGTGTTTTAAAAAGTACACTGCTAGTTTTTTTAATTTTTTAAAATGTTTATATTTAAAATTTTACTGTCAGCTAATATTTGTAAATGTAAGTGTAAGATCAATCCCAAGTTTTTCGTTTTAAGTTCATTTATTCTTTATTTATTTTTTTCTCTTTCATTCTCCCTTTCTTTATCCTTTGTGAAGAATTTCTAGGTGTTTTCATATTCTATATGTCTATATTTATTATGTCTGGTTTAAAGGATCTAACGTTCACTTTTTTGTTAAAAGCTGTCTTTAAAATAGACTAAGTGAATTTAAGTTTTACTTTTTCTAAGATTTAAATGGGAAAAATAATTTTTAATTAAAATTTTGTAAATAAATTTTGTTTTAAAAAGAATTACTTTTTCTTTTTAAACACTTTTATATGTTAATTTATTTATTTTTCTCTTTCATTCCCTTTCTCCTTAGTGAAGATTTTGTCTGTGTGTTCATATTATATATGTCTATAATTTTTACGTCTGGTTCAAAGTATATAATGTTCACTTCCCCTGTTAAAAATTTCTTTACAATAGTCTGAGTGAATTTAACTTTTACATTTATTTTTCTAAGTTCTAAATTAGGAAAAATAATTATAATAGATATTTTGTAAATTAAATTTTTGAAGGATTTTTGAAAAAGGATTTTACTTTCTAAAAGATTTAGCTAATATTTTTTATGATGTTTTAGCTAATATTTGTGATTTATGGGTTTCTGATCACTTGTAACCCGTAATTGCCCTACTTAAGATACTTAAAATATTGCATGTAAAAAAATGTAATCCTAATACGACGGAGCGAAAGAACTTATTACTAGTAGTATATTGTCAATCGCAATATGTGGAGTTTAAAAACAGAAAATTTGTTACAAAACTTGTAAAATCTGAAAAAATTACTAGCTGGAAAACGAAGAGAATTGAAAGAGAAAAAATATTTTTACATTGTTTATACGAAAGTGGATCAGAAGCCTTGTGTTTTTTCGGCCGGTAGAAGTGAAAAATAGCGGTAGTCAAAACAAGACTGTTTTGATGCGGTTAGGGTAAGGTCAGATCCTTAGTTCCCGAATTTGCTGGGAAAAGATTTGAAAACCTAAATAAATGATGTAATCGGGACGAAAAGAAATTACGTCAGTGGAAATATTGCAATTCATTGGTTGAACCAGGGGGAGAGAGTCACTTTATTTCATGATACGAGCTGGGAGTAATCTCATTGGTTATAGATTTGATTTGCATGGACACCCCGTGTCCGTTACGTACCTCGCAAGAGAATTTGTGACACGCATAAATATCAGAGCCGAAAGGGCCAAAATAATTTGCAGTTGGAGTCCAGTCTGTTCTTGGCCCAGAGATGTAACGACTGAGGGGAAAGTGTTCCCAACCGGAAGCCACGACAAAAAGAGTGGTCACCCCTCAAGGAGCTCCTGGCTGAAGATGTAAAGAAACGTAGAGAAGCCTGAGGGTGACAGACTTAAAGGAGTTAAAGTCGAATAATGCGCCTCCGATAAAGTCCTGGCTGAAAATGTTTGAGAAAGAGTTAAACTCTAAGAGTTGAGTAGTTGTTGCGGCGCCGAATGAAAGAGACAAGATGAATTTACCACCGCTGCCAGATCCCCACTTCGTCTGTTTCCGTAAGGCTTCGGTGAAAAGCCCTGATAAGACTTTTTGAAAAAGTTGGAACATTGAAAGCTTCGATTGACGTGAACAAACATTATTATTAAACGAAAACTTTTGCTCCGTTGTGAGAATAAAAAATTCGACGACTGTTATATTCTGTTTCTGTTGCTAATTATTTTTTTATATGTATAAAGACTTTTCCGCAACTTATCCAGGAGTTTTCGAAATTATTTATTTATTTATTTTTGGTACCGTATTCTTTTTTTCTTTTTTTTTTTTATCAACACAAGTGTGCGCGTGTCTGGTTTGAAGTGGTAGAGAAACGGCTACCGGGTTTTCAACATGTCTTACTTGAGATCAAAATTCACAACGTGAGCAGGGAAATTCACCATTTTAAGAGACGATTCGAAGACCGGCTACTGTGACGAGACCATCACGACTAACGACACGAGAGCGTCGTCATAATTGGTGCCGTATCGACAGTATAAACCCTGACTCAGGTTCCGGACCTCATCATAATTGGCTTCCGTGACCGGGTTAGACAGCCAGTCGGACGACTGCGTCATACACATTCTCTTTATTTTTTCTCCCCCTTCTTTTTTCACTTGTTTAAATTTATGTTTTATCCCTTTTTGCGTATGTATATATTCCTTCCTAAACAATGTTTGTGTGATTGATTTTGTCTGTGCATGGATCTCCTTCCTCCTTTTTGCATGTGTTTAATTTCTTGTTTATTGTTTTATGTACGTGTGATTTAATTCATTACTCTTATTGTATTATGTGTGCGTGTGAGTTGATGTACCCTCAATTTACTCCCGGTTTAAAAATCCCTCTGCTATAAACGTTTTTTTTTTCAAAATATCCGAGTTAAATTAACATTTATTCATCAACAGTCTTTACATTACTAAAATAAATTCTGGATTTATAAACGTTTAGTTATGTGTTGAGTTTTCGTCTCGAAATATATATATATATATATATATATATATATATATTCAGTTAATTTGTTTTGATTCTGCATTGATCATTTTTTGGGATCTACTGTCTGCTGGTCTAACCACCCAATATTTTAATTTTACTGGTATATATATATATATATATATAGTATTTATTTACAATTTGTAACTTAAATATGTTATAATATCACTACAAAAGAGTAGCCACGGGCAGCGTGTTCGTGTGTGTATATACTCGTCTATTTCTCCATAGGTGGATATCTATACATTTGAATTTGTGTACATTCATGTCTTTTACTCATTTAATATCTAAATAACTTTATAACAATCTAAATCTAATACTTTGTTAAACTTAGAATTTAAAATTCGTAATAAAATTAAAGTAAAGTGAATCTAATAATCGATTAATAATGCTGATCTCTATTTTAATCAAATATTAATATAATTGCCCAAATAAATTGGTTTTAGTGTCTGTTATCATTTTCTTCAAATTAATAATTACTTTATATTGATTGATCCACTCTGTCTATGCAACAATGCTTCCCTGATTAAGAGGGCTTGGCTTGTCTTGAACCTTTTAAAACTCTTCAACTTGAAATAAACCTCATTACTTGATATGACACAGATAGTGCCGAAACAAAATGGCTAATTTTGTAATATTTATGTTCTAAATTCTAAATACATACTATTCTCTCTACTTTGTATTGAGCACTTTTTTAAAGAATAGTGTTTCTTTGAATACGGAATTTTATTCCATCCATACCTACCCTAAATATATACAAACAGTAAACGGTAAAATCAGATATTGCAAATCGTCTGAAGACACCACATGGTAGAAACCTAGGTCGCGTAATAACTCGTTTACAAATGAAGAATATTCAAAAGTTCTACGATATAATTGTAGTGGACACTTTTTAATACAAATGTGTACTGGTCTAATTTTATTAGGACCAAAAACTAAGTAATTAAACAATCAATCAATATATATATATATATATTGGAGATTTTCCAGGATTCTAACATTATTTTGTTTTCAGCAGTTAAAAATATAAAAATTGGACAATTTTTATATTTTTTAACTCCTGAAAAACAAAAACAAAAAAATTAGAATGATGGAAAACTTAATAGAAGATTGATTAAATGATGAGCCGTATTCAATGAATGATGTTTTACCGAAAGGCTGCTGTCCACACACACACACACACACACACACACACACACACACACACACACACACACACACATACACATTTATGTGTGTGTATATATTCGCACTAATAAATATGTATATATGTATGTGTGTAAAACTGGACATTAAATATTAAAGTCAGCATTAATAGGCGACAGTCTTTCATACTAAAAACTTTATATGAAACGGACTGTCCCCTCTGGGTTTTGACATCACGTCCGCTCTATCCCTGATATTAAGCACTTGAGTATAGCGACACCTTAAAACTATATTTTATCATTCGGTGTGAGAGAGGTTTTGTTCGAATGATTGCAGGTGTTAGAATGATTTGTTCTCTCATTAAAGAAACACTGATCACGAATTTATCCCTCTCTCTCTTTTAAAATCCTTCCTAATTTTTAGCCTTTTCAAAAAATAATTAACCAATAACTTTTTCCTCATTATGGGCGATTGGATAGACGACAATTCTTTTACACAAGTATGATCATTTATTTAAGAAAAATTCATCCTTAATCGAAACTCTTGCATTAATTTAATTGGATTTGATTACTATTGTTTCATTGATTAAATTTCATTCAGATTAATAAGATCGATTCCAAATTTCTCTTTGTTTTTTACTGATTCATCGTTAAATTCACAAGTGGTGGGGAAATATATTTTGTTTTCAGTAGTGACTACTGGATGTGTGTATGTCATTAAAAATATAGAAAGTGAAGCTTGATGACCTATCGTCCAAATGACACTTGTAAGCCTATTTTTGATAACGTTATGGTCAAAAAGTTCATAAGTGTTAAGACACTTGACGTAATGTTAAACCATTTAATATATGTTGTTTTTTGTTTTGTTCTTGTTGTTTATTTTTTATTTTTTAACACGAGGGGAGATAGAAAAATCGGGCGTAGCTGACCACATATGTAGGGATAAAGGGGATCACCCCCCCCTATGGGATGAAGTTGAAATAATAGATAAAAAACGCCACTGGAAATTACATAAACTTAAGGAATCAACACATATGCTAGGCTACAAAAATCTCCTAAGCCGACCAAACATAGAGATGAACACAGTATGGGAGCCAGTAATACGGAGTGCCAGAGAAAATTATTAGTGTAAAAAAATTGCAATATTATAAAAAATATTAGAGAAAACCATTAACATCAAAAAATTGCAATATGAACTCTGATAAAAAATGATTACTGAAGATTAGGTTTGTAAGTCCCCAAAATTCAATTGTTTTTGTCCTTAAGGACACATAATATAGACTTCCTGACCTGACTCTTACAGTTGTGATTTCAATACCAGGCAACAGCAGTGGTGAGCAAGTAACTTGCAGGGTTAGAGGGAGATTACTCATGTTTATTGGTCGATTTTGTAAATGCCAGAATTTGTAACAGTTTTAGGGAATTATCAATACAGGCGTCATTTTCAAAGCGAACTCATTTGTTCTGGTCTTTTCCCACTTTATATGAAAATGACAAAAACGCGAAAACGCCGGCGCGTTGAGAAAATTGGAAGTTTTCAGGATCACAGCCATAAAACTATGACTCATATGAAGCCTTGACCTTCTTGGGAAAATTTGAGTTCATAGTTTTGACCTGTGTAAATTAGAGACGAAATAGCCTCAGCTGCTGTGACAGGAATACGGAACGAATATTAGTGACCACTCGATTAATGTCAAGATTCCGGAAAAAATCTTTCGTGGAATCCATGTATCTTCTAATGCTCGGAATGTTGTCGTAAGCAAAACTCTTACTCCAGGATTTCTTATTGGGTTATTGTAAAGAAACTATTACGACACTATCTGTTTATTTGGAAAGGGATTAAAAATAAAAATGGTCTATGTAAGGAGGGTTTTAAATATACAAAAGTACTGACAATCGGAAACTTCCTCCGCATGGGTTCAACATTTTCAGGTGTTCTGTCTCCAGAACGTGGTACCAAATTGTTATCTATTGTTATCTTATTGAATTATAGCCAGTAACCTTTCCAGTCTTCATGCATATTCACCAAATGCAGTGGTCACACAAAACAAAAACCTACTCAACGGCGTCTCAATGTCGACTGAGTCACACCACAGAGACGTGTCTGTTTACGCATGTGCACTAAGCTCGCCTCTGATTGGTGGCCAAGTTACATCAAGACCACGCGATATTCATAATGGCTAGATACTTTCCGGAAAGACTTCGTAGATCATTTTCTTTTCATCAACACTTGTATCAAATTTAAAAACCATAAGGAATGGTTTTTCTCTCTTTGTCAGTAAAGGTCTATTGAACTTAAAGATAATTCATCAAGAATGAAATACTGTACGTTGGCTGATATGGCGTGGCCATATTGTACAGTGACCAATGCTTGGTCCAAAATTAAATCAAAGAGACCCTCTCCCCCACTCTCTCTCTCTCTCTCTAAATTTGCACAAACTAAGCGATAAATCTATAAGTGTCACACTGAACTTTGTATAAGTAAACAGTCGATTAAGGGATTTTCGGCGAGTGTAATGGATAACGAAGCCAAAACGGGGAAGGCATGAATTCATCTCTTCTCAGCATCCTCATGCACACATAGGTATGGGCTAAATCAGCAGATTTAGACTGAGATCTTTAGCCTAGGATGGCAACCAGTCTAAGAAAAGGACAAATCTGAAAGTCAAATCATGGAAAAGGCAAAGGGTAAATTACTCCATTACAGTACATAAAATGTCATGAATAATAAAGAAATCGAATTTAAAGAGTTCAATGTTCACCGAGAATATGAATGGATATGACATTTTAAAAAATCAAGGAAGCGAGGATTGAATTACAGCCCTGCGCTGTACCTGCATAAAGTTTTCGTTTCCTTCTAAAATCCAGGCACATATTTGAAGTTTCTAATATAGAAATATAAATTTAAATGATCGATTGTGTTTTTGCTTTCATCTTTTGTTGTGGTCATTTCTTTTTCTTTCAAATCGATTCAGTGTAAAGAGTTTCTTTTCGTTCACGCGGTTCGCCTGGAAGTAGGCGTCGGACTCTAACAATTCTAGACAAATTTTTGATCCAACATATACAAATGCAATTTTAAATTGCTTCTTTCTTCTGAAAGTATTGAAATATTAATTACGCCTTTATAATTAAATATTTTCTTAAGCAAAATATGGCTATTGATGGCGATTCATGCTTTGAAATGTGTAACAATGGTTCTAACGACCAAGTCATATTATGTTTTTTAATAGCAGACGTGAAACAAAGGGTCGCACCTGGGCCAAACCTACATGGTCAAACCTGGCCTGTGGGAATCTTAGTTGTTTTTTTTTCCTATGAAAACTAATACCAGCCCAGTTGAGTTTGATTGCATGATTTGTTCGCTGTGAACATCAGTTTGAAGACCAGCACTTGGGAAATGACAGAAGTGGGTTGGTAGCTTGACGGGTGGTCGACATTTTGTCAGAGAATGCCAACAGTGGAAAGTGCAATGAAATGGAAAGAAAACAGACACACACACACACACACACACACACACACACACACACACACACACACACACACACACATATATATATATATATATATATATATATAGGGACGGCTATATGAGCATACAGACGGGCGCACCGACACATTGTGGAAGGAAAGATTGGCCCCGCTTTCCGTTCATTACATTTTCTTCCCATTTGTGGATCATTTCTTAAATTTTTCTCCTTTTTTGCGTTTTTATTTCAAATCTTCCGTGCGATTTTCCCACCTTTTGTTAGTCTTCAACCCTGTCAAGCCTCTTTAATCCTTCCCATCACTTCGATCAATTTGAAATTCGTCTTTCGAATCTTCCTTCTTTTGACATCTATCATGTTCTGCTCTTAAATAAGTCAATGAGACATTCCTCCAAAGATACATCGCGCTAATGCAAAAGATACCCGGATGTATTTGAGAAAATCTTTTATTCATGTGAATTCTTTGCATTATGATTCAATCACCAAATTATTCTCCCTGAAATCTTATAACCTCAGGTGACCAATCAGATAACGTGAATATTTCATTATAAAAGAACGTTTTCAATTTTGATTTGTTGAATATCTCGATATATCGAACTGACGGAAACCGCTGAGGAGAGCGAAACATATGACAGATTAAAAGTGACAAGCGTGAAGAACACGGTATGCGTCGAAGAACTTCCCATCTGATCCCTAAATATAGGCGCTGCTTTTACTCAAAGGTAAACAGATTTGTTATTTGCACGGAAAGTGGAATTGGCGTACCGAACCAAGCGCTCGCTTTCGTGCAAAAATATTTAGAAATGATATGGAACTATCCCTCTCCCCCAAATAGAGGTTAATGGTTTTCGTCAAGGTATTTGACCAGGAGAATCAATACTATAATTTAACACACCATTGGGTCGCTAGTATCCGATGGTAATGTAGAATTGCCCTTCTTTTTGTATTATTGCTCATTACTGATGTAAAAGAAAGTGGATGAGGATGGTCTAGATAAACCGCTCTCCTTTAACTAACTTCTCTCTACCAGGAAATAACATCAAAAAGATTTTACAACTATTGCGCACCTTGACAAGAACAGCCATATATTATATTATGTAGGTGAATTTGTTTTCTTAGTCCAGTCTATTTTTCGAGGTTCGCTTTATTTATAATATTGAATTGTAGCTGTGCTTATGGAAGCGAATCAATAGGGTCGTCGCCTAATGAAAAAAAATTTTTTACCAAACAATTATTTTGTCTCTTTCGGTCTTTGTTATCAATGTTCCCACTTCTTTCTAATAACGTCTTTGTGTATTTATAAATCTCACGGCTCTATTAGCATCGAAGAATTTAGTGAAAGGTTGTCCTCAATCTTAGGGAGACTTTGCAAATTTATATCTGATTATTAAAATTTAATCTTTAGGCTCTTACGAGAAAGAATACCTCTAACTTCTTTCACTTGAATAGGCTTATATTGAAAACATTGGAATTCAAATGAAACAGCTATTCTTTCGAAACACCAAGTGTGCTGCTTGGTTAAGAAATGCGATATTTTTCTTCCTTACTTCTGACTTTCATTTTTTTGATTTGAGTAAACGGTTTTTGAAGTTGTTTTTGGCATTTCTTCCCAGCACACGGAGCAGATCATGCTTCAGCCTCCGATGTCTAGAAGCAAGAAATGAAATTCCAATACGTTACCAAAGATAGAAAATAGATGGCGTGTCGTAGTGCTCTGATAGTCATCGTTCCCGACTGCTTACACGGTGCCTGCATGAAGCTGGATATCATCAAAATTTAAGTGAACCACGCAAAGTACTTACCTGAAAAAAAAGAAGAAAAAGAATGAAAATTAAATTGAATTGAATAGAAATCATTAAAATGCTTCAACACAATTTTATTTTTCTCAACTTCTGCGATAGATAATAAAAACATGTGAAATTAAACGGCCTAAATACTCCCGGCAAGATGGCCGTGTGTAATTATCCTGAAGAAAGAAAAGGTTATGTAGTACATTTCTCTGTTCCGGTCACGGCATAAAATTGAAAGGGTATAAAAGCAAGAACAGATATATCAACTTCAGTGTGTTATTTAATACTGACCAGATTTTTACAATAGATTCATATGAATAGAATATGTATTCTTTGTAAGAAATCAGTTTTAAGATCAGGTTTCATTGACGAGCGTTGTGGTGCAGTAGATATCGGCTCGGAACGAAAAATCGGTGAGCAGAGTTCGAATTCCAGTTGAATTCATTGCACTTCACTTACGCGCAAATATCCTTGGGAAAGGTATCAATCCGTCTCTTCCTTCCAGTTATGGGTTAAATAACAGGACAGATTGGTTTCTTTAGCCTTGACTGGCAACCAGTCTACCGCAGAAAGCAATCTTCTGCCCAGTCAGTGCCCAAGGGTGTTTCACGTATGGCACTTAACTGACTGACTTCATTGATGTAATTTTGTAAAGAGACTTTTGTCGAGAATCTGGTTTCATTGATGTATTCTTTTTCAGATTTACAGTTTGTAGATTAATTGATTTTATTGGCATTCGCACTTGGTTTATATTTTTTGGTAGAGTTTTACTGTTTTGAGAAATGATATTATGTCATTCACTTTTGTTTTCTCGAACTGCTCATATTTTTTGTATAAACAAAACGAAGATATAATTTGTCTTGATAGCTCAAGAACTGGACATTCAATTAATATATTTGTTTTATGGTATATGCCGTTTTACATGCTTGGCATATTGGTTGATATTTTTGTTTAGTAAGTACGAATGGGTTATTCTTCTCGTGTGGTCAGTACGTAAGCGGTTTAGGTTTTTCTTTGTACAGTTTTGACCCGAGTTTTGGTGGTTACTTATTTGTCTTTAGCTGGGATCCTATCAGGTGCTACAACATCGGGTCAAGGAACAAAAGCAATTAAGAGATGCGGAGCTCCTCAAAACCTCCCGATCAGTGGTGTTGCTGCCGGTTGTAGTTGATCGTCATACCCAAAGTGATTTGCGAAATAATTTGAAAAATGGAAATAATTTGAAATTCCGAGAAGAGTGTTGGATTATTTAAGTAAAATGGTGAAAAATAACAACTTTCAGTTTGTTCTTTTTTAAAAAACTACTTTGACAAAATAAAGAAACTGAGGGTAAAAAGAGGGGAGAGGAGGGTCACTTGCTTATCCTGACTGAAGACAAAAGAAAAGCATAAATCTGTAATGTGATAGATCCCGAAATGGCAGTTCGGATACAGTCACTTCCTCACCAGCACAATGTGGCTTCCCTGTGTCTCTTTTATAAGTACTTTCACGAGTTCTGCTCCGATGAACTTAACTCTCTGGTGCCCCCTATATATAAATTTACTCGAGCCAGAAGATTAGCAACTAGGTCCTACTCTTTTACTGTGAAACCAATAAAATGTAAACGCAAATTCTAATCCATCAGTTTCTTTTCTTGCATTTCCCGCCTGTGGAATTCCCTTCCATTTACTTGCTTCTTCCGACCGCTGCAATCTCCAAGAATGTAAATGTAAAGTCAATAGTCATCACCTATCTTACTAACCTGCATTCTCTCTCTAATGCTTCTTTCTGCGTCCACTCCACTCTCATCAGTATTATCATCCTTCTGTTACCCACTTCCTGACATCCCCTATAACCTGGCACTCTTTCTCATAACTTTCCTCCTATGTAACTCCCTGCAAAACAGTGGCAGTAAAATGCCTTGCTTGGGGCGATATGATTATAAAAAAAACGACAAAGGGAATTGGTTCATTGAAATTGTAAACTGGATTAAATAAAGAATATGTAGCACATTTCAAAATTTTTCTTTCTAACGATTTCGCATGGAACTCTGTAGAATGCAGAGTTCTACATGTCAATGGAGTTCAGAGCAACTGCAGCTACAACTGTGATTCCAGATCCAACTTCAACTAAAGTCTCTCCTCACCAACTAACTCTGCTGTTCCCTCTATAGGCAAGATTATATGTACACTCAGTTGAGTCCATTATTACATACAAAGGGGAGATCCCACAACACAAACACTGTTTGATTTTGTAACTTTTATTTTGAACAGCTGTACATCAGCTTGAAATCATTACTTAAGCAAATATCTCACATAAAATGCGTATATCAACAGCGCAACAAATATAAACGCCCAACCCATTTTGGCTCCTACATGCGGATACTCATTTCCTATCGAACCAAAATAATAATTTATAGGTGATAATGTGCTACGTACCTCTGAAGATTTCTAGTTACACTTATTTCAGACAGTTGTAAGTAATCCATCACACTTGGCTTGGTATGAATACCATTACTAATGGCAAACGTGTGTTATATGAGCGATAAACACGAGACAGAAAGTTTAAGATTTGCCCTTTATGACAATCAGGTGCGTCGTTAATGAATTCCAGAAAAGACCCAGCCATTTTTTTCTGACTGTTGGACATACTTTTTTCTGGCTTATCCTCTATTGGAAGACAAGAACGACCCATTCGTTGCTAACAAGAACTTTAATAGAATATCAAAAATTATTTATCGACTGTAAAATTAAATCTAAAGCGTCTATTAAAGTTTATACACAACGTATGATCACAGTATGGAGAGATAAAACCGAGACAATAATTTGCTGATTAATAAAATAAAATTTTGCTAATAAATTGATATCGAGCTACAGAAAATCTGCAAAGAAAGAGACAAAAACGGGATTTCCTTAGGGAGAAACATATGAGAAGCCTGAAGCCGCATAAAAATCAAATAACAAGGACAAAGCTTACAAAAAAAAACAATCAGAGAAAATATGTTAAAACAGTAGAATTAATAAAAGAATAAATGAACGAAAAAGAGAAACATTTATCACTAAAAAGTCGAACTCTGTAGAAGGAGCAGCCGAACATATCAATCGTTGCAACATATTGACACTAATGATGTAACAGATATCAACAACTACATCTATGATGAGGGGAGGATTATGAAAAAAATGCCGATAATATAAAAAACAACCCCTACCAAAATGAATAACAAACCAGCTTGGGAAATAAGAATGAATAAATAAATTTTCAAACTACAAAGAGATACATGTTTATTGAAAGATATTTCTAGTAAGCAGACAGTGGAATGTATACGAAGTAATACAAAAAGGACTGCTCACAGCAATGGGAGCAATATACTAAAAAAAAAAAAGGCGGGGCTGATTTTACCAAGAAAAGAGTGAAAGCGCATAAAAGAGTAAAAACCTAGAAAAGAAACATTCACAGAATGGAAAAGGAGCCAAACGAAATAAAATGAAGCAGCTGAATGTTTAATGAAAGCGAAGAACGATCGTCGAGAAATAGAAAAAGGAAAATATGGAGATAAATAAATGAAACGTAAAATACAATTTCCGAAAAATAACCGACTAGAAAACAGCAGGATAGGATTGGACTTTTACGACACTAAATGTGAGACTAGCTCTGCAACTTTAAAATTATCGAAAAAAGTGAAGTCTAAGAAAGAATGACGAGAGGATGAAGAATCTTCATTCAAAAAGATACCGAAAAGGATGACCAGGTGAACAACTAAAGACCAATCACATGACTACCATTGCTATACAAAATCTAAACAAGTAGCAATAACAATATATGAATCCATAGAAAACCTATTAATCTAAACAGAAAAACAGAGAGGATGCAGGAGAACAATCAAAGAGTCAAATAATCTGCTACAAATGAGGCTGATTGTCTTAAGATAATGACGGAAAAATTGTACAATAAGGATTGACTACAATCATTACATTTCTCAATAAAACTGTAGGCTCAAATGTCTCTGATATCAGTAATCGCTAACTCGACAATATAAATGAAAAGTGGACACACGAAAAAGAGAACCGTTCATAAAGGGTAATATCAAATGAGGTTTTTGCTTTCAAAACTACAAAACCTCTTTTTTGCTTTCTGTTGTAGTGTCCCCGCTTTTTTTAGGATAATAGACTCGTCTAGCGTATACATATACTCCTGCATAGAAGCAAAACATCAGATAACATGAGAGATCCGCGAGATATCGAGAGATCCGCAAGATAACGTCAGATCCGAGCGATACCGAGGTTAAACAGTGAATACAGCGTCAGCAGTCCATAGTAGCACCGAGCTTCACTCAGCAGAATATTATTATACAACACCCGTCAGCTTCCGACGTGGACACACTAATTCTATTACGGCTTCACTTCAGAGACATTTTATATATCCGTCTTACTTATTCCTGAATTACTAACCTGTGTTCAAGTTTGTATGCTTTACGTTTAATATACTTATTTTTCTATCTCAAATTCTGTTTGTTGTTCCTTTATTTTGTGCGGTTCTCATTCCCAGAATCCACAACACTGTCTTCACTTCAAAAACTTTTTAGAGCCAGAATGAAACTTGCAAAACTTTTTATCAAAAAGAAATAAGGGAAGTTCAATTTCCTTATGCGTATGGATCAAATTATTTGTCAAGAATAACAAAGAACACTGATTTTTTTTATAATCATATCGCCCTAAGCAAGGCATTTTACTGCCACTGATGCGCAGGGGGTTACATAGGAGCAAAGTTATGAGAAATAGTGACATGTTATAGGGGGTGTCAGTAAGTGGGTAACAGAAGGATGAGAATACTGACTAGAGTGGAGCGGACGGAGAAAGGGGCATGAGAGAGAGGATGCAGGTTAGTGAGATAGGATATGACTATTGACTTTACATTTGAATTCTTGGAGATTGTAGCTGTCGGGGAAGCAAGTAAACGGAAGGAAATTTCACAGGTGGAAAGTGCAAGAACATAAATTTAATTTTAAAATCCAGTATTTTTCTTTCTTTCTGCGTGAGTAAAATCGGAATCTATCAGTAAACATTTGCAGTTTTCTAATGTATGTCCCGGCTGATTGAAGTGTTGGGCTATGGATGAATTACAATTAAATACATATAGGCTAGGGTTAAATAGGGACTTAAGTGCTTTGAATCTTTATAAATATTTCAATAGTTAAACAATTTTTAGATACACTTAAAAACATTTTCCTTTAAAACAACATTTAAAAGTATGATTAGAGATAGGTTTACGTTTACAAATATTAAAAAAACTCTATCGCTTTCTACGTCACGTGATGTAAACATCTCTCGACGAAAGCTCTCGCGACGGACGCTTCTAGTTTAAATTTTAAAATCAGTTGATTCTGATGAAAGGCCGAGGTCGGTTTGAAATATCAAATATATATATATAATAATAGAAATAAATAAATACTGTCAAAAAAATACATTTTTAAACTTACAACTTTTTAGTAGGTTTTCCTATACATATTAAGACAGTATACGTGGATCATCATTATGCTATATATATATATATATATATATATATATATATATATAATAAGTAGAATGATAGAACTGATAATTTATTATTATTTTTTTTTTTATTGTTGTTGTTGTTGTTGTTGTTGAGTGATCATGCCCGCAAAGTGATACTGGGGTACAAAATATACAAAGTTCAATATGGTTAGGTGTTTTATTAAAAGCGACGCATAACTTTACTGGAAGGGCCCCGTTAGAAGTACCTTCATTTCGAGTATCCTAGGCAGCTCAGTCTGTCTCCAATGGAGGGTGTTCCCAATTATCTAGATGTGGCTCCCAAGACGCTTTGGCTGCCTTATCTTTGGAATATTAAAAAATAAAACTTTCGCCACTGGACCGTTATTTTACCCTAATACCTTTACTCAAGATGTACACTACGCCAGCTCTTAGAGGAGAGGCCTAACTAGATAGTGTCAGACAATTGACAAATACATCTCAATGGTACTGAATTGGATAATTAATCTAGCACATCTAAATTTACCAAAATAAATCATATGCATTTTATCACTTCCAATCAAGAATGACCTGAAACCATGAGTGCTAATCCTGCTTTAGCATCAGGGTATTATTATTGTTATTATTATTATTATTGTTATTATTATTATTATATAATCATCATCATATTTCGATTTCTGCTATGGTCACACGACCGACCAAGTTTACGGAAAAACCTAAGGCAGGTGTTGTATGACCACATTTCATGATTTGGTTTTCTAACCCCCATAACATCAGTTGCATTTCAACGACGATGTTATTCATAGTGTGTGGGCTGTGCTTATCAAGACAATTTTTTTCTATTTCTCTTGAGCTTGAATTTCCAGGGATTTTTTTTCAATGTGTTGCAGTGTTCATCATAATTCTTCTTCTTCTTCTTCTTCTTCTTCTTCTTCTTCTTCTTATTATTATTATTATTATTATTATTATTATTATAACATATGTTTAATAAGATTAAACTAATCTGTAGCAAAGCCAAATTGGGAATAGGAAGATGGTATTTCATCAAATTAAAAAAAAAACGAAATTCTATTAACTATGGTGGTGCATTAACAGGCTGAAAATAAGTTCCTGTCTCCTCCACCAAGCAAGCCTACTTCTTTGGTAGATGCAGCGAGAATAAACAACGTATAACTTCGTAAAATAAGACATTTATGAAATAGATAAATAAATTGCTATAGATAAGGAGAGAACAAGACGCGGCAATACTTCAGTATCTAAATAGAGAATCTAGTCGTTGAAATTCTGTGATGCGTTCATAGTTCGAATGAACATTGCTTGCAAGTAACTAAATCGACATTGCTTATCCTCAAAGACGAAAAGCTATGAAAGCAAGCGGCATATTTGGCGATTTACCAATTACCAACCAGTCAATCAGATAAGAAAGAATCGGTTAAGATTTCTTGTTGCGATCGATCCAGACATTCTCCTCCGCACACGTTCGAAAACCCCTCGGCAAGTCATTCGAAGGATTATTTTTCATTTGAGATACAAAAAAAAAAAAAAAGCCAGAGATCTCGTGCATCGCCATTACACCCCCACCCGCACACACACACAACACATACACACACGCCATTTACCATTCCTGAACAAACAAATACTTTGCGTAATTGTCGATGTTACTTCGTCATCCGGGCTCCTGGTATATGACTCCATTACTCTCTCTCTCTCCCTCTCTTTTACCCTCCTTTCTCTCTCCCTCCCCCTCTCTCTCTTTCTCTGTATATATATTTACATATATCCGACAGAAAAGAAGAAAGATTGGGAATTATTTGCTTTCGGCGGGGGGGGTTACTCTCTATACATTTATCTCTGCCAATTACAGCCAATTCTTTGTCTATATTTCTGAGATGAGGTATTGTAATTATTTACATTGTTCGGGCTGTTGTCACCATCTTCGTTACCATATTCACGACATTTCGGCTGCTGTACGCTCCGGACTTCTTCAGGTGATTAGAATTTCGAATTTTAATTTTACGCATGCGCGTTGTTTGTTTTTGATAATTTCGAGTGTACAGTAGAGTAGGATCAATTGGGTACCGACTATAAGAAAAAATGCACCATAACGCAATTCACTCTGCCAGAAATTTGGAAACGGCATACTGTACTGCTTGGCATTTGTGCCGGAAGCTCCAATACGAAGATTTCAGAGCGTTTGGGAAGAGTGGAAAGGTTTCTAAAAAGGTTGGATGAATCTAATGGTGATTACGAAGGTAAGGCATATCGGAAAACTCACTCTGTTCGCTCTGATAAAAAATGAACTCTCAAATTTGTTAATGAGGACCTCAGAATCAACACGCATGCCTACATCAAGTTGAGGAGGTAATGCTGCCCTACGTCAAGAAGGTGGCTGCTGGAAACAAAACCATGTTACACATGTAGAAGGACCTAGTCATGGCTGTCAGACAATTTGTGTAATCACATGAATTCTTATCATCTGGCCGCATAACTCCCCAGACTGCAACCCCCACATTATTATGCATGGGGCGCAGTTGAGCGAGAAATCAACAAAACTTCTTGTAACACCAAAGATAAATTGAAGGTAAAGATTATGGCAGCATTCATCAAGCGTAAAGGAGACCGTCCAGAAGAGATGCAGGAGATTCCGAAGTCGTCTCGAGGCAGTGGTTGAAACCAATTTTACCAACGATTTTATTAATGAATTTCCTACTCATTTTTTTTTTTCAATCTGCTTTTAAAGCGAAGTCATCGTAGGTAGAGGTGCCTTCACGAAACTTCGAAGTTGGCAGGACTCTGCTCAGTTAAGTGACAAACTTCTGTACATTAATCCTATATATATATATATATATATATATATATATATATATATAGTCATCCGCAGACAGATCTGTTTCGCTGTATCACAGCTCATCAGTACGGTTAGACTCCGATTGCTTTTTAACCCAGGATTGAAACCCGACCGAATTGGCGTCAGTCGGCGATTCTACCTCTGAGCTACGGGCGCTGGATAGAAGGAGGCAGACTTTTTAGTGTGCATATTATCATTATACACGGCCATTAGCCGAGAGTGTTCTAATTCATTGCTGAATGAACGATAAGTAAATGCCAGAGTAGCTACTGTTTTTCAAATCTACCATTCTTTCAGAGTGCTCAATCAGGGTGTGAGAGCGTATATAGATAGATAGATAGATAGATAGATAGTAATAATTTTATTATGTTTATAATAAAAACAGTTTACTGCAACACAAGAGCCGTTGGGTTTCGGTATTATCTTAGCACCTCGTCAGGCAGTGAAATATGTTTTTACTGTTAAAAAATTATTATATAGACAAGCTTAATAAACAACACTATTTTTTGCCAAATCTAGACAATTAAGGTGGGGGAATTTTTTTGGAGGTTTATCTCAGCTAAATCTAACCACGATCACTGGGATATATCAGGGATCGTAATAAAAGGTTCGGTTCGAAATTCCTAGCAATGGAGAAAGCCGAAGCGTACAACAGCCGAAACGTCGTAAAAATGGCAACAAAGATGAAGACAATAGTCTCTTGGTTGCGCAGGAATACATTTGTAAATCTCTATGAAGCCTTTCCACAATTTTGTTTGAAATATATAATCCAAATTCTTGACTGTATCTTTGCAAATTCAAAAAGAAACGATCGTCATTTCAAGATTATTTCAGTTTCTTTCGGATAAATTTGGTGGATTAATCCGCTTTTCTAACTGGGTTTGTTTTTCTTATGCAAAGATTCTTTTTTTCTTATTTGTGTTCTGGTAAAGCCTATAACATCTACGAAACATGCCAAGTTGATTGCATCGTGTTTTGCTGCAATTTCTTTATTGGGTCGCAACTTCAGGACGTGGGCGATCACGGCCTTCCACATCTTCCTATCCATTGTAGCTATTAACAGCCTTTTTCTTGTTACTCCTCTCAAACATTATTCTGTCATCCATTTGCTCAAGTCCGTCAGGTACATCACGCGTTGCTTACTCCTGTTTCTTTTTTCCTTTACCTGACCTGTGAGTATCAGATTCTCCAAGCTCTTCTTCCTCATTACATATCCCAGAAACTTTTGTTTTCGTTTCGATCTTCTCCTAAACCTCGTCGCTGCTAACATGTTGGGTCTATGGTATCCTTAGCACCCTTCTATAGAATCACATTACGGTTGCTATAAGTTTTCCTTAATTTTTGATGAGATTGTTCAGTATTCGCTGCCATATTGAAGGACAAATATCACATAACAATTCAGTATTCTCTTCTTTGTTTCCAACGAAATTTTCATGTTTCTCAATACTCTACTCAGCCTTTGGAATTCATCCTGGTTCATGCCTTCGGATCTCAGTGTTGCACTTCCCGTATTTTATTTGTACACTTCCTAAGTATTTAAATTTTCGTACCTGCTTGATTTCAGTCTCCCCGACTTGTAGTTGGTATTTTAGGCTCTTCATTTTACTGATGACTATGCATTCAGTTTCTTTATAGTCTATGATTAGTCCTTTCTTTTTGCATCTTTTAACTACCTTCTGTAGGAGATTTTGTAATTGCCTTTCCGTGATTGCTATCAGCACTGTGTCATCTGCGTATCTTATAGTGTTCAGATTGTGGACGCCAATGATGAATCCCGGCAGAACCTTGTTCTCTCAAATATCCCAAATGATCTTTCTTTTTGAAAAAAAAAATAGGTATTCATTGATATTCGTACTGAATTCAAACTCGTTTCCATCTCAACAGGAGAAAACTATCAATGGTTGCCTCAAAATAAATGTGTTTCTAGTTAGCTGGAAGTTCGTTATCTTGGGCGGACTATAAAGTGATATGACGTCATAGCATTTTGTTGAAACATTTTTTTAAATCCCTTGACCATGAAATTTATGGTTGGGTTGATAATTTGGTTAATTTCTAGATTAGTATAGAATTATTTGAAAATATCTGAAACGTAGTTTTGCAAGTGACGCTGATTGATTGGTTGGGAGTTGTCGGATTAAAGAATATCAGGAAGATCTTGAAAAGAAATGAGTAAAGGAAATAAGACAGTGAAAAAGAGAAAATGCAAAGAAAGAAAGAAAGAATGAAAGAAGGGAGAAAAGAGGAAGGAAGTAAAAAAGAAGGGAGGAAGGAAAGAAATAAAGAAATAATTAAGGGAGGAAGGAAGGAAGCAAAGAAGGAAGGAAGAAATGAAAAAGGAGTAAAAACAGATAGAAGGAAGGAAGGAAGGAAGGAAGGAAGGAAGGAAGGAAGGAAGGAAGGAAAAAAGAAAGAAGGTGGGAAAAAGGAAAGACAAAAAAATGGAAGATAATAAAAAAAAGAATGCGTTTTAGAAGTGTTTTCAGAGTTTCTTCCTGTGCTGTGGTAAGTGAAGATTTTTTTTTCTTTTACGAGGGAATGTTGAAAAGTTCTCAGCTAAGCCAAGAAGACATTCCCCCAATATCCGTTTGGTCATTCAGTCAAATTTTGACAAATGAATTTGGCTACAAACATTGTGCAAGGAAGTTGGATGTTAAAAGTTCAAAAGGTTAACATTTAAGATTTAAGTCGGAAGCAGTTCAATATTGTATGTAGACTATTGTTCAGTATTGTATGTAGATTATTAACATCTAATTCAGTTTTACAGTGAAACCGATAAAATGCAACCGCAACTTCTACTCCAACAGTTTCTTTCCTCGCACTTCCCGACTGTGGAATTCCCTTCTACACGATTGCTTCCCCGACGGCTACAATCTCCAGGAGTTTAAATGTAAGGTCAGTAGACACCTCCTAACACACTAACTTGCTCCCATTCTATCAAACACTTCCCATCTGCCCAACCATCATCCTCGGTATCCTTACTCATCTGTCACCTTCCTCCTGACATTCACTATGTCTAACCACTCCTTCTCTTTACCTTCCCCTATGTAGTCCCATGCGCAATAGTGGCAGTGGAATGCCTTGCTTGGGGTGAAATGATTAAAAAAAAAGTTCGGAAGTGGCAATTGTGACCAAATATGGAAAATGGTTAATTTTTAGCAGGCATCCCAATCACAGAATGATAATAAAGAAACGAATTAGAAAAAAAAACAAAAAAACAAACACGGTCCAGAATTGTAATGTATAGAATTTAATTAGCCTCACTCGGGTCACTCATATCAAACTTGTTTGGGTGGACGATGTTTGAAAACGTAGCTTTGTGTAATTAAAATTTGGTGTTCAATTATCTCATATATCAACAACATTACATGTCATTTCCTAGAAGAAAAATGGTTTTAACTACTTAGCTTCAAATTAACATAAATCTTAGCTAAAAATTAAATGAATAACGTTTGATTTTAAACTGACTCTTTTTATTTTCTTTAATTTGCAAACTCATAACTCCACTTCTCAGTCACTTGTTAGACGAAACACTTTTTATTTACTGATAAGTTATTTTTGGCTGAGAAAGTGCAAGAAATGCCGACAAGCACAAAGTTTGGGAATGAATCCGTATTTTACATCAGAGGAGAATACAACCTGAGAGAAGCATCCGAAAAGTCAACCTTGTGAAATCTATGAAGGCTTTATAAATTATTCGTTTGTGTGGAGGTGTTAGGGTGGAAATGTTGAAGTCTGTCGTGAATTTAATCACGATACTTTTATTTTTGAATTCTTGTAATCTATCTATCTATCTATCTATCTATCTATCTATCTATCTATCTATCTATCTATCTATCTATCTCAGTCTATTCATATTTATATCTATCTATCTATCTATCTATCTATCTATCTCAGTCTATTCATATCTATCTATCTATCTATCTAGTCTATTCTATCTATCTATCTATCTATCTATCTATCTATCTATCTAGTCTATTCATCTATCTATCTATCTATCTATCTATCTATCTATCTATCTATCTATCTCAGTCTATTCATATCTATCTATCTATCTATCTATCTATCTATCTATCTATCTATCTATCTATCCATCTCAGTCTATTCATATCTATCTATCTATCTATCTATCTATCTATCTATCTATCTATCTATCTATCTATCTATCTATCATATCTATCTATCTATCTATCTATCTATCTATCTATCTATCTATCTGATTCTATCTATCTATCTATCTATCTATCTATCTATCTATCTATCTATCTATCTATCTAAACTTGTTAATATCTACATATCTATTTCCGTATGGCAAGAATCTATACATACGTAAACACGCACGCATGCACACACAACACATTACTTCAAACGTAATATTAATAGATAGTCGTATTTTAAATAGACGCCTAATTTCTCTTTTTCTTTTAAACAATATGTATTGCGTCTGTCGGCCTGCGTCTTCTTGAAACCTTAATAAAGAAAGGATTTGCTTTCCATTAAAAATCGAAATTACCCCCCACCCCACACACACACACTTTGAAGGAAGAACTATTTTGATCTGGTGTGCTTTACTGTTCGGCTACAAAGAGTTTCACAACACCACAAGGCTCCTTTTTTTTTTCTTTTTTAAGGAAGGCACACTTCGTCCACAAGATATTTTTTTCTCAAATCCCATATCTACTCAGTTTTATATCGGAAACATAAACAAGTCAATTCTCAAAAATTCGTGGATTTATTTTTAATCCGACAATTTTATTACTTCAAACATTATAGTGGATACTCGTATTTGACATAGACGCCATATTTACGTGATATTAAATTTTACAACATCAAAATAGAAAATTGATTAGTCGTGGTTTTCAACTGACCGTAAATCCTCATTCAAAATTTATGTATGAGAAACGTAATTTCGTAGCGTTATGCTGATTACAGGTCCTGATCAAAACGAAAGGAAATCAATGAAATGACTAGAAAATGATTTGGTGCTTTGCTTGCACGAGCTAATAAGGCTCGAGATCATTTTGTCGAAACTGCTAGCTGGTATCATTTGACCTTACAGAATTCGCCTTTCAAGGGTATTGACGCTTCAAGTCAATGTCAGCAAAATCACGAAAGCGAATCTGGAATTTTATTCGAAAGAGATTAGATACGAGAAGCAACAAAAGTTAAAATGACGCGGCTTCTTAAAATCTCAATTACGCTTATCGTCTCTCTTTGAGATTTGTGAATCGGTGGTTGGAGGAACATTTGGATACAGCCTGAAGGTCTGTTCAGTGGCACATGGGGTTTTAATAGCTCTCTCGAGATCAAAAAGAGTACCTCTCCTTGTTCAGGTACTCATGATCATCTTAGTGATTACACGAGATTCTTGTGATTTTCTAGCCACGTGTGGAAACGTATGAGTTGATTCCTGATTTAATGAGGAAAACTAAAACCATTTCAAGACAGTTCTCCGAGACGATTAAGTTTCTAGCTAAAGAGGAACGCCTATCAAATGGATTCGATCAAGGTAGACAAAACAACTTAGCATGAGAAAAATTTCACATCAAGACTATTTTAAACTAATTAGATAAAGGCACTTTTGGATCAGATCAATTAAAATAATCATCTAAGACTTGAAACTGCGTCAAATGTTCGGAAATGTGCATAGGGACACGACTTCATGTTTTACTCGGATTTTTATTATTCTTCACAAAACATTTACTCTTCCGAAATTTTTAAAGGTGAAGATTATATTCAATCTTTAGAATTCATTTTATTTTTCTTCAATTCGCGCATGTTAGTCAACGTGGTGAATGTTAAATTCTCGTAGTAACTTCTGATTTTCGTGCAACGAATTCAAGTTGCCGATATTTTTTTAATGGATTGTCGTTGATTCTTGATCAGTAAAATCGTAACACAGAGCTAGTTTTTCTAAACAATGGTTTCTATAAGGTACTCTCATCTAGACACCATATTCTAAAAAGAATCAGAAAAGACACAAAATGTTGAGAAACATAAAGGTAGAAAATAAAAAGTGCAAGAAAAATAGTTCCATTATAGAATTTTATCCGAGAAATTTATGAAGTTTCTTAAATATTTGAAAATTGGAAAACCGAAATAAGATTTTTTTTTCTTGTATTTGCTACGGCACAACAGATTGATAGAATGTGTTTTACATTTACAATTGAATTGATCATATTCGTCTATCTCTTCCTGAAAGAATGGATTGATTTTCGGATTGATAGGGTTTGGGAATCGATATCGGATCACATGTAATATCTAAGACTTTTAATACTAATTTTCAAGGTAGAATTTCCCACGAGTAATGATTGAAGCCTAGTGGTCCTGACCTGCGAGTAGTTTTTATAATTTTTCTACCGCAGTATAGTCTGATATATTTACGTAATCAAAATGTGTCCCCATTTATGAAAAGGATCGGAGACAACAGTATTGCAGAAATGAAAAATGTAAAAAACTGACAAACCAAGAAGCGATTCCTGTAAGTATTGAAAGATAAAATTTCTTTGGAGGTTTGTGGTAACACGCCTCAACCTAAGTGTTGTTGAATTTTTTTTTTCAATTGCTCTGGACTTCGCAATCCAAGTGTTGTCCTGATTATTAAATAGATTCTTTTCGTTGGTTTTTCTATTTTCTAAAGAACTGCTCAATTGTTATCATGAATGACGCGTTATATCCTAGCGTTTTTGGCCGTTCCATTCTACGGCTTTCTTCGGTTGCACTATTAGTAGAGAAAAGAATGCATCTCTGTTTCCAGAAGATATTATCCAACATAAATAATATTTTTTTCCATATGGATTGTACAATTAATGTAGGTCATAGGATTGGTTAGCCGAAGTATGAGAGTGACAACTCAAGCAAGTTACGATAATAATAGTGTAAAGAGAATTTTGAATAATGACGCCTACAAAATTTATACAAAATTTATACTGCATGTGAATTCAAAAGGTCAATCGCTGAAATGACCCTGATTCTCCAAAATGAAAGCTTACCCTAAAACTTAAAATCTTAAATTCATTCGATGTTTATATCGTCGTGCAAGTCAATGTTTCTCTAATAACATAGGTGCTAACAATGTTGAAAATTCTTCACAAGTAAATTAAAATTATTTATTTTTATCTCAAAGAAGCCCCCGATGATCCTATTTCCAAATTAAGGATGTCAAACACCAAATAACTTTTAATTTCACACAAGCAGTTAAAGAAATCACCGAAAGCCTCAAAAAATAATAATTGAAATTAACGAAAATTTAATTTGTCAGGGATTTTATGCTTATTCAGTCAGTTAAGTGCCATACGTGATACACGCTAAGGCGATCATGTCTCGAAAGTGACATGACTGACTGGGCAGAAGATTTTCCCACAGTAGGTTGCCATTACCTTCTGTGGTAAACTGGTTGCTAACCAAGGCTATAGAACCCAATCTGACCTGCTATTTAACCCATACATGGAGGAAGAAGACATGGGTTATATTATTATAATAATAAGTAGTAATTAGTAGGGGATCAGTTTATTGCTTTATGACAATAGAAAACAGATCCCCCACTTTAGATCGAACAGAAGCTTTCATTGTATTCGTTTTCGATTATATTAATTTGAACTAATTCTAGGGGGCTCAGTTTATCACTTCATAACAATAGAGAAAAGATCCCCCATTTTATGCCCAATAGAAGCTTTAATGGTTTCTATTACATTCAGTCAGTTAAGTACTATATGTGATACACGCTTGGGTAATCATGTCTCGAAAGAGACAAGACAGACTAGGCAGAACTTTTTTCCCGCAGTAGGTTGCCATTACTTTCTGCGGTAGACTGTTTGCCAGCCAAGGCTATAGAATCTCATCCGTCCTGGAAGGGGAAGCGACGGATTCAAATTTTTCCAAGGGTATTTGCGCGTAAGTGAATGCAACGAATTTAACTGGAATTCGAACGCGTCTCTCCGATTTCTAGTTACAAGCCGATATCCACAACCCATAACCTACATCCACTTTATACTCGTTACCAACAAAAATAGCAAAAAGAAAAAAAAATAAAGAAAGAAAATAACTTCTAAACAAGAAAAAATAATTCAATGTAATGCATACGACTACAACGCCAGTGTGGGCACCTCGACGTGTGGCCACCTCTTTCGAGACATGACTGACTGGGCAGAAGATTATCCCGCAGTAGGTTGCCATTATTTACTCAGCACCCCGATATATTTACTAAATTACGCAAATATATATTGAATTACTAAAGAGTAAATTTATTCAATAAAATCACGATTAGTTTGAACCATGGCCTCCAGACGACTTCGGAATCCAATGCATCTCTTCTGAGCGGTCTCCTTGTTTAAGTTGGGGAATGCTGCTATAATCTTTGATATCAGTTCATATTTGGTTTTACAAAAAGTTTTGTTGGTCTCTCGCTCAACTGTGTACAACACAATAATTAAGGGAGTTGCACACTAGGCAGTTAAGATGTAAGGGGTGGTGTAGTCACAGAAATTGTCTGACAGCTATGACTGGGCTCTCCTACTTGTGTAGTATGGTACAGAATCCTGTTGCCAGACATAAGCTCTTCCAGCAACTATCCTTTTGAACCTGAACAGCACTACCTCCTCAAAGCACTTGATGTAGGCCTCCGTGTTGAGCCTGAGGCCCTCCCTAACAAATCTTAAACTTTTTTTCTTATCAAAACGATCAGAGTCAGGAGTTTCCGAGCTGCTGCATTTTTCGTAATCACCATCAGACTCATCTAACTCTTTCCGAATCCTCTGCAGTCAACTCAGATTGACACCCAACACTCTGAAATGTTCTTATTCGACTTTCCAACGCGAGTGCCAAGCAGTCTAACATGCTTTTTCTAAATTTCTAGCGGAATAAATTATGTCATGGTGCTCTTTTTCTCACATTTTTTCTAATTAACCCTACTTGACTGTACATCCGACAAAATCAAAAACACTCAACGCACATGCGCGAAATTAAAAATATAAAATGGCTACAATTTACTCATCGCACCTTGTATATAGACATATAGATGTAATATGGATTCAGTATAAACTTGGACAAACCGACAGTTTTAGTCAATTGGCGCAGTAGATCTATCAAACAGCGACATCTATCAAATACAAACAACAGTGTAAGTTTTGGCAGGCACGCCCTTCAAGTTATCACCTGGAAAAAAGGAGCGCTGAGAATTTCTTGGGTCGAGTTACATGTGAGCACAGGTGCGCATACATATACACATACATATATTTGTGTGTGTATGTGTGTGTGTGCTATCTATTAAGATATATATATATATATATATATATATATATATATATATAATTCTGTAACAAAACAGGAATTGCATTACAGAATGAAACACTGAGTAGCAAATTTTGATTAGCATTTTAATATTATTGTGTTAATATTATATTATAATATGTAATATATATGTAATGATGAAAATTCAGAACACCTGTTTACAGTCAAAGTACACCTTGCCGGACTTCTAATAAGGGCTACTGCATCGAGGCAACTTAGTATTTTAAAGTTAATTTTACTGAGCTATTAGAGCATAGGGAACGAGCGATCATCTGCCTTTCTCCACCGAGCTCTCATAGCTCAGAGGTAGAATCATCGACTGATATCAATTCGGTTGGATTTCAATCTTGGCTAGAAGCAATCGGATGTTTAACCGTACTGATGAGTTATCATACAGTGAAACAGGACTGTCTGCGGATGAATATATATATATATATATATATATATATATATATATATATATATATAAATTTAAACTTATCGCTATAGTCGTTTCGAAAAACCCTCCGAGTATATACGCGGAAGGAAAAAATGGCAATAAACAAAGAAAGAGCTAAGCACTTGAACTTAAGTCAAAGTACTTAGCCCAAAGAAAAAAAAACCGAGGCGCGTAACCTAAAACAAAAAAGCGCTCAATACACAAGTAGAGCAAACAAAAAAGTAACTAACCTAAAGAACCAACGAACCTACCAAGGTTTCAACTAACCGGATCTTCAGGAAAGGTTGATCAACCATCCCTGAAGATCCGGTTAGGTGAAACCTTGGTAGGTTTGTTGGCTCTTTAGGTTAGTAACTATATATATATATATATATATATATATATATATATATATATATATATATATATATATATACTGCCGGTCATAATTATTAGGCCACTCCAGTTTTTCAGATTCCTAATCTGAGTGCAAAAGTTCTGCTACAATTCATAATGATAATACCTCGCAGAAGGTCAAACTTAGGTCGTTGTACTTGCAAAGCGGAAGAAGTGCAACGAGTTATTGCAAATCAAAGTGAGGAATAACAGGCATCAGCGAAGAAGATAAATAATGGTTTAGATACGTGACGAGGAAGCAGCAGAGCGACGTGCAGCCAGACTTGGGGATGCACGATTGCGAGGACGGCAATCGCATTCTGCAGCTTCAGATCTGCTTCGTTCTCAACAGAATGAACGCGGCAGGATGAGTGGCTGAAAGACGTCAACGACAAACAGCAGATCAACGTCAAACACGACTCTCTGCAAACCAGACAATCTCCATATCTGCACAGACAATGGAACAACTAAATTATTGTTTACCCACAAGTATTGGGAAATTAAATGTGCGCTTTCTCTTTTCTTTTTTTTTTTTCCATTTAACCAAACTGAGCCACAGCAATGATTGGCCGAGTACAGCTAGTTCTAAATGAAAATAGAATGGTTCTTTTCTTATTATTATTTTGCAATATTTTACAAGGTAAGCAAGCAAAGATGTACTCGTAAATTTGTACCCTAAATTTTCTTCATTCTTTCATTGATGAAACTGCAATATAGGTAATTATTAGATATTTTATAAGTTCATTTGAGGCACGTATTATTGTGCAGTACTAACAAAAGAACCATTCTATTTTCATTTACAATTATTCACTTGGCAATAAATACTAAAAGATAGTATGAAATACATCATTTTTTAAACACTGGGGGTTGCCTAATAACTTATGACCGGTATTATATATATATATATATATATATATATATATATATATATATATATCCCAGCTGTAAAATTCCCAGATTCCCAGAATTCCTCGAATTTCGATAGTTTCTAGGTAAAGAACACATTAATGTGATTTCTTTATGCCATTCAAAGAATTAAATATAATTGTGTATTTGGGCAACAATTCCTCTTTTATACAAGTTTCATTAAGGACAACATGTAAAAATTGTCTGAAAATAATGGAAGCACTATTAATAAAAAAAACAAAAATCTCAAGTATGAACGCATTCATTATTTGGTGAGCTTGGAAAATAAAACATTCTTTTAAATCTCTAGATACTCGCTTAACACAATCCATACTCTCAGTTAAAAGTAAAATAAAATCCATCCTTGATAATGGCTAAACGTATAGTCGAAAGCACTTGGACAAGTTCTATCCAATTTACGGCTAGAAAAGTAGAAAAATCAAACATGAAAAATTAAATAAAAACTTAACCTTGTCAATTGTTTTTAATGAAAATCCATAAATATAGCAATTTTGAAACAATATACACTATTTACATTATTCGGATTATTGTCCTCATCTTTGTTGCCATTTAATACGACGTTTCGGCGGTTGTACGTCCCGGCCTTCATCAAGTGCTAAAAATTTCAAACCGAACCCTTTATTACAATCACTGGGATATATGATTCCCCTCCCTTGCATAGAGCCTCTTTTTGTAGTCATGAGTAATCTCCCTCTAACCTACTAAGTTACATGTTCACCACTGCAGGGGCCTAGTGTTCAACTCACAACTCTTTGAGTCAAGTCCCAGGGACTAACCAACGTCTATATCAACTGCCCTTAAAGACAAGAACTGAATTTCTAGGACATGTGAAGATAATGTTCAGTATTCATTTTTTACCAGAGTTTATTTTACATTTTCTTTGTTTTTTGTTTTTTTCTTTTTTTTGTCTTATGTTAATGGTTTTCTCTAGTATTTTTTGTTTTTTTTTTTGTTACCAGAGCTCATATTGCAAGTTGACACTAATTATTTTCTCTGGAACTCCGTATTACTAGTTCCTATATTGTATTCATCTCTATGTTTGGTCGGCTTGGGAGATTTTTGTAGCCTAGCATATGTGCTGATTCCTTAAGTTTACGTAGTTTCTAGTGGCGTTCTCTGTCTATTATTTCATCTTTATCTAACAGGAGAGGATATGACTAAGGACTGTGTGTATGTTGTTCTATGTAGCTGTGGAAAGAAATATAAAGCAGAAACGGACCGTCTCTTTAAAGTAAGCAGCAAGGAAATCGCAAAGCCGTAAAACAAGAGAGGAATAGAAAAATCAGGCGTAGCTGACCATATATGGAGGGAGAAAAGGGTTCACCGTCTCCTATAGGATGAAGCATGTTAGATTGATAAACGTTTCCTATTTATTCTTTTGCTCTATATCTATTCGAAAGGTCAACACGACTCGTTAAAACTGACACAGTACAAATATTCTTTGATTACAGAAAGTCCAAAATATTCAGAGACAAAACTATTTTTACTCGAAAGAATTAATGGATTTTCTATAATCCGACCCAAAACACTGTCAGAAAAAAAAAATGAAAAAAACGTAATTGGTAATATATATATATATATATATATATATATATATATATATATATATATGTGTGTGTGTGTGTGTGTGTGTGTGTGTGTGTGAAAAGTGTATGTATATAATTATAAATATCAATATATATATATAAATATGTAATTTGTTATATATATAATATTGTTTACATATTATATATGTGTGGTACTTATTTAAAAGCGCTCAATATCATTGATAGAGCAAACATATTCATATAGATATATATGAATATATCTGTATGAATATATATATATATTGGTAACAAGATCAGTTATTTTTGGTTTGAATAACTATTCTCCTTCCTCCCACTCTCTCTCCCTCCCCCCCCCCTCTCTCTCTGCCTATATATATATATATATACTCTAGAAAAGTTTTAGATATTCTACAATTTCATGGGTAATACCTATTTCGCAGCCAAACCTGCTGCTCGTCAGACCCAAATTCTTTCTTCGTTTTGTATTCACTCGGATATATATATATATATATATAGAGAGAGAGAGAGAGAGAGAGAGGTTGAAGTCTGGGAAATTAGCTGGCTAGATGTAAGGGTGCTGTAGTCGCAGAAATTGTCTGCCATAACTGGGTTCTCCTGTTTATATGAAATGGTGCAGAGTCCTGTTGCCAGACATATGTTCTTCCAGCAACCACCCTCTTGACCCAGAGCAGCACTATCTCCTGAATGCTTTTGACTCCGTGTTTAAACTGAGGCCCTCACTAACACATTCGGGAATTCTTTTCTTACAACGATCAGAGTAACTATCGTAATCACCATTAGACTCATCCATCTCTTTATGTATCTGTCCTCAAATTGACACCCAAGCACTCTGAAAGGTTAATATTGGAGCTACCGGCGCGAATGCCAATCAGTACAGCATGCCGTTTCTAAATTTCTGATGGAGTGAATTACGTCATGGTGCGCCTTTCCTCACAGACAGTGACCGAGTGACCTTCTATACTGTGCAGTCGAGAAAATGAAAAATAAGCAACGCGCATGCGCGGAGTTAAAATACAAGATAACAACAATTTACCCATCGCACCCTGTATATAAGAGAATACGTTCAAATAAACAAAATTGTTTCATATTTAATGTTGCCCTCTCATGCACAAGAAAATAAATGTCTTTGCCTGATACGTGTGTGCGTTCTCGAAAAAAAAAATCTTGAAAATATCTGAGTCTTCCATTAATTTGTGAAAATTACGGACGCATCAAAAGTAGAAACAGAGAAGAAAAGAAACTGAGAAAGAAAGAGAATGAGAATAAGAGAGACGGAAAAAGAGAAGTGTTGAGCGTGGGAAGAAAGAGAAAGAGTAGCAAAAAGAGATTAAAGAAAGGAAAATGAGAATGAGAGAAATAAAGAGAGAAACGAGAAAATCACATAGAGAAATTCATGGATGTACGCGTAAGATTTTCCTCAAAGAACACACATTTTTTTTTTTTTTTTGTTATTATCATTTCACTCGCAAATTTTTCCGCGGGAGCTTGCTATTACTTTCTGCGGTAGACAATGCCAACCAAGGCTATAGAACCCAGTCTGGACTGCTATTTAATCCATAGCTAGAGAGAGAAGTTAATACCGTTCTCATTAATATTTGCGAGTAATTGAATGCAACGAATTCAACCGGAATCTTCTTCTATGTGACGTGTCCTTTCAGGACGTAGGCGATCATGGCCCTCCACTATCTTTAGTGGCTCTTAGCCCGCTCTCTCTCTACTCACCCACCCAAACCTCGTTCCGCTATCCACTTGCTCAAATTCGTCAACTATGTTACGCGCTACTTTCCTCTGTCTCCCCTTACCTGTGAGTATCAGATTCTCCAAGCCTTCCTTCCTCATTACATGTCCCAGGAACTTCAGCAGTTTCCTTTTCTTTTCCATCCTTTCCGAAACCTCATCGCTTCTCACGGGTATCCGCAGTATTCAGTGAGAGAAAAGACAAGATACAGGGGATGTCGAAGAGAAAAAATGAATTGGAATCAAGTAGATAAAAAATGGCAGCTGACGTTGCATGTAAAGTTTTGGAGATTGTAGCTATCAGAGAAGCAAACAAACGGAAGAGAGTTCCACAAATGGGAATTGTGAGAGAAGAGGCTGTTACATTTAACTATTTTAACGGTAAAAGGGTGGGACCTAGATGCCAATCTAGTACCCTGTGTGATCGGGGATTCAAGGAATAAAGCTCGTCAGAGCAGTTGCTATGATAATACTTGAAAAAAAGATACTACACTTTTATCTTGCACCACCTCACGGGTATGACACAGGGTCGATTCCATATGTACATATGGACTGTGTAAAAAATGGCCCACTTTCTGTTACCTCTGGCACGCTGGCATCAAAGTAGAACGGTCGTTTGATGCAAGGCGGGGTTACTGCTTTAGGATACAATCTAAAAAACAAGTACACACACAACAGGTGAAATCTACTTCAAGCCGTTTTATTTTCGTACCCCAGTTCACAAGTGGTCAGTTTTGCAAACAGTCGGCTGTATCATAGATTTTGAGATACTGTTTTAAATGTTGAAAAGAAAACTTTAAATCATCTTCTCGTTTGTTGAGAGAGAGAGAGAGAGAGAGAGAGAGAGAGAGAGAGAGAGAGAGAATTTCTGGTTTTGAAAGAATTCATCAGTTTTATTAAAACACTAGCAGTATAGCCCGGCGTTGCTCGGGTGTAATGAAAGCTTTAAAACTAATCCATGGTCCTGGAGCTCAGACACTTTGGACGTTCGCACGAAAGACTAAAAACCAATAGTTGTTTCCAGTTAAAGCGAAACCGTAGACTGAAAGAAAAATGAATGAATGTAAGTCAAATTTTGATTTCCTGCTATCGATATTAAATAAGTTTTTTTCGTCGTAAACTAAATTTTGAAGGCTAAATAAGTCCTCTGAGTAAATGGTATCATGGCTGAGACTAAGAACTACAATTATAGCTACTTAGAGCCAAACCCGAAGCAAAAACTAAAATAAAAGAGCTGATAAAAATGCAGATATACAGGCAGATCAACAGACACACACACAAACATCTTGCTTTATATATATATATATATATATATATATATATATATATATTATCGATTTTCTGCACTATTGTAAGAACTGCAACCTTGAGACTTCTGAATATCGTTTCTTATGTCTTTGTCTATGAGTCTCTCAAATTTGATTAAAATCGGACCACTCCTTCTATAACCCGATTTTTTTCGATTATCGATTTTCGATAATTTCTCGGGGGTACCTCGACATAAAACCTAGCTAAGAACACTCGCAGACGCTTACACTACAACTGAGTAAATTTTCAAGAAAATCGGTTCAGCCGTTTCGGAGTCGATAGGTAACGGACACACACACACACACACAGACACACACACACGCATACACACACAGACAAAGTTCCATTTATAAATAAGTTTAGATCTTATGGTATATGCATCTAATATTGGTAAGTGTTTGCAGAAAAAAATGTCGAAGACACTAACCAAAAGAAGAAAATGGTCGAACATGATGTTTATGCATCGATAATTTAAAATAACGCACACGACGCCGAAAGGAGACAAGATAGCGGGTGTGGAAGTCTTATTGTAGCACCTGAATCTCAATTAAGCAGTAACAACAAAAAGCACCATTTTTGTCGGTCGACGTTAATTTCTCCTCCTCTGGGTTTATTTCCATGGTTGCATTATGCCAAAATTTCGTCCACGGCAAATATGTTTACATTTAAATCGGTAATTGCTCACACCTGCATATCTGATGAGTGGACGGTCCGTTTTCTCTTCTCTTTCTTTTCTTGACGTACTTTCTGACACGCTTCAACATAGACAGACAGACAAACTCTTTCGACGTCATTATACTGTTTCTATGGTAACAGAAACAGCACTGGTATGTTTGCTTCCCATTGCTTTTTTTACGTCACTTTATTAAGCAACCGTTTATTTACTTGCCTCTCCCTCACTTTTACCAACAGCTTATTTTTTTCCTTTTTTCTTTCATTCTTTTTCTTTCCTATATTGTTTCTTTCTTTTTTATTTCGTAAATTTTTAATCTTTCAGCACAGAGACGGCTGGTCATCCACATGTTAGGTATGTAGATGAGTGGGTGCTGAAAACCTCTCGGCCTAACCAAGAACGATTTCCAAAATAAATTCCAGTGTTAGCAATTTGTACAAATTTGGGGAACTGGATAATGCCGAAAATCTTTTAGTGTTATTATATATATATATATATATATATATATATATATATATATATATATATATAAAGACGCGCCAGATCAATTAGTGGCTTCCCCTAAGTTGATAGGGGTCGCAGGTTCGAATCCTGCTGAATGACAGACATTTTCGTAACAAAATTCATCGTAAATAATCAGGCCGGCAGGAACAAATATACTGTTTGATTAAAAACAGATTATCTACTCAAATACGAGTATCGATTAAAAAAATATTCAAACAAATAATTTCAATATGTCGGTTGTTAAAACCATTTCGTTAATCTTCGGGATTTTCCGTAACATTGTCGGTTTACATTTGTTGACATTACGATACATTTCAGTATAGAGATGGTTATTCGCGTAGAATCGAAAATTGTGTGATATAAACTCGAGTTGACTTGTTTAGACTGTGGTATCATTCGTGGTCGAGTGGTGTAAGACGCGCTAGATCAAATGGTGGCTTCCCCTATGCTGATAGGGTTCGCAGATTCGAATCATGCCGAATGACACACATTTTCGTAACAAAAAGTTATCGCATATATATATATTACCCAAATATTAATCTACGCACAGGCCTTTTCCTTATTTCACCTTTTTTAACAGAATTACTACTCTCCCAAACAAACGTACGCAACAGTATCAAGAAATCAAAAGAAAATGGTCGAATCCGTCAACACAGTTATAAAAACAATATCTCCGCACGTGACAGTATTTGACGAAATTTTCAGTTAACAGTATAAAAATAGTGTTCTTTTTATTCTTTCAGTTGCTAAGGACATTTCGATTTGTTGTTATTAGTTACTTAGTTTTTCATTTTGTTTTTTTGCCTTGAAAAAGTCCACATTGAATGATATGCGTTGGCAACTAATACTGTTTTCCCATTGTCTTTTACATTTACAAATATATATATATATATATCAAAACCCTATGGCGACAGTCTGTTTCATGCCTAAGCATATTTCCGATGCGGTGATGACGCTATAATAATAAATCCTCGAAAAGTTGCTTTTTTTTTGTAGATAAACCAAATAAAACATAAAATTCACTTTATTTACATTGTTCGGACTGTTGTCCTTATCTTTATTGCCATATTCACGATGTTTCGGCTGATGTACGCTTCTGCCTTCTTCAGGTGTTTCGAATTTCAAACTCCAACCCTTTTATCCACTAGGCCATGTGTTCTTGAGAACACATGGCCCAGGAGATAAAAGCGTTGGTTAGATCCAGTGACTTGATTCAAGAAGTTGTGAGTTCAATACTTAGCAACAGTAGTGGTGTACAAATAACTTATAGAGTTAAGTTAAGGGGAGATAACTGCATTGTATCCGAAAGTAGCATGGCACATGGAACAAGAATGATATGCCCCGGTGATCGAAATAAAGGGTACGGTTCCAAATTCTAAGAAGAAGAAATTCTGAAGAAGGCTGAAAAGTCGTGAATATGGAAACAAAGGTGAGAACAACAGTTCGAACAATGTAAATAATGCAAATAGTACCTCATCTCAGAAGTATAGATAAACGATAAAATTCACTTATAAAACATAAACAAATATCACTTTATCTTTTCTAGATATCATCTTACTCCGTACTGACAATGATCTAAAACCATAGCAGTCAGTTAAGTGCCATACGCGATACACGCTTGGGCGATCATGTCTCGAAAGAGACATGACTGAGTGGGCAGAAGATTATCCCGCAGTAGGTTGCCATTGCTTTCTGCGGTAGACTGGTTGCCGACCAAGGCTATAGAACCCAATCTGTCCTGTTATTTAACCCATAACTGGAAGGAAGAGACGGATTAATACCTTTCCCAAGGGTATTTGCGCGTAAGTGAAGGCAATGAATTCAGCTGGAATTCGAACTCGGCTCCCCGATTTCTCGTTCCGAGCCGATATCCACTGCACCACAACGCACATCCAAAAACCACAGCAAATAAAATAATAAAAATGATCTCATAAATTTATATTCTCGTCATACCTACAAAATAAAATCCAGTATAATTATCGGATTCTATTTAAGAGCAACCAGAATTCGTATCCCTCAATAGTTTTATGAATAGGAAAAATACACTGTAAATAATTTTAAGATCTTATAGTGCGCTAATTATTACATATTCAACGCTAAAACAAAAGACTCATGGAATATTTCAAAATAGAATAGTAGACATCTTCTAACCTACGTACGACATACAATCGCCTGATGCCAGGTGCTGAAGTTAAAGTTTGCTTTTTGCATTTGTTGAATAATTTAGAATGAGGACATTCTTCAAATCGTTCTTATGCCATTCCAGCAACAGAAATGGCATCTGCTGCCTCAGCAGGATAATGTCTATCCCCATGATGCCCGAGAACATTTTCCCCTCGAGATGATCAACAAGATAACCAGACTTCAACGGCGCAGTGTGTGGACTTCCCTGTATCTCTTCTACAAATACTTTCACGGCTTCTGCTTTGAATAACTTAGCTCACTGGTGCCCCCTATATCGGAATTTACTCGAGCCACAAGATTAGCAACTAGGTTCCACCCTTTTACTGTGAAACCAATAAGATTTAAACGCCAATTCTACTCCATCAGCTTCTATTCTCGCGCCTCCCGCCTGTAGAATTCCCTTCCGTTTACTTGCCTCCCCGATAGCTACAATCTCCAAGAATTTAAATGTAAAGTCAGTAATTTCCTGTCTCATGCTCTCATCTCATTTCTTCAGTATTTTCATCGCTGTCTTACCCGCTTCCTGACACCCCCTGCGTTCTATCACTCCTTCTCATAACTTTCCTCCTATGGAACCCCATGCACAACAGTGGCAGTATAATGCCTTGCTTGGGGCGATACGATTATAAGAAAAACTCTATTGAACATCTTTGGTACATGATAAAACGTCTTCATACTTACTTACTCAGCAAAGTAATATAATTCTTGCCAAAAAGGTATCAGGTCATACATCACACAACGGTTAGGCACTATCTGTATAAGTTTAGGCAAGAATGACAATGTGCAACTGTCAAAGCCCACTATTTTAATACAAAGACCGAATATTATAGATGCATGCCTCTTTGTGGAAACTGTGTATGCATTGATTTTCAGCTGCATTATTATTAACCTATATTACCTGTATAACCATGAAAAAAAAAAAAGAAAAAAAACGAAAGCATTTGTATCACTATTTATTTTACATATATGTGTGTGTGTTAAAGTTTTTAAGATATAATGGATTTGTAAAGGAACAAATATATATATATATATATATATATATATATATATATATATATGTTCCTTTACAAATACATCGCCTCGGAACGAGAAATCGGGGAGCCGAGTTCCAGTTGAAATTCCTTGCATTCACTTACGCACAAATACCCTTGGGAAAGGTATTAATGCGTCTCTTCCCTCCAGTTATGGGTTAAATAATAGGACAGATTGGGTTCTATAGACTTGGTCGGCAACCAGTCTACCGCAGAAAGCAATGGCAACCTACTGCGGGATAATCTTCTGCCCAGTTAGTCATGTCTCTTTCATGTATCACGTATGGCACTTAACTGACTGATCAAGAAGCTAATTACAGAAGAAGAAAAGATTAAAATAAATAGATATAATATGGCTATATTATTCAATGAAGCACACGCACACACGCACACGCACACACAGACACACACGCACGCACACACACACACACACACACACACACATATATATATATATATATATATATATATATATATGTATATATATATACGCTGTCACACCCTGATTGAGCACTCTGGAAGAATGGTAGACTTTGAAATACAGCAGCTATTCTGGTATCTACGCATTGTTCATTCAGTAATGAATTTGAACACTCTTAGCTATTGGGCGTGTAAAATGATAATATACACGCTAAAAAACGTCTGCATTCTTCTACCGAGCGCCCATAGCTCGGATCTGTTTGCGGATGACTATATATATATATATATATATATATATATATATATATATATATATGTATAAGAAAAATTAAGACAGACGCGTTATTTCATTAAATAAAGACGGAAGCTGACGATGGCTCACCTGAAATAGGCCCATACTTCCGATTCACCATGAAATAACGCGTCTGTCTTAATTTTTCTTATATTTGCTCTATATGTATTTATATGCATATATGTTTAGAACTCTCTTAGAGAGTTATCCTACCATTATATGTAAAGGATACTCCTTTGGATTATTCTATTCCCACGCTGCATGCTGATATATATATATATATATATATATATATATATATATATATATATATATATATATATGAGTTTAAAACTTCAGAAACTGTCTTCTCCCCCAAATTCCAGCCCACACGTCATCGTCTAATGGATCAAAATTTCAAATCTACTGAAATGCAGGCCACCATAACAAAAAGGCAAGATGATTTTGATAGGATGAGTTACAAGCAGTGGTAGATGCCTAAAGGAAAACCAAAGATTCTTTTTTTCTTCCTGACATATAAACATTGACACAAGCTACAGAAAACTGTCTACATACAATCTGCTTGTTTTAAAACTAAGAAAATATATCCCTGCATGTTTTTGAGTTCGCATTTGCAAAGCTTATTTTAGTCTGATACGAAGCAAATTATTTTGGAGCACTTAAATAAGACTTCATAATATAAAACCTTGTAAAACATAGCTTTATGGAATAAATCTAATGTTTAACTTCGAATTCTATTTTATAAGTGACATCATCGAATTGGAGTGGTTAGAATTGAAGCTGATGTTTAATTTTATTTTTTGTTCGGTTCAGTTAGCTGGGAAATTCATGATTCTGTCACGCCAACCATCACACTCCTGCATCAAAGTCAGAAGGTCATTAGGGAGGCATTCTGTGTCATAAAATAGCTGGTCAATGTAGCTGGTTGGTTGGCGACTAATTAGTCTTGTTCCATGACTAGGTGTCCAGAACAGTAGAACACTCGTGTGTTCTTATTTTACTTGCAAGCAACGTCCTACAAAGCGGATTGTAGAAATATCATATATGGATCCATAGAACTGAAATTTCGTTGGATGGTTGTCACCAGTAGTTGTTAAGTATAGCTCTCAGCATCCGAGTACAGGTTCCATCAAGTTTCGACTGTAGGATTTTAGTTAATGGCCAGCAAGGGGCACCATACGCTAACAACCTCTACAGTGACTTGAAAGAATGTCCGCTTATGGTTGTTTAGTAGATGAGGTTTTCAAAATACAGAGAAGGAACAACATTTACAACAGAGAAGGAAGGCTTTATCCATATTTTCACATATTTTTTAGTAGAATTTATCTAGATTTCTAGATATGTAAAAAAAATTCAACAGATTTTATGGATTCGCCTTAAACAGTTTTTATTGAGCCTTATTGGCTGAAGCCTGAATTCAGTTTTAGAGGCTTTGACATAGAGTCCAACATAATTGGCAAAATTTTGTAAATGAAGAACTGTGACATTGGTAATGGTGTCTGAAGTGATAAGTAGTTCATCTGCAGTGCCGTGTTTAGCAACATCGCCCTCCACCCCCCGCAGAATTCGACTTGCGGCCCTTCTACCCGCAAAATGCAACATGCGCCACCCGAACATACTGGACCCACAAGAAATAGTACTTTAACAAAATAACATACTCTCGGAAATTTCGTAGACTCTCAGAGTCGCTTGATTTTTTTAAACGTTTTATGACATCCTGAAAGTTTGAATATACATGTTATGTTCTTGTATGTATGTTGAAACAGATATCTAAAATCTATTTTTCTCTCAAGTTCATTTTTTTAAAATCACAAATGATTTGCCGCCTCTTCGGGGCCGGAAGGTTTCTTTCAAAGATTATATATATATAAGAAAAATTAAGGCAGACACGTTATTTCATGGTAAATCGGAAGTGTAGGCCTATTTCAGGGGAACCATCATCAGCTTCCGTCTTTATTGTACAAAGGATTTTACACGAAAGCTGATGATGGTTCCTCTGAAATAGGCCTATACTTCTGATTTACTATGAAATAACGTGTCTGCCTTAATTTTTCTTATATTTGCTCTATATGTTTTTATATGAATATATATTTAGAGCTTTCTTAGAGAGTTATCCTACCACTGTATGTACAGCATACTCCTTTGGATTCTTCTATACCCACACTGCATGCTGATATATATATATATATATATATATATATATATATATATATGTATGTATGTATAGAGAAAGAGAGAGAGAGAGCGAGAGAGAGAGAAAACAAGACTGGTTGATAGATGTCTATTTCAACATACAAGTTTGATAATAATTTTCCAGTTAATCCTAATAATTATTTTGTTAATTTTTTTTTCTTTTTCATTAAAATAGAGCCAAGGAGCTTTGCGGCTTCCCGGGGCCTTGCGGCTCCCACGTAATTGCATGGGTCTGCGTGGATCCTAAGCACGACCTCGGTCTTCTGCATAGCCAATAGCGGTCAACTATTTTGCAGGAAATTGACATGCGAGTCTTGATGATAAAGTAAAACCGAGATGATGAATGTTTGAACTCACAACGTAATAAGATGATATCTATTAATATAGGTAAAGCTACAAGACCATCGCAACACGAAGGGAGATAGAATAATCAGGTGTAGCTGACCACATATAGAGGAACAAAGGTGATCACCACCCCTCTATGGGATGAAGTTGAAATAATAGATAGATAACGCCACTGGAAACTACGTAAACTTAAGGAATCAGCACATATGCTAGGCTACAAAAATCTTCTAAGCCGACCAGGCATAGAAATCCCTATGGGATGAAGTTGAAATAATAGATAAAGAACGCCACTGGAAACTCCGTAAACTTAAGGAATCAGCACATATGCTAGGCTTCAAAAGTCTCCTAGAGATGAACACATTATGGGAACCAGTAATACAGAGAAATCATTAGTGTCAACATTGCAATATCAGCTCTGGTAAAAAAAAAAGTACTAAAGAAAATCATTAAAATAAAAAATACTAAAGAAAACCATTAGCATAAAAATAATTGCAATATGAACTTTGGTAAAACAAAAAGGGTAACTGGACATTAGGTTTATAATTTCCAAAAATTCAGTTCCACATAACCCAGTAGACGTTGGTTGGTTCCTGTGACTTGACCCAAAGAGTTTTGAGTTCTATACCAGGCTACAGCAGTGCTGAACAAGTAACTTAGAGGGAGATAACTCATGACTACCAGAAGAAGCTCTAGACAAGGAATTAGAATGATTGCAATAAAGGGTTCGGTTCAAAATTCCTAGCACCTGAAGAAGGTCGGAAACGTCGTACAAATGGCAACAAAAACGAAGTCAACAGTCCGAATAATGTAAATACTGTAAATAGTACCTCATCTTAAAAATATAGACATAGATATTAACGTTCCTATTAAGTTCTCATGAACATCGAAAAAGAAATTTGCTTATTTTTTATATCTATACAAATCATATATACAAATTATCATTAATTTTGGAATTATTTCGAAATGTTGTTCTCATATTGGTTGATATAATCAATGAGTTAATCCACATTAGCCAATCTATAAACACTTGAGGATGACCAGAGTGTACTTGGTCGAAACGTTGTATCTATTATAACACCTATATCAACCAAAATGGGAACAGAAGTTCGAAATAATTCCAAGATTATTGAAAATTATTCATCTCAGAAATAAATACGAATTATTATACATACAAATCATATATACAAATCTTACTATCTTACAGCTCAAGGTCAAATGAGAGTAGAAAGATTGCAATTTGCTAATATAGGTGGTCGAATCTATCCAATAAATGGGCATTCGAAAATTTATATTTTCACTTCAGCTTCAATACGGATCCATTTGAGAAATACGCACCTATCTCGACCACTATGTAGGTCAATGGGTGCGTATTATTAAAACCAAATCATCGCAAAGCAAAGCATCTATTTTAACCATGATCATTAAATATAATCGATCAGAGTAAATTAATGTGCAATTGATAAAAGTAATGAATAAGGCAAATCAATAAAAGTCAAATCGATTATCGGTAGTTCAGTGCAAGGTAGAAATTATTTTAAAAAAGGAAAACTTTCAAATATTTACTTGCAGTAATACATTCTGATGTTCATATACATTTTTCACTCAAATTATTTGTTTTTGTTTTTACGCAGTTAAATACTGGGAAACCACATTTTGCCAGCCACTTTTTATTTAATTTTATTGTTGTTTTTTAACAGAGAAACTGTGTTCATGCCATAATAATTCAATATTTTTCCTCTGACTCTATCATATAAAAGCCTAAAGAATTTTAGAAATTTAAAAATATATTTCTTATATTAAATTACATAATTTTCCAAGAAAAATTAAAAAATATAACAAATATGACAAAAATGAGAAAATTGAACGGCGATATCATGTTGAAACAAAGATTCTCGTTCGATCACCGAAGTTAAGCGACGTTGAGACTAGTCCCTACTGGAATGGGTGACCGCTAAAGAACACAGATGCTAAAAGCTACGCGACAGACCTATCAAGCTGGTAGTCAATACAATCTAGTTACTTATACTAACAGAAGATTTATAAGTCTGGAGGTGTTCCTGAATTAGAAGGTCACAAAACTTTCCAGGAATTGGGTAAGTGTTGAGAATGTTTCCATAACAGATTTGCTAGAATTAATATTACTGTAAAAAATACAATAATTGTGGCACAAGACCGAAAGTAAAGTAAAGTGAGGCTGGTCAACACTTTATATCCTCGACCTACTTTATCAGATTCACGAACCATTTACTCGTTACAATTTGCTCATCCAACGCAAGAACTCATCCATCACCACCGAATCCTACATATACCAAAATACCACATATTCACAGGAAACCTACAAAAAACATCTTGACATAAAAATGTCTTTATGTATAAATGTCTTTACACAAAATAACTAAAACTATGACGATGTGAAATGATTGTAGAACCCAAAAACGAACTAAAAATAAACAAAATCTCTAAACTAAAAAGAACAAATGTTAGTAAGACCCGTCTACCCAACAAAACTAAGAGTGGCCGCTGTATTCTACTGATAGACCGAACCAAGTAGCACACTCACTAAAGGAGAGGGAAAGAAGGATAAAAATAAATAAGAGAATAATCCAGTCAAGAAAAAGAGGATTGATTTCACGTTCGCTCATTGAAAGGCACGAGCGGACATGAAATCAAGCTCTCCTATCATTCTGAAGATCTCGAAATATTATTGAATAATAAATAGGTAATACCCAACACCTTCTTTACCTTACTTTATTTTACTAAGCGCATTTTCATAACCTTCAAAACCTACCCGTACACCATATATATATAAATTCTCTTTGTTTACGCTTGGATACAAAGCTATATGCAGATCTAGAAATAATCTTCGAACGATCTATGACAAATCATTTCGCTTGAAAACATGAAATTGTCTTCACCTGACCATTTGTTTCTACGTTCGAAAGCTGTAAGGCTGGCTGTTATTAAAATTTGGTTCTCTCTGCCCAGAGGAATGCAGGTTCGATTCCTTTCGAACGTCGCAAATTTTTTAATAAAATTTCTCGAATATTCAAGCCGGTATACTGTTTACTAAATACACGGAGCGTTCACTCATATAAAAGTAACGTCTAAAAACAAGGTTTAAAGTTTTTTGTTTTTTTTAATGATATCACCCCGAGCAAGGCGGTAACGCCACTGATGTGCAGGGGGCTACGTAAGAGTGAAAAGATTGGAAAAGAGAAAGCCGGAAACCACATCCTAAACAGGAAACAAGGGATGAGCCTCTTCACCCGTTCAATAGACGTGGGTGGAGTGTGAACCGGGGGATAGTTTAGTCTATCTACTCCAATTAAAGTGACAGAAAAACTGTCGGATTAATAGTAATCTATATATATATATATATATATATATATATATATCAGCAAGAAGTGTGGGTATAGAAGAATCCAAAAGAGTATCCTGTACATACAGTCGTAGGATAACTCTCTAAGAAACCTCTAAATATATATGTATATAAATACATATAGAGCAAATATAAGAAAAATTAAGGCAGACACGTTTCCGTCTTTACTTTACAAAGGATCCTTTGTAAAATAAAGACGGAAGCTGATAATGGTTCGCCTGAAATAGGCTCACACTCCCGATTCACCATGAAATAACGTGTCTGCCTTAATTTTTCTTATATATATATATATATATATATATATATATATATATATATATAAGAAAATATATATATATATCAGTAACGAATTAGAACACTCTTAGCTAGTGGCATATGTATACATGGTATATCACAGGCTAAAAGTCTGTCTCCTTCTACCGAGCGGCCTTAGCTCAGATGTAGAATCGCCAACTGATGACATATTCGGTCAGGTTTCAACCCTGGCTAAAAGCAATCGGATGTCTAACCGTACTGATGAGCTGTGATAAAGCGAAACAAATCTGTCTGCGGATGACTATATATATTTATATATATATATATATGTGTGTGTGTGTGTGTGTGTGTGTGTGTGTGTGTGATCCCTATCAAATTATTTTTGGTATCTAAAAGAACCAAATAAAACTCCCACAATAAAATGGAAAATTTAAAAAAGCTAGAATATATAAGTTTTTAAACGACTCATTCCCATGTCTATACGAATAACTATATATTATTAAAATTCTTAAATCTATTAAATAAACATAATGAAATAAATGTCATATGTAAACATTGCAAAATGTTCCCCTAGAATATAGTTAAAAAAATTCTTAAGAAAAATAAAAAATAAAAATGTTTATTAATTTACATATATATTTAATAATATCTTTTATATTATGAAAGAATAATAATTACATAGATATTAAAATAATTAAATTGATATTTACATTTTAATAATTAAATACATATATTTTTGGAAAATTGTATTATGATATTAAGAAATGTATTAGAATATAATAATATAACAGATTTTACAAAAATAGTAAAATGAATTTTAAAAGTTTTAATAAATAAATAGATATTAAAAGAATTTTATTTAAAAATTAAGTTTTTTAGAAAAATTAGAATAAAATGCATTCTGAATCAAAATGAAAATAATATAATTATACTCAAAAGCCCCTTTAAGTTGGATTAAAAATATAAAATGTTTTCTTTCTTTCTTTGCTTTTTGTTTTAGAAGATGTTGAGATACAGAGAAAACTAAAGGAAAAAATTTTGATGGATACATCAATGGAAATGGAGTCCAAACGGAGAGGGGGGGGGGTTGATCGACTGACAATTTTTTTTGCCGTGAAGACTGAAAGAAGAAATCATGTATTCCCCCAAAATATAAACTTTTTTTTTCAAATTTAAAGTGAATCTCGGTTCTGATTAGAATTGAACACGCACATACATTTTTCTGTCTTCCCACATCCACAAATAACAATCGTATTGTTTCTTATATTCAAATGAAAATCATTTTCACAACAATGAGCTAACATTGCCTGATGACGAAGTAAAAATGTCGAAACAAAGAAATTTCCGTGTCGCAATATAAACTATATTAATTTCAAATAAAAAAACAAATTTAATTATATTATGCTCTACAATATTTGTTGTACTGAGCACTCGCTCTCACACGCTGATTGAGCACTCTGGAAAAATGGTAGACACTGAAAAGCAGTAGCTACTCTAGCATCTACACATCGCTCATTCCGTAATGAATTATAGCACTCTAACTACTGGCGTATGATATATCATACGCTAAAAGTCTGCCTCCTTCTACCGAGCTCAGAGCTAGAATCGCCGATTGACGCCAATTCGGTCAGGTTTCAATTCTGGGTAAAAGCAATCGGATGTCTAAACGTACTGATGAGCTATGTTACAGTGAAACAGATCTGTCTGCAGATGACTATTTACGGTCTCACATCCTGATTGAGCACTCTGGAAGAATGGTAGATTGAAAAAACAGTAGCTACTCTAGCATCTACGCGTCGCTCATTTATTAATGAATTAGAGCACACTAACTGCTGGCGTATGACACATCATACAATAAAAGTTTACTCCTTTTACCGAGCTCAGAGCTAGAATCGCCGACTGACGCTGATTCGGTCGGGTTCCAAATATGGGTAAAAGCATTTGGATGTCTAACCGTACTGATGAGCTGTGATACAGCGAAACAGATCTGTCTGCGGATGACTATATATATATATATATATATATATATATATGTGTGTGTGTGTGTGTGTGTGTGTGTGTGTGTGTGTACGTCTTGATCATTTAGACATTGATTACTCTCTATTATTGTTTGCGTAGATGTGTCTTTTGCTTTTTTCTTCTTAGTTTATATCCACCCTCTTTTTGACTTTGTTTTGTTGGGTTTTTTTTTCTTTATTCGCATCTTTACCAGTGCTTTGGTTTGTTATTCATTAATAAGAAAACTTCATAGTGATAGCCGAGGAAGAATTAATTAAAGTTCGCAATCATTCTATGGGTTACATATAAAGTGTCGCAAACTAATAAAATGTACTTACTGAAATTAATGCCAAACCTTCCCTCGTTTGACTACATCTAGCATATATTAATAATTCAAAGGTTGATCATTTAATGCTTTGCAGGTGAGAGGTAAATACGTTCATGAATGCAAATTGTCGATCCACATACACGCGCGCGTGTGCACACTCACCTACACTTGTTTTCAGCTAACATCAGAAGTGCAGCCCACTCCTTAAAGACAGCGTGGGTTGATGTATCTAATAACAAAAGACTGTATTTTGTAAATGAAAAGGGGGTGAGGAATCAAGATGTTACTGATAATATAAAGGTTATATAAATTTAATTGTCACAACCAAATTAAAATAGAAACATCCTATTTAATTTCTTATAGGTGATATCTATTGATTTCTTATAGGTGATATCTATTGATAGCAGTGTATTTATTTAGTTTCAAAAGTCCTAGAGAATGATTGTTGATTGGTTGTTTTGTTTTATGGCATATCAACCTCGACGGGTCATTTATTGCCATTTATTTTTTATTGCTGGTAATACTTTTTTCTTGCAACAATTTATTGTTGTTTTTTATATTGTCTAGTAGTTTTTTATCTTTTCGAGTATCAAGATTCATTGGGATTTGTTTTTTTAGGGCAGGGTCCCCAAGTCCTACCCTGTTATTTAACCCATAACTGGAGGGAAGGGACGGATTAATACCTTTGCCAAGGGTACCAGTGCTTAAGTGAATGCAGGGTATTCAACTGGAATTCGAACTCGGCTCACCGATTTCTCTTTCCGAGCCGATATCCACTGCACCACAACGCACATCCGTCACTAAACACTTACAGTACCTGGTATTCCCAAGTGGTCACCCATCTAAGTACTGACCAGGCTCAACGTTGCTTAACTTCGGTGATCGAGCGAGAACCGGTGTATTCAACGTGATATGGCCGTAAGCTGTAGAGAATGAAATATGAGTGTATGGCAATTCCATTTATCAGCAAATACTACAGGCCTTTAATCTTGCCTCTATGATAATCAAATGTTTTTCTTTGTAAACATTTGGCAACAATGATATCTGTAAGAACCAACAATACATACGTATTTTCGTTTTTTCAATATTGAAATTCATTTAATATAAAATTAAAGAGATCCTCAAGGTAGAGCTTAGTGTTAAAATGGTTATCATGACTGAAGTATTATATGAGTGAAAAAGGAGATAGCATGTCTAGAATATAGGTGCCGCATATCGTCCTGAACCCCTACTATTTACCTTGAGCTCCTTGATAAAATCCAAAAAATCAGCAATATTATTGGTCCTAATCTTGTGGCTTGGCTTTACTCACTTTCCCACCACCGTAAGGTTGCCTCTCTATGTGTTTTCTATAAATACTTTCATAGTAATTGTTCGGGTGAGTTCTTCGCTATGGTACCTCGCCTTTGTGAATTTTAAAATCAGCTATAGACACTGATGTCTCATCAAATAAACAATTGAACTGGCGAGATGTAAAGTTCTATTTTAAAAGTTTCTTTTTTGCACTTTTTGCTTGTGGAACTCCCTTCCAGGTCCAATCTTTGCCGCCAACTTTAATCTGCAAAATTTTTAATGCAGTGTTAATCGCTACCTACTGTCCAACTGATTATTCTTATCTCTTCCCGCTCATTACTAATGTTTTCTCCAAACCCTGTAACCCATTCTGTCTTAGTGGCTTTACTGCCTTCCATCGAGTGATACCGGTTTTAAAAAAAGTAGAAAGTGCAGATTATTAGGATAAGGTGGATAGATAACAACTGGCTCATGACGTGAAACCGACGATACGTTTTCGTCGTCGAGGAAGTATCCATACTGAAGTCTGTTTCACAAAGTAGCAGATTTTTTTTAAAAAAACTCTCTGAACGTTCTTCTCAGAGCAAAGATAGGCTTGCGATACTTTGCATCTGCGGCCAAAAAGGTTGTAGGAATAAGTCATCCTTCACAAAATCTTGTCAATTACTTTGAACCCTAACAGCAAATTAGAATATATGGTGATTAACGTTGGAGGCAGTCATATAATGTTTGTGCCAAATTGTGTCGGTTCAATGCCGGCCTCAAAAGTTATATCCGTGTTTCTCACAGATTAAGCCGATTCTGGACTGCTTCAAACGACAGCTGTTCTCGAGCACAAGCAAGCCGCCATCATTAATATAAGTAGTGCCTGTGTGAAAAATATTCCGCCATGTAATATTAACGAAAAAGAATCCAACCTGGTGTAATGGCGCCTTAGTGCTTCTCGAAATACTTGCATCGGAACTATAACCACTTATCTCAATCTCTGTTTCATTTTCTAAACAGTTTGCAAAACTTTCTTTCAAGTTTGCCGCTTAATCGCGTTTTTTTTAAAGTTGTCCGCGGCATTTTCAGGCATCCAAATTAGCACAAGGAGTGAAGAATTTAGTTAGTCACACAGTCTCATTCAATACTATTTCATTGCTGAATGAGTAACCTGTTTCAGTCACCCATATGTTTTTTTTTTTGTTTTTTTTCAATCATTTCACTCCGAGCAAGGCAGAAACGCCACTGATGTGCAGGGGGTTACATAAATGTAAAAAGATTAATTAGAAAAGAGTGAGGAGTACAGACTAGTTAGAAAGGAACAATAGAAAGCTGAGAAAGCAGGTGCAATGACAGATACATAGGCGGAGAGAAAGTGAAGGTTATACAGGGGAGGGGAGAGAGCTAGAGTCCAGTGGTTAGTAGATGAGTATTAACTTTGCATTTAAATTTCTGGAGGTTGTAGCCGTCAGGAAAGTAAGAATACGGGAGTGAGTTCCACAGGCGGGAAGTGCGAGAGAGGAAGCTGCAGGAGTAGAATTGTCGTCTGCATTTGGCTAACCTGACTGTGAATGGGTGGGACCCAGTTGCCAGTCTGGTTGCACGAGTAAGATCCTGTTTTACATATGGAAATTTATGTTGTATCAAAGCTGTTTAACCGATCTTGAGATATTCAAAATTCATGCATATAATTCGGATGAGACGTCAGCAATGAATCACGTGCTGCTCTTAGAAATTAGATTTTTTTTTCTTTTATTTAGGAAAAAAATAGTTAACGAAATTTTAGAAAATTAAATAAGTAATTTAAACTTTCACTGTACAGCATCTGAAGCAGGAATGTTCCATTTGCAGCCAATCAAACCGTTAAACCCACTGAAGAGTAAATGAGTACTTTATGATTTGTTGGATCATGTAATGGTGCGGTAACGTGTGTCAAATCGTGACCAAAATATAGTCAGGGATATTCTTTGCTTTAAAACCTGGTTACGCTATTGTTGTCAAGGGAGAAAGAAGAGGGAGAAAGAAGAACTAGGCTGTAACTACAGGTAACGGACAAGGAAGGTAATCGAATCGTTTTCTCTAATCGAAGATCTATTTGACAATTTGCAATCGATAATCAAAGGATTGTGAATTAAGAAGAAAAGAGATCGAACGAAAATGCAGGGTTAATTTGTTAGTCGGTTGATTGGAACTGAAGATAGCGAGAGGAGAAGGGGCGTAGAAGTAGAAAGGAAAAGTGGATCATAAGTCAGTGAGGGGTGCCCAGAAAATGTCTACATTGATGAAAGAGGTAAATTATTGTAAATAATAATAATACTGATAATAATAAAGCGTTCCAAAGAATAAATCTAATATATATATATATATATATATATATATATATATATATATATATATATATATATATATATATAGTCCTTGAGATTTGAAAAAGAAATCATTGACCGGCGGTCGAGATCGAGGGAAAATTTACTTGCGCCAAAATCATTTTACTCGACTGACTTCATTTTCTTAATAGTCGCCTTAGGTAAACATAGAGTGAATCGCTGACAGAAAACAAAAAAAAAAGAAAAAGAAATTTTAATCAAAATTTAGAATGTGTTAGAAAGAATTTAAAAAATTAAAAAAATAATGACAACAAAATTAGAACTCTCTTCTTAATGACACAATAAATATTTTGATGATAAAACTTTGTTTTTTTAAGTTTGAGCACTTTTAATATCATGATATGCTGTTTTTTTTTTGTTTTTTTTTTTTGCAACTAAACTCGTAGTTTCTTCTGTTTGTCTACAACATCCATCTCATAGATGTTAAAAAAAATAACAAATCCGATTTTTTCAACGATTTTCTATTAAAAAAATTACTTATTGTATAATTTGTTTTTCGGTGCGTGGTTGAAAGAATTATGCGTATTTTTTCTTTCTTTCAAATGTTCGTTTTTACTTTTCGTAAGCGGAGAAGAAATATTTTTCCAAATGAGTTTCTAAAAATCTGTGAGCGTCTTTAATCTGGGCGACAGTGACAAAAAACGAATTTTACGCTGACCGGGACGATAAAAACCAAGTGTTCAATAATGCCATTGTAGGTTATTCTAAGTAATTTGTGAATCTTCAATGGCATACTTTTGGGTTGTAAAAGGAAACAGATTTCTTTGTTCTTATTTCTATATTTTAAGGGACACGTTTCCTTGCGATGTTGTTAATCGACCACAGGCGAGTAAAGCGATAAACTTTAATCACCCAATTAAGTTTTTATTCAACTGATTCGATCGGGCGAGTGAAATCTCAGTGGATATATATATAGTTTTTTCTAAGTAGTGTTTCAGTTAAAATTGGTTATATATATATATATATATATATATATATATATATATATATATATATATATATATATATGGATCGTATAATACATCTGAGGAAGCATTATAGAACCAATTTTAACTGAAATACTAGTTAGAAAAAACTGAGAAAGAGCCTCAAAGAACTAATGATGAGAAGGAGAATTGATAGCATCCAGACGACAACGCTATTGAAATCTGATACAAACTGACTAGAGTTTCATAACAGTACGGAGATTCACTGTCATTTGTATTTCAGCGAAAAAGTGCCAATTAATACTGGTTTGAAAACCCAAATGAAAACATGAATTGAAATGTTTAAATACTGACAGATTGTTTAGCAAAGAAGAGAAAAACTGGCAGGAATTGAGAGAGAATTGAGAAAAAATAGACACCAATTTTGCATATATAAAATTGAGAAATAGATGAAGGTTAACAAAATCAGACTTTATAAATCATTCTACGATTAGTTGATTAGTCTCTTAACCAAGTGCAATTTTGAACGTCGTACAGCATATTCGTCATTCATCGATCTCAGAAAGATTTCTATCTTATCTAGCACGATCGGACTTGACTAAACTATTTTCAACATCAACCATCGTGATATTTCATGCTTTTATCAAGCAATGGATGTTGATCCATGCCTTTTATAAAAAAAAAAAAGCTTAGCGTGAAATGCTTTTAATTCAATTCGCAGATTTCTTTCACAGGAATTAATAAGAATCTCCGGTTTGTAGGGCTTTCCAGCTACGTACGTCGAATTAGATAAAATATATATAGTGGAAACCTCCACTTTAATTTATATTTAGGATTAGAAAATACGTAAGACTCGTGAAAAGAATAACCAGCGACGGACTGTAACCAAGGTATACATGTAAAACAATTTTACATTTATTAAAGAAAAGCATGCATTTAACTGTGTAGAATATAGAAAGATCGAGAGTTTTCTCCTTTTAACTGTAATTTGAGAGAAAATCAATTAATGAATAAATGTTCTTGGAAAAGGTCTGTTCTGATGAAGTCTTGTTTAAAAGGGAAAAATCATTGATAGAATGTTCTGCAAGAAAGTTCAAAAGTGTTGGGTTGAAATGCTTGAATCAGCGTGTTCTTAGAAGATGTGCTTGACTGGTATCCAACTGACAGAGATTTAACAGTTGAATTCTCATTTTGTGTGTGTGTGTGTGTGTGTGTGTGTGTGTGTGTGAGAGAGGGAGAGAGAGAGAGAGAGATATTATTTCAACTGACAAGGATTCGTTAGGCAGCTGAAATCTCACTAAGTACGTGTGCGAGTGTACGAGATATTTTTGCGCACCGCCGACTGCTACCTGCAGTAGGGTGCGGGCGCGGGTGTGTATGTGAGTGAGAAATATAACGTATCTTCCCACAGCTGCTGCTCGCAGTTGGGGCCTCATTGAAGATGCAATACGTGGATGCGCTACTTAAATAGTCGTCGGATAGTCTCCGGTATGTTGCGCGGGAAAACGACTTGATTGGCTAATAATTAACCAATCAACGAGCGTGTGCTGGGTAGACTGGAGAGGTCTGTTTGAGCCAAAAGTGAACAAGGATTATTACTGGAAAATAACGTGATTTGTAAATTGTCATGTAGCTGCAATTTTTAAATTGTCTCGTAATGAAATGCATTGGCGATATATCGACCAATCACTGTTTCACAAAGTGGTGTGATGCATGAATGTGTGTAAGTGTGTAGGTACGAACGATAGTATTACCGTTTTACGTTCATACTAAAATTTATTTTCTTTTGATTGTCATATTCACAACATGAAACGGCTTCTTTGTAGGAGGGATAACTTGGAATCAGTCATGGTGTATCATGTATACAAGAAAAAAGGATTGACATCATGGAATGAAGTCCAAATAATTAACTCAGAACAATGATGAAAGATAAGAGTACGAAAAGAACTATTTCACATGTTAGCTACGGATAACTGCATCAGTAGTCCTAACATAGAGATAAATTCCCGTATGGGAATCTTTCATTAAGAAAGAAAGAAAATATCCCACCACTTGGGTGCAGATATTAGATTTAAGATTCCAAAATTTAATCACTGAATAGTTTAAGAGAGACATTCTCTAATCCCGTTATGGGTAAACTGCGGCCTGAGGGCCACACACCATCCGTTTGGACGTTTGAATGGCACGCCTAATTTCATGGCAAGAACAATATTTATTAGAATTTTTTTTTGTTCTCATTTTCTCAGTCACACTTACTAACCACATACATAAACAAGGATTACGTAAAACGTTTCTTGAATTTTATAACGTTTTCATTATTTTTTAATCATTGTCGATTTTCACTACGGAAGATTATGCGTGTAAGAATCTTTTGATTTCGAAGCAAAAATCCGTAATAAATAATTTTTCTGGAGAAGAAATATATTTTTTATTTAAAAAATATTTTTCTGTATTTTCAAATAAATAATTAAAAAAACAAATCACATGCAGAAATGTGCATTAATCTCTGTCATAAGATTATACTGAGACTTTTCTCCAAAAACCATTAACTTCTAAGACTTCTTGTTACGAGTATGGTCTTCTGTAGTGAAAAGGGTCGCGGCACTTTCAACGAAAAAAATACCGAATCAATTTCCTACTACATTTTACTATATCTGATGCGACGAACTAGTCGTAAAAAGTTGCCCATGCTTCCTTTAATCGATCAAAGCGTCAATTATTGCATATTCTGGTTTCCTAGTAGTTGTGAGTTCAATCTCAGTGCTGGGTAGTGCTGAAAAGTCATATACACTTGTTCAGTGATAAGAACAGACATGGAAAACAAAATCGAATAAACGGGAGAATATTAATGACTATGAGTTAGCTCTCTTGAGAATGAGATGAATCTAGCATCGTTGACTGAATAAATACTCTGATTTGAAATTTCAAGATGGTTATCACGTACAGAAAACATCTGGAGAAGGCCGAAGTATAACAACCAAGATGATCATACTACTTCGAACAAACGGAAAGGCATAGCAAAATGCGACGTCGCCATTGTTTTCTTTTTGAACAACTTGAACCATCTTATTTTTACAAGACAAAAATAGAAATTATATCTGCTGTCTAATTTTCCCGATTGATCAAAATAAAGTGATTAAAGAGAAAATAAGATAAGAAAAACTGTCGTTTTTGTGTTTTGTTTCGTTCCCATATATTTATAAATATAAATCTTTACATCCCTTCAAAGCTATGCCTATCCATGATTTTAACTTTATTTTTTACTAGCAGTATAGCCCGGCGTTGCTCGGGTGTAATGAAACCTTTAAAACTAATCCATGGTCCTGGAGTTAAGACTCTTTGGAAGTTGGCACGAAAGACTAAAATAGCAACAGTTGTTTCCAGTTAAAGCAAAACCGTAGACTGAAAAAAAAAAAAAATGAATGGATGTAAGTTAAATTTTGATTTCCTGGTATCGATATCAAATAAGTTTTTTCGTCATAAACTGAATTTTGAAGGCTAAATAAGTCCTCTGAGTAAATGGTATCATGGCTGAGACTAAGAACTACAATTATAGCTACTCAGAGCCAAACCCGAAGCAAAAACTAAAATAAAAGGGCTGAAAAAAATACAGACATACAGGCAGATAAACAGACACACAAACATCTTGCCTTATATATATTTTCAATTTTCTGCACTATTGTAAGAACTGCAACCTTGAAACTTCTGAATATCGTTTCCTATGTCTTTGTTTATGAGTGTATCAAATTTGATTAAAATCGGGCCACTCCTTCTATAACACGATTTTTTCGATTATCTATTTTAGATATTTATCGGGGGTACCTCGACACAAGACCTAGCTAAGAACACTCGCAGACGCTTATAGTACAACTGAGTAAATTTTCAATAAAATCGGTTCAGCCGTTTCGGAGTCTATAGGTAACGGACACACACAGAGACACAGACACACAGACAAAGTTCCATTCATTAATAAGTTTAGATTTGAGGTTTTCGTCTCCCTGAGTTTAAACGTGCTTCCGAAACCATCGAATACACCAAGAATGTTGGTGGCTGAAGCCAATTTTAGAGCGCGGATTGTGCGTCATTAGTTTTGTTTCTGGTAATCCTGATCTCCAAGAAAAACTTGAGGCTGTAGTCGTAGAGAATTAGAATTAATGCTAGAGAGGGTGGCGAATACAAATGTCAGAAAAATCAAGGTCAAAACGGCAATGTAACAAAAAGGCGTTCTGGCAGCACCTTTTGATAATTTTGTCTCCTTCTTGTGACCCAACTTTTATCATGATGGAATAAACAATACACTTTGACTAATAAAGTTGCGTCTGAACCAAGTTAAAACGTGTTAAAGTTTCTGGTAAGAAACGTCTATTCATTTTCTTCAGATCCAATATTTGAAAACCTAATTATGAAAATAAAATCAAGTATGAAAATGCAGGAGAGCAGAAAAATAATAATTCAGTAATTTTGGTCGTAAAGGAGAAAAGCAACCAAGCCTCTCGTTGTTATCGTGGAAACCTTTTGCCTACTCAAATAGAAACTGTAAAGTGTGAAACGAACGGCGGAAGATTACTCAGCAGGAAAAATCATCTTCCGAACAAGTTGACTAAAAAGCAGTAAAAGTCATTCTCCTAAAAATAAATAAATTGTTAAAAATCTCTTTGACTAAAAATATACAAGTAGCATCGAGCGAAACACCAAATGTTGCAGAAACAATAAAATGTCACCAGGAAAAAGCAAATCATTAAGACGCAAAGTTTATTCAAGATTTTAAAGAATAATACGAGTTATGAGAAAAATATTATTGGATGAATTCATGAATATTCCACACACACACACACACACACACACACACACACATGTATATATATATATATATATATATACATATTTATTTGTTTCAGCATTATTTTTAATCGAGACTTGTATTTAACAGATTTTCTGTTTTTAGTTAACAGTATATATATATATATATATATATATATATATATAATTTACTGCAACACAAGAGCCGTTGTGTTTCGGTACTTTCTTATTAGCACCACGTCAGGCAGTGAAATATTTTTTGTTAGGAATCATTATATATAGAATCTTAAAAACGCACTTTTGACCAAATACAAACAATTTAGGTGGGGGGGATTTTCGGGGGCGTTTATCTCAGTGAACCAATAGAAAATCAGGTCATGGTGTATAGGAAGAATTTGATTGTAAGGGTAAAGTTGGATAAAGACTTAAAATGACTTGAGACCCAGACGTTTCTATGCCAGTGATGAAATAAATTGAATGATACATATGTAATATTTAGCATGTCTGAAAATTAATCACGTGACCTTGTAAAACCGTTACAGAATTTTCTTTCAGTTATTTTTCACTTAAAGTAGTGAACAAGAGACAAAGACGAAAAAGATTTTTTTTAATTCACTCCACGTCAAACATATGTAGTCATTTTAGTGGGTGACCTATCCATTAAACCGAAACAAATTAATTATCAGAATATGGGAGAATCGATCAATATATGCAAGGGGATAGATTATAGAAGTCTAGTTAAATTATATTAGGAAAGATTAACTATACATTAGGGTATATTTTAGACTATGGTTTTGTTACGTGTATTGAGCAAGTTTAGTTTTGGGGATTTGATAATTTGTAATTTTTCCTGGAAACATAATCTCAAGTTAATCACTACAGCTATATTTCAGAATATTTCTGTTAAAAATTTTGCTAAGGGGGTTATTTTTAAGGAAGTGTTTTTCAACTAATTTTAGGAATTTCTGCCCTAATTTGATACTTATCATCTGATTAAATGGAGGTGTGTACCAAATGATATTTCTCTTTCTATTTTTATTGTTGTTTTTATTACGTTTATTGTATTTCACATCAGAGTGTTTATAGCCGCTGTTTTTAAAGGCTGTCATATAATTTACTATGTTTATAAAAGATATCATTAGAAGAGCTGTTACTAATTCTGTTTTCAATAGAGAAGGGTATATACTTGATAATTGATTGAGGCTGTTAAATTTAGTGTGGGTGCATATAGGATTAGCGGTAGTTTTTAAGTAGGAAGAGTAAGTGTTATTGACTAGATCAAGTGTTATGTCTAGGAAGTCTATTTTTTTTTTTTTAGATTAGTTTTTACAGTGAACTTAAATTGAAGACTTTTCAGTTCTTTATGTATTCATTTTCTAATTCTATTGGCTTTAACACTAGCGGAATTTTTTTACCACCATAAGACCAACATCCCAGGCCTACCCATTAGTTGGTACTAGTTCTAAGATATATATATATATATATATATATATATCGGCCTCAATATTTATGAGACATTTTTTTAGAAAAATGTGTCAGTCGGCAGGATTCGAACCTGCGATCCTTAACAAAGTATAGGAAGCCACCAACTGATGATGCGTCTTAGACAGCTTGACCACGCTTGATTCCACTGTCTGAACGAAGCCAAATGAAGTTTTATGAACACACAATTTTCCGATTTCTCGTAAATATTCATATCTGCTCTTAACTGTATCGTAATATAAACTATATATATGTTATGTATTGTGTGTCAATATCCGTATTCCTAAAAAAATTATCGTTCCATGTGTTCTTAAATATTCATTAATAAACAATCACTTTGAGTATAATTACATTATGCAACAATGTGTCATGGTTTGTCGGTTGTTCTCATAACTAAAAAATTACAGGATTGCTATTGAATTTTGACCACTATATGATTTTAATGAACCGAAGAAATATTTAGCTGTTTCCAACTCTCCTAAAATATCTTATTTACTTGTTACACGGGTAGACACACGAAGTCTGAAGTGATTGCACTCTTTTCTAACCAAGGACGAAATTCTCTCGAAGATGGCTGCTGATTTCTAGTTTATGGTCTGCTATGTTTTATTAGTACATAAAAAATATAACCAACAGAAAACGATAAAAAAGAGGAAAAAGAGGAAAAGAAAACGAAAAGCAATTAGCAATTACGGCGAGATTATAAAACGAATTAAATGAATAAAGTATTCTTCTCGCTTGCCAATTGATAAGCGGAGCCAAAAGCAAGAAAATAAAAGCTTAAATATACTTTTGTTTCATACAAGTTAATTTAACGATGGCCGTGATTGGCTTACAAATTTAAACTTGAAGTAAGTTTAGTTCATATCCATAATGAAGCGTCTATACGAAACGATCCTTCTCGATTACGTTGTCTTTGAAAGCTAATCAAAAGACAAAAAATAGTTTATTGATTGGAGATACTCCTTCAGGTAGCACCTCCTCATTACACCAGGAAAGGTAAGTTTATGAATACACTTTGATATCTACGACAAAGATTGAAGTAAATAGGTAAGTCTGTCATCTGCGTACATCATTTTGCATCCGTAAGTACATAAATGACTGACATGGTATCTGAATCAAATACACAACAATCCGATTTATTTTTGACATCTAAACAGATGATAGCGTCTGAATAAATTCTGTTTCGCATCTGTATTTTCTCTGCAAATGAAACTTATTCTTCAGCTAGCATATTCTTTAAAGAAGAATCTTTCCAATGCCAAACTTTTATCACAATTTCAGCTACAATCACAAAACATGGAAATGCTTGAGACCTGTTTCTATAGTAAAAGCCAATACGAATAAAGAAAGTATAAACATGTTTGAAAAACACAAGAAATAAGAAAAACATACAAATACTTGAAAATCGTTTCAATAATAAAAAAATAAGAAAAAGTATAAAAATTAGTAAATCTTTTTCAAGTCACAAAGAAATTTCACTCCCAAAATCACTTCACTTGCCAAAATGACTACACAGTCGTAACAACGAGAAAAATGATTTATTGTAGTTAATGCTGACCAAATCTCGTGATATTTAAGGTGCCATATTGAAATTGTCATGTGGAATAATTTCTCCTGTGTTCCATCAGTTGAGCAAGAAAGAAAATAAGCACGAAATCATTACTCCTCCCCTTCAAAAATAGACATTTTATTTCTTTATGATGTACGATTGTCTTTCAAAATCAAATCGGTCTCGGACTCTTTTCAGAGTTTGTTTGCTCTTGCAACTCGTGGATTGGACATAAATTAATAAGACGAATAGCAGAAAAAGAAAATCTGTGCTTAGACTGCCTAAAAACATGATTTTAAAATTATACTAATGTACCACAAAACGAATAAAGGAAACGTACACCTTTATTCAACGAACATTACTAGTTCAGTCCATCAGAGAGATCGGTGTGTTCGAATTCCACTTGAACTCTTTGCATTCACTTACGCACAAATACCAATGGGAAAGCTATTAATCCGTCTCTTCCCTCCAGTTATGGTTTAAATAACAGGACAGATTACGTTCTATAGCCTTGGCTGGCAACCAGCCTACCGCAGAAAGTAATATAATGGCAAACTACTGCGGGATAATCTTCTGCCCAAAGCGTGTATCACGTATGTCACTTACCTGATTGACTAGTTCAGTGTCTGATAAACCGACAGAGACGTCATATTGAAATTTTCATGCTGAATAAGTTACTTTTTTGAATATAAAGAAAATATACTTAGAACAATCTATCTATCTATCTATCTATCTATCTATCTATCTATCTATCTATCTAGCTCAGTCTGTTTATATCTATCTATCTATCTATCTAGCTCAGTCTGTTTATATCTATCTATCTATCTATCTATCTATCTATCTAGCTAGCTAGCTAGCTAGCTAGCTAGCTCAGTCTGTTTATATCTATCTATCTATCTATCTATCTATCTATCTATCTATCTATCTATCTATCTAGCTCAGTCTGTTTATATCTATCTATCTATCTATCTAGCTAGCTAGCTAGCTAGCTAGCTAGCTAGCTAGCTCAGTCTGTTTATATCTATATCTATCTATCTATCTATCTATCTATCTATCTATCTATCTATCTAGCTCAGTCTGTTTCTATCTATCTATCTATCTATCTATCTATCTATCTATCTATCGAGCTCAGTCTCTATCTATCTATCTATCTATCTATCTATCTATCTCAGTTTCTTCCTATGTATCTTAATGTCCTTGCTTAGTTCCATGTATGACGATAAACTAATGGCCGCAAGGCCTCTGATGAACATGGAATTACTTCTTAATTACTATTATTCTGTGGGGAAATAGTGGACTTTCAAACAAAAGCACAAAACTATGAAAGTATAGATAATGCATTTTTATAATAAAAAAATGCAATGCATTTTGATATAAAATTTACCAACAATACACATTTAAAGTAAAATTACGAACAATATATTTTATCTGGAATTGAAGGCATACAATTCCATTCAAAATATTGTGATTTCGGCACGATATATCCCATAGTGGTTTTGAGACGCCGATGAACAAAATCAACCAACCAACGATTCCAACCGTAAAATATTTTCAGCTTATTTTAGAAAACCATTACTAGTTAGTGCGATCTTCACTGAGTGTCCTACTATAATGGGGTATTGTGGAAATTGTATGTTTAGGAAATATCCGTATTTATTTCATTTTTTTAAATTTTTTCTCTCTCTCCCTTTCTCTCTCTCCCTTTCTCTCTCTCTCTCTCTCTATATATATATATATCATAGAATTTTTTTTAATGCCAATCCCATAATTATCAGTCACAACACAACCCTCCCCATGAAATAAAGACTTCAGGCCACCAATGTAACCTATCAACTCCATTTTCCTGTGCAAAAGTCTGATCCTTGTAATATCGATAAAGAGGCGAACGAATATATTTTACTCACACAAGATCGTTAAGTAGACGCATGACTAACCACTTGAGTGATCTTATTTCTATAAGGAAGCACTTAAACATTCATAAGAAAGAATATTTTAGATAATACAGTTATTTCAGAAACATCTAATTGTAAAAAATATTTTTAAAAAGAATATTTTATAAAACTGTACAGGTCTACATTCAAAATTACTTGTGTCGAAACTCGCCGAAACCTGTTTGGAGTGTACAAAAGGCAACACAGTATAGAATTACTATTACTTCTATACAACACCGCATAGAATACAAAAACAAGTATCGTTGAGAATGACTAAAGAATTAGCCGAAAGCTAATTTGGGACAATAACTAGTATGGACAGTTTTTATGCAATTTTAGATGACATAAAAGAAAAAAAAATAAAGATATCAGAAACTAATAAAAAAAATGTAAAAACAAATACTTTCATGGCTTCTGCTCCGATGAACTTAGCTCACTGGTGCCCCCTATATATGAATTTAATCGAGCCACAAGATTATCAACTAGGTCCCACCCTTTTACTGTGAAACCAATAAAATGTAAACGCAAATTCTACTCCATCAGCTACTTTTCTCGCACTTCCCGCCTGTGGAATCCCCTTCCGTTTACTTGCTTCCCCGACAGCTACAATCTCCAAGAATTTAAATGTGAAGTCAATAGTCATCTCATATCTCACTAACTTTCATCCTCTCTCTCATGCACTCATCATTTCTCCAGTATTCTCACCCCTCTTCTACCCGCTTCCTGACACCCCTTGTATTTTGTCACTCCTCCTCATAACTTCCTCCTATGTAACTCCCTGCACAACAGTGGCAGTATAATGCCTTGCTTAGGGCGATACGATTATAAAAACAAAACAAAAAAAAAAAGACAAAATGACAAAATTTGGCTTGTCCATCAATTAAACATGTCATCATTGCCGTTCTTTTTAATTTCGGAACAATTTTGATATATTTTTTACCTACCCATTAATCTTTAAAATTGTGGAAATTATTTGCCTTAGACGGTAACTATCGTAAATATATAGCCGAAGAACCTAAAATTCGATAAAAGATAAGATTGCAATAAGATTTTGTCAATAAGATTTTGTGATGATATTGTACATGTTTGATGATCTTCCAGAATTCGATAGAGACATTTTGTCGCTTTTCAACTCTGGCCTAGACAGCTCATGCATAGGTGCCTTTTGCGTTTTCCAAAATTAAATTTCATTCATTGTGGGCTGTTCTGAAAGAATTAAAAGTCAGACTGCGCTTTTCCTTGCGATAGATTTTGAAGTAGTTGTTCAGGTGAGTTATGGCTACAGCTCATTTTTTAGTGGTGAACCTCGGGTCACTTTTTGGAGCTATTATACACTTCATTCAGATATTAGAGCAACAGCTTTGGGGTGGCATGTTTCAAAAAAGTGGGGAGAAGAACTTCTGTATTATAGAACCGAAAGCTGCTTTCCCATAGCGAAAAATCGTTATCTGGAATGGTAAATAGGAGGGTGTCATTTGTTTGGAGTCCATCTGGACACTAATTAGGGAATAATCAGACGTGCAAAGGTGGGGATAAAACTTTTGCTGTGCGTTTCACCCTTAATGAGGTGACAAATAACCTAGGACAGATTCAGGCGCGATAATCTGAGTGTATGAGTCTCGTCTGCCTAGAGGTCAGGGTAACTACTTGTTGGGTCTGAAACATCGCATTTACCAAGGGTTCCAAGGTAAGATCGCTCATATACATACGGACTAAAACACTCATTATTCGTATATGTTAGGATGTCTGCTACCAACTAAAAAGTCGAAATGGTAAGACGTAGTTCTCAGTATCGATAGGCAAAAGAAATCTAAAATTAAGCAAATTTAGATGGAGGCCTGAAGTAAAACTTTCTTAATAGCAATGGGTGTAAAACAAAAGCGAAAAATAAATAAATAAAAAGAACGATAAGTGAAAACATCAATGATAAGCTAGAGACAAGGAAGATAAAAACTTATGGTGATTAAATAGGTAGTAGTAAAGCGTATTGAAATATACCCTTTCCTCTTTACTAATAAAATGACAGATAAACTACCTCTACTTTTCTCTCAACGCATACATCCTTTCCCCATTTCTATTCTTCCATATTTCCGGTAACCTAGATTATAACCCGGACATAGCTAAATTGGTCAACAGGCGTCACACAAAAGTGAATCAGTGACTAACGTTCTCTCCAAAATCAAATCAGTAACGCGTAGACGTTAAGAAAATATAAAAAGAACAGTGAACAGGTGCATAGCTTTTTTACTTGGTCCACGTTCGCACACACGTGCATGTGACGTCCGTGTCAGCTGTCAGAGATTAAAACAAACTAGAAATGTGCTTAAATAATATTCATGAAAAAATATGCAGAAAACTAAGAAATTAATTCAAGTGTACAATCCACACACTCGAATACCCAGAATATAATATAACATAGCAAACAGCAACCTGATACTACATTCCACCTGACAAACACATGGAGGAACAAATATGCTATATTTACTCTGAATATATGAATATACATGCTATATTTACATGAATATACATATATACGGAAGAAAAAACTTTTTATAATCTGAACACGGCAATGCATATATAATAATGAACATTCACATGAATACCACAATGAGTTATACAAGAAACATATCAAACACATAAAAATAAAAGAAAGAACTGAAATTATAATCATATAACAAAAAATGTAACCTTATGGAGTCAACAACAAAAATAAACTTATGTTATAGGTAATAAAACCTGGCCTTTACTCATTTGTTACCTCAGTCTCAACTATACCATAGAATCAAGAGATTAAAATTCAAATAGTAAACAGACATTTAAATATTTGCTACGAAAGAATAGCGTAAGAGAACTTTATAAGGATTTCATACCAATCCCTTAAATTTGATTTTTCCTGCGGACAGCCAAACCTGACTTGCTTTCTTCAATGATGTTTGGGAAAAAATTGAAGCTTAACTGAAATATGCCCCGAGTTTCCAATTGCAACAGCCACAAACTCTCACTTAAGAAGAGGTAGGGAAGGAATGAAATTTTTTTTTATTAGTCGTCTGTCTTTCTTTCTTCTATCCCACCATTTTCTCTTTTAAAAAGATTTTTTAAAATTAAAAAAAAATTAGTTGTTTCCGAGTTACCAAATTAAAAATTACAAGTCGGCCGCAGAACACATGTCTAATTCAAACAAATATGTGTACATATATATATATATATATATATATATATATATATATATATATATATATATATATTGTTTAATATAAGAGACAATGAATGTCTATTATGTTTAATCATGAGCCGTTCTAAACGTCGTATTTTGGTTTTAATTTCAGCTGAAAATAAAAACAAAAATTCTCCAAAATTTCGATAATTTTTTATTAAGTTGGTTCTAAGCTTTCGGCTCACATGAGCCATCTTCAGAGGGGTTATGAGGACAGTAACACAATAACATCCACCATCAGCGACGATTGTTCAGTATTCGTTGCCATACTGAAGGACAGGTATTACATAACAATCCGGTATTCTCTTTTTTGATTCAAAAAATTTTTCCTATCTCTTAATACTCTACTCAGCTTCTGGAATGCATCTTTGACCTTGCCAATACGCTTTCAGATCTCCGTATTGCACTTTCCGTCCTCTGTTAGAATATTTCCCAAGTATTTAGATTTCTCCACCTGTTTGATTTTGGTCTCACCAACTTGTAGTTGGCATTTTCGGTTCCTCTTTTTTCACTGATTACCCTGCATTCAGTTTTCTTGTAGTTTATGTGTTGCCCTTAATTTTTGCTTTCTTTAGCTACTTTCTGTAGGAGGTCTTATAGTTTCTGTTCCGTATTTGCTTTCAGTATTGTATCATCTGCGTATTTTATATTGTTCAGATTGCGGGGTCTTGATTGGAAGGTTGTAAGGAGTATGGAACCACATCTTAAATTTCTGTTGTTCTCAGGTCCCCCCTGACCTGGAGTGGCACATATGGGCAAATAGTTAACCCTCAAACTGGGGTCGAATCACTATGAAAGTATAAAAATACACTCTTATAAAAATATCTACATAAAAATAGACTTTATAGAAAAATATACATTTTTGTAAGAAAAATATTTCCAACAATACATTTTTGAAGGAAAAATATATTCTCAGCAAAACATTTTTGAATACAAAACTAGAAGACATTTTCATTTCTCTAAAATAAAAAAGAACAAAAACAAAACAAAAAAATTCAAATCCGACTAAATCAACCTTCTCACTATAACCGAATATTAAAAAAAAAAAACAACCCTTAAAACCCCACCTTTTTGGCATTAAATAACTCACAGAGGTTGATATGCCGTTAAACAAAACTCAAACTCAGATTGCGGAAGCCAATGACGAATCCTGGGAGGATTTTAGAATTCTTGAAAAGAGTCATTATTTACCGAAAAGTATTTTCCATAAATAAAAGCAATTAAAAGCATTTCTAATTAAATAAGGTCTTAGTTTTATTGAATTATTATTTTACGATTTAACTGGAAAAAAATGGATGATTTAAATTCTCCAAGGAATTCTGCGTATAACTAATATAATTATTAAGCGGTACAAAAATGAATTTCTTAATATTTCATAAAAATATCAAAGTGGCAGTAATAGACGTAAAGGAAATGTTTTAATTAAGATTTTCTTAAAATGTTTAAACAATAATTGAATTCTTTTGCGAATAAGTATTAAATGTTTCATTAAAATCGGACGATAATTTGTTTTTAACAAGAATTTCCAAATCAAAGATATAAAAATGACGCAAAAATTTTCCTTGCCGACGAAATAAAAAACAAAACTTTTAACCAAACTTTTGAAAGTTTTATAAAGGAACAAGAAATATAGTTTAATAATAGAAAATTATTTCTTTTTTCCTCTTAATAAGGACATAAAGATTTTGATAATAAAACTATTTTTATTAAATGTGTGGTATATTTTCATTATGTATACTCGTGTTTCTAGGGAAACTTTGGAGGTACCAACGTATATATATATGTATGTAATACAGCGAAACAGATCTGTCTGCGGATGACTATGGTATATATATATATATATATATATATATATATATATGTCTGTGTGTGTGTGTGTGTGTGTGTGTGTGTGCGCGCGCGCGTGTGTACATGGTGCGATGAATAATTTGTCGCCTAAATTACGCAAAAACAAAAATGACACTGACATTTCATTTTAACAGGTATATTTATCAAACTGACACAAAAAATATTTTTAAAAACTAAAGACTACATTTATTCAGTAAAATAACACTTGGCCTCAAGCACGAACTCCAGACGACTTCGGAATCTTCTGCAACTCTTCTGGACGGCCTCCTTGTATAACTTGGTGAATGACACCATAATCCTTGTCTTATGTTCATCTTTACTGTTACAAGGATTTTTTTTTTTTTGCTTTCTCGCTCCACTGCGCCTCGCACACAATAATCAAGGATGTCGCAGTCTGAGGAGTTAGGTGGCCTGGTGTAAGGGGTGATGTGGTTGTAGAAATTATCTGACAGCCATTACTGGGTTCTCTTGCTTGTATGGAGAATCCTGCTTCCAGATGATGCAGACATCCGCGTTGAGCCTGAGACCCTCACCCACATGATTCGGGTGTTCTTCAATTTATCAAAACGATAACAGTGAGTTTTACAATCTGCAGCATCTTCTTAATCACCATTAAACTCTTTTAACTATTTCTAAATATTCTGCACTGTCTTCAAATTCACACCTAAACAATTTGAAATGCTTGTATTGGAGCGTCCGGAGTGAATGCCAAACAGTACAGCGTGTCGTTTCCTAATTTATGACTGAGTGAATTGCGTCAGGGTGCTCTTTCTCACAGACGGTGCCTAACTGACTCTATTGTGCAATTGAGAAAATCAAAAGAATAGAACGCGCATGCATGAAATTAAAAATACAAAATGGCAACGATAGATAGATAGATAGATAGATAGATAGATAGATAGATAGATAGATAGATAGATTGATAGATTTTGGTCATAATTAAATTAGACCAGTACTCAATTGTATTAAAAATGTTCAATACAATTATTGTAGAACTTTTGAATATTTTTCATTTGGAAAAATGGAGTTATTTCGTGACCCAGTTTTCTACTTTTCGTAAGTAAGTTTTATATTCTTTTGATTTGTATTTATTCAGATAAGCATATTTAAACGTATGACCATAAAGCTAAACTGAATAAAATTCTATAAAATATTATATAGTTGCTGAAAATGTTAGCTTAAATTTTTAATTTTACTATGTAGTTAAAAACCAAAAATCGAAACGATTACGATTACATACAATTATGTCATGTTTGGCTATACTTAGCGTTTTTGCGTGTTTCCAGTTGTCATTAAATCATTCGTCACTTCAGATGACCCTGATAAAAGGACTACCGTGATTAAGAAACGTTTTTATCGTACATTTCAGACAGTAAGCAAATAATACTTGTTTCAAATCAGATAAGGGTAAGTTTAAATTTTCTAATTTTAATAAAATAATGTTTCAGCGAGGTATATTTTATTTTCACACCTGTACAAGTTGTAGAGAATTATGCCTTTAGATTTTAAAGATAGGTTTTTTTACCAGTAATATTTGCGGAAATTCCTTTTGAATAGTTCATAAATTATTAAAAAATTCACAATAAATAGGCATTGTCTTCTATGGGCGTTGTCATTTCAGGACGTAGACGATCATGGCCTTTCACGTCTATCTATTCCTGGTAGCTCTGAGTCCACTTTCTCTTGTGACAGCACGTAAACCCCGTTCTGTCATCCACCTGCTCAGGCTCTTCAAATATATTATCCGCTGCTTTCCTCTGCCTCTTTTCCTTTTATCTGGCCTGTTAGTATCAGATTCTCCAAGCCCTCCTTCCTCATTGCATGTCTCAGGAACTTCAGTTGTTTCTTCCTGATACTCAGTATTAATTTCTTTTTTTTTTCCATTCTTTCCAAAACCTCATAATTGCTCACATGCTCGGTCCATGATATCCGCAGCACCCTTCTGTAGAACCATATTTCAGCTGCCTCAAGTTTTTTCTTCATCTTTGATGATATCGTCCAGCATTCACTGTCATATTGAAGAACTGACATCACATAGCAATCCAGTACTCTCTTCTTTGTTTCTAGGGAAATTTTCCTGTGTCTTAATACTTTATTCAGCTTCTGGAACGTGTCCTTCGCCATGCATATTTCGCCTTCGGATCTCTGTGTCGCATTTTCCATCTTCTGTTAGAACACTTCCCAAGTATTTAAATGTTTGTACCTGCTTGATTCTAGTATCCCCCACCCGTATTTGACATTTTGGGTTGTTCTTTTTGCTGATGACCATGCATTCGGTTTTCTTGCAGTTTATTTGTAGCTCCTTTTTTGTCACTCTCTTCAGCTACCTTCTGTAGGAGGTCTTGTAGTTTTCTTTCCGTGTCTGCAATCAGCACTTTATCATCTCCGTACCTTATGTTGTTTAAATTGTGGCCTCCGATTAAAAAAATCCTGGCATAACATCTAGGGTCCTCATAATAGTCTCGCTGTACAAATTGAACAGATCCGGTGAAAAGATGCATTCTTTTTGCTTACTTTAAAAATAACAAAATTAAAAAATATTTCTTCTCATCTCCAAAGTTTTCCACTCATCGTCCATTTATCATACAAAAAATATGACGAAATTTGTTTTGTTTCTATTGTGGTATTTTATAACTCAGAATCTAATAAAAATCCCTTCACATATATTTTTTATTAAAAGTCAGTCAGTTAAGTGACATACGTGAGACACGCTTTGGGCGATCATGTCTCGAAAAAGACAAAACTGACTGGGCAGAAGATGATCCCTCAGTAGGTAACCATTGCTTTCTGCGGTAGACTGGTTGCTGGCCAAGGTTATAGAACCCAATCTGTCCTGTTATTCAACCTATAACTGGAGGGAAGACACGGATTAATACCTTTCCCAACAGTATTTGTGCGTAAGCGAATGCAAGGAATTCAACTAGAATTCGAACTCGGCTCTCCGACTTTTCATTCCGAGACGACATCCACTGCGCCACAACGCACATCCTTATTAAAAGTACAAAGGGCAAATTGATGATAACAAGATGAGTAAAAAAAACTTCAGACTGGGTAACAGTAGAACACTACGTCCAATAAAACTAGTAACGATCATAAAAGAAGAGATTTGTATGGTTAAGAAATACAGTTCGTCATTAATTGTTTGATATCTGATAAGCTTGGAACCTTGTTAGGCACATGTGGCATTTCTATGGACGTCAACGGGGAATATATATGCATACACTCTATACATATACTTTCTCACTGATATATATATATACATATATATATATATATATATATACAAAATCCTAAACGTTATTGCGACGAAGAGAAAACCTGACAAAAGACAAAAAAGAAACAAAACAAGAAAAAACTTATACAAGAAAAAACTAACAAAAACTCAGAAGTAGAATATACAAAAAGGCAAAACCTATCAAAGCAGTAAATATCAGTACACAACAATTAGATTATACAGAACAAAAAAAAAAAACACTTCAAAGCGTCAAGCGACACAGCTGAAGTCGCTATTTTGAGTTCTACTTGCCTTAAGTTGCAAATCGGGCAGTTGTACCTCGTATATATATATATATATATATATATATATATATATATATATTTAGTATATCGAGGCAGCATTATGTTTTCTAAACATACGCTGTTAAATATAAGAGACAATGAATGTCTATTATGTTTAATCATGAGCCGTTCTGAACGTCGTATTTTTGCTTTAATTTCAGTTGAAAATAAAGACAAAAATTCTCCAACATTTGGATAATTATTTATTGGTTTTCTTCTAAGGTTTTTGATTATTATCAGAGATGCAATCTCTGAATGGGCATGTAAATTGGTACACTACATTGGTTTTTTGTAGAGAATTTAGTTTAGTTTATAATAACCCAACAAGCACTAAACTAAATTCTCTACAAAAAACCAATGTAGTGTACCAATTTACAAAATAATATCGTCGGTGATGGTGGATTTTATAATATTTCAGTTTAATAGAAGAAGATATATATATATATATATATATATATATATATATATATATATATATATATATATAGGCATAGATGTCCAGTCCGTAGACGCTGAGGATAATCCAACAAGATTAACTTAATATAAAATATTAAGTGTTATATCTATATAGAGAGCTCAATGGATGTTATCCAGAGCAATATGATATTTATAAAGGAAAACTCAACGCGTCATTTCAATTGGTAATAAATTATAATTCATTTCTATGAGCTTAATTCGATCATTTCACCAGACCTTATAATATCCCTTCCATTTGGTACAAAAAATTTTGCCGGAATAAGCATTTTCTTTAACTGAAGAGAAGGATAAAAATAGAAATGAATTAAAAATAAGAAGAAGGAAAAGAGAAAGAGGAAAGGAGAGTCAGGACTTAGGCATTTATTTTATTTATATTTGTTATCTTTCTCTTTAGTTAAAGAAAATGCTTATTCGGCTAAATTTATTGTACCAAATGGAAAAGATATATACATAAAACAGTTGAAACCTAAACTAAACAAAATAAACTACAAAATCTCCACAAATATGCTTAAATGCCTATAATTGATAATTATCCCAATAGCTTTCCATACTTAATACTTCTCGTTTTCATTCTCGCGCGGTCACGTGTGACGTCATGAGCTGTGGTGCGATTTTCGCTTCCAGCGTCGCTTTATTCGTCGTCACTTTAAAAACCTTCTAAGTAAACGAAAACAGACTCTCATTATTGTTCGTTCGTGAACTGTTTAATACATTGTAATATAATTGTCATCTTTGATAATGGTTTGTGTAAGTCGAAAGCTCAGATAGGATTAAAATATCTACCAATATTGTGATTTTCTTTCTTCTCTCACGGATAATGTTATCAAGTTTATCAGACGACATGAAAAGAATTTACATAAATAGACAAAACTTGTCTATATTATTTAATGAAACATGCATCAATATGCATTACTCTTCAGGAATGAAGTGAGTTCTTTCGGTGACTGGCACGTGTATACACCGCTTATATACAAGATGTTAAAATTTCCCTTCTCTGATTCCATGCGCCTATGGCTTAGCGGGTAGCGACTCCGACTGACACCAAATCGGACGTGTTTGGATCCCGGCCAGAAGCAAGTGGATGTGTCTAGCCAAACGGATGAACTGTGATACAGTGAAATAGGCTTATATGTGGATAACTAATCTACCGAACGCCCATAGCCCAGAGGTAGGACTACAATTCGGTCGGGTTTCATCCTGGGTTAAAAGCAATCGAAGTATAACCGTACTAAATCATAAAATCAGCATTTGTTTTTTATTAATTTTTACATGAAATATACATAAATAAGCTAAGTTTAAAAGAAAGACCCTAATATTGCAGTCAGTCAGTTAAGTGCCAGACGTGATACACGCTTTGAGCGATCATGTCTCGAAAGAGACATGACAGACTGGGCAGAAGATTATCTGCAGTAGGTTGCCATGACTGTCTGCGGTAAACTGGTTGCCAGCCAAGGCTATAGAGCCCAATATGTCCAATTATTTAACCCATAACTGGAGGGAAGAAACAGATAATACCTTTCCCAAGTGCGTAAGTGAATGCAAGGAATGAGAATTCGAACTCGGCTCTCCGATTTGTCGTTCCGAGCCGATATTTACTGCACCACAACGCACATCCTAATATTGCAACACCGAGTGAAAATCGAATTTACAACACTATTGAATTACTTGTTACAGTTCTACAGCCCACATCTCTCTCTCTTTTTCTCTCGCTCCACACACGCGCACTCATACATACATACATACATACAAACACACTTTCTCTCACACACACACACACACACACACACACACACACACACACACACACACACACACATATATATATATATGTGTGTGTGTGTGTGTGTGTATCTAAACGCAGACCTCATAGCTTGAAAATTGCGTTTAAGCATGAAACAGACTCTCGTCGCTGGGTGTTGACTTCAATGTCCACTTTTATATTTAGATACTATCTATCCCTGATATCAACTAGTTTAACCCTTATATATAGCATCCCTTATATATATATATATATATATATATATGTGTGTGTGTGTGTGTGTGTGTGTGTGTGTGTGTGTGTGTGTGTGTGTGTGTGTATTTCTGTGCATAGAATATCTCGAATTATTCACTTGCAATGCAAAATATAATTGGGTTTAATCATGAATATATAAAAATATTTTTAGACCGTTTTATGTTTTGTGCAATCATATAAAAAAGTCAATGAATGTATTTAATGTTAAAAGGCTGAAAGCCATTGACTAATCCCAAAATAATTTATTCAAGGAAATATTCAATGCTAAAAGGCTGAAAGCCAATGACTAATCTTAAAATAATTTGTTCAAGGAAATATTCAAGGCTAAAAGGCTGAAAGCCAATGACTAACCCCAAAATAATTTATTCAAGGAAATATTCAAGGCTAAAAGGCTGAAAGCCAATGACTAACCCCAAAATAATTTCTTTCTCACCGGCGCGATGTGGCTTCCCTGTATAAATAATTTCACGGCTTCTGCTCCGATGAACTTAGCTCACTGGTGCTCCCTATATAGAAATTTACTTGGGCTAGCAACTAGGTCCCGACCTTTTACTGTGAAACCAATAAATTGTAAGCGCAAATTCTATTCCATCAGCTTCTTCTCTCGCACTTCCCGCCTGTGGAATTACCTCCCTTTTATTTGCTTCTACGACAACTACAATCTTCAAGAATTTAAATGTAAAGTCAATAATCATCTCTCATCTCACTAACTTGCATCCTCTCTCTCTCTCTCCTCGCTCTCTCCCTCTCATCAGTGTTCTTATCCTTCTCCTACCCTCTTCCTGACACCTCCCTGTAACCTTTCACTCTTTCTCATAACTTACCTCTTATGTAACCCCCTGCTCAACAGTGGTAGTAAAATGCCTTGCTTGGGGCGACACGATTATAAAAAAAATTAGTCTGTGGTGTAGGGAGGTTTTAGCAACATTTAGAACTCCGGTGACTTTAACTAACTTTTTCTGCTTTTATGTAGGTACGGATGCATCTCATTTTTCACACAGGGTTTTAATTTGTTGTATGAAAAAGAGGGGGTTGGCCACATTACGTGTGTCGACAAACATTCGCTATGCAGTCGGGTGTATAACAAGTTTCTAGGTCACACTTAATATTAGAGTGTTACAAATGAAATGACGCATTTTTCGCATGGCTGTTTATTTGGTCGTATAATGAAGTAAACTCCTTGGTATATAAAAATGTCTTGACTTATTCCTGACTCTTTTTATTTTCAGAATTTTTTTGACATATTACTCATGAGCCCAATAAAAATGATTACAATGAATCAATGTTGAGTAAGCTTACTGTATGAATACAAATTGGTGCACATTGTCCCTGAAGCATTTCGAAATATCAAGACGGCCGTTGGTAATGATATTGTTGAAATCAGAACTGTACAGATATGGCTTCAGAAGTTTTGTTCGGGATATTATAGTCTTGAAAAAAAAACTAAGTGGCAGACCACGATCAGTTAACAAGCATGATCAATTGAATGCTTTGGTTGATCAAAATTTGAGAATAACAATTCGAAAACTTGTATCAGAACTCGAAACATATCACACAACTGTTTTTCGGCATCTGAAAGCAATTGGGAAATGAAAGGAAAGGGATAGGCTTGTTCCACATTAACTGAATGAGACTCGAAAATAAAGTCACTTTGTGGTGTGTTCTCTGTTGTTTTCCCAACTGGAAAAAAGAAGCATTTTTGTATCAAATCAGTGAATGCGATTAGAAATGGATACTCTTTGACAACAATAAGAGAGTCGGCTAGGGGTTAGAGTCACCAAAATAATACCTAATAATTCCGCTGCACCCTAAAAATTGATATGGTGGTCGAAAAAGACTAAAAAGGGTTATTCATTGTTCATTCTTTCTTCAAAGGAAAACAATAAAAGCAACTTGGTATTGTGGAGAAATTAAGTGTATCCACAAAAATTGTGATTCGTGATTGAAAGACCAATTTTGCTGTACGACAACGCACCGTCGCACGCTTCCAATCAACTGCCCCAAAAGCTGCATCGCCTGAATTATGATATTTTGCCTCACCCTCCATATTCCCTTCATATCTCTCTTAATCATTATCAGTTATTTGAGCTTTTCATACACAATAGAACAGTCTCCAATATAAAGGAGGTAATTGAAGCATTTGAACTGCTTCTCAAATCAAAGGATGAGAATTGTTTTAAAGATGGGGTCAAGAATTTAAAAGTACGTTGGAGAACGGTCATTCATTAACATGGTGCTTATTTCAAGTAGATAATTTAGTTATTCAACATTTCAGAAGCGTTTAATTCATTTCCTATAAAGTGTGTCATTTCATGTGACAACGTAAAATAATCTTGTCATGTATGAGCTAGAAAAATTTGCTGAACAGATATTACTGGAAGCGATTTTGATCTTCTGTTAATCTTCAAGAAAAACTCTTTGAAAAGAAAGGTGTTTATGAATCAGCAGGAGACCAACAAACGTTCTTACTTCGAGAACATAACGAGCATTTATGACATTAAAAAAAACCTCCTTGCAATCTTAGAATCACCGGCAAAATATTTCAAAAGTGGACACTGACGAGTGGCGACAGTCTGTTTCATGCTTGAACCGAATCTTCAGGCTATCATGGCCTTTAGGCTTTCATCGCCTGAAGACTGCTTTTGAGTGTGAAACTAACTGTCGCCACTTAGTATTGACCCTAGTGTCTACTATTATAATTATATATATGCTTTATATCGGATATTGAGCAATTTTGCTCATGAATATAGCATACCTAAAAACTATATATATGTATATAGTTTTAAGGTATGCTATATATATATATATATGTATATAAATTGCAACGTATGCTGCTAAGATAGTTGGTTCCCTGTGTCGTGCTAGATAATTTTTCTCACCAGAATCAGTTTTTCGAATTTGTATGCTCACCAGCCGACCGTACATCGAATATTGCCGCCGCATATGGTCTGGAGTTTTTTTCTATGTATCTAGAGATTCTTGACAGAAAAATCTGCAATGTCATTGGTCTTATCCTGGCATCTTGGATTCAATCACTTTCTTCTGCCTTTTCTGAAAATACTTTCATAATAATTATTTTTTTAGCTTCTATATCAATCGTCGTCTTCTGTCTTGTCTTGTGTGTGTGTGTGTGTGTGTGTGTGTGTGTGTGTATGTGTGTGTGTGTGTCTGTGTCTCTGTGTGTGTGTGTGTGTGTGTGTGTGCTTACTCAGTGCTCAGGATTATTTTCGGTATTTTTTCAGGTTAATCGTTTTAAATTTAATTTCATATCATTTACCAACTAAATAAGCATTAGTAAAACGAACTATTATTCGAATTAATAATAAATAAATAAAAAAGCAAGATTATTAATTTATTTTCATAATAATCAATATTTGATTATAATGAAATTATCTTCGAACGACTTAATCTTGGAAATGTCCATTTAATACAAATTTCTTTTTATCTTTTTTCTTTTAATGATTTATGAGATGTCGGAATGGGTTTTGTTTTAACAAATTCCGTTAGACCGATTTGAAATTTTCTCATCGCCTTCTCAGGACTGAAAACCTAAATTAATTTCTTCTTCAGTTCCTCTTATTATTCGCTCGTTTTCATAATCGTTTAAAACATAAATAATTGTTTAGTTTGCGAAATAAATTAATTTTTAATATTACATATAGCAGTTAGAAGAATGGCTCTATTTTATCCGTTGTTAAAACCTAATATACGACTAAATCGATATTTTTCAATGATAGTTGGATACTTATTCAAACGTTATTAATAATCGTGAAATGAAATAATAAAAATGTTCTCACTTATTTAATATCAATTCAAACAATAAACGGTATTTTTAAGCAAATTGAGTAAAGAAATGTCATCAAATCAAAGTAGGGATGGTTAATGAGAGAAAATATGAATTAATTCGGGAATTTTATACTTTTGTATCCATCTCTATATTTTTCCAGATGTTGGCCAAAAACTTTGCCTAAGTTGAACATCATCCAAAACGGTAACTATTTTAATATGATTAACGACTGACCTCGAATAATTAAAATTAAAAGGTAGGTGTTTACAAAATATGTGGAACGAATAAACACGTACAAAATTGTGTAAGTAGCAATTCTGTCGGATTGTAATGAACAGTTATGAAGCTTTTGAAATGTTTCTTTTGCTCCTCGTTTTATTCTTACGGCAAAACTCAGAACCTAAGCGGCACAATAAAGATGCTTAATAAGGACAAACCAAGAGAAAACATGAAGTATTAACGCCTTTTATCGACGAAGCACGTAACTTGTAACGCAACAAAAGAAAATGTTGGTTATGTTCTTTTCTTTATCAATTTACAGTACTGTGCAAAAGTATTAGGACAAGAACTATTTTATCTTTCGTGAGGCAGAGGCATCAAAATAATTACGACAATTTACCAATCGCCCCTAGTATATATACAGTACTGTGCAAAAGTATTAGGACAAGAACTATTTTATCTTTTGTGAGGCATCAAAATAACTGCGACAATTTACCAATCGCACCTAGTATATATACAGTACTGTGCAAAAGTATTAGGACAAGAACTATTTTATCTTTTATGAGGCTTATTGACAGAAAATAAACAATTTCATTAAAGTAATTTTATTTGATTTACTCAACAAATGCTTTAACAATAAAAAATACTTGTTACAAAATAAATTTAATATTTAGTATAATAGCCTTTTGCTTTGATCACGGCCTTCATTCTGTCAGGCATTGACATCACATGCTTCTTCCATGTATCTAATGGTATCTCCTGCCAAGCAGATACTATTTGTTTGCAAAGTGTGTCTTGCAAAGTAACATTAGATTTATGATTTTTTTTTTAATCTAAAATATCCCATAAATGTTCAATAGGATTGAGATCAGGGCTTTGTGGGGGCAAATTCAAATTCCGAAACCTTCCTTCCTTTTTTGTTAAATAATTCTTAGAAAGCTTTGGTTTTTCACCCTGCATCTGAATTTCAGTGAGGTTTTTGGGAAAATCACCCCTGTCCTAATACTTTTGCACACTACCGGTAGTTTGCAAAAGTGTTAGGACAGGGGTGTTTTAAAACTTTAATTTGATGCCTCATAAAAGATAAAATACTTCTTGTCCTAATACTTTTGCACAGTACTGTATATATACTAGGTGCGATTGGTAAATTGTCGCAGTTATTTTGATGCCTCACAAAAGATAAAATAGTTCTTGTCCTAATACTTTTGCACAGTACTTATAGTGTTTTTTTTTCTGTTTGTTTTTTTTTTTTATAATTGTTTCACATGAAGCAACACTGCCAGTAGTGCGCAGCGGTTTACAATAAGAGAAAATGGATGACAGAAAAGAAAATAATGTGATGTTGTATAAAGGATAAAAGAAAAGTGGAAGAAGATGGCAGTTGATATCGCATATAATCTTTTAGAGATTGTTATCATCAAAGATGAAGGAAAAACCTGAAGCAACTGAAATGTGGCTCTACAGAAGGATGCTGCGAATATCACGGATCGAGCATGTGAGCAATGATGAGGTCTTGGAAATGATGGAAACAAAAAGAAAATTAATACTGAGCATCAGGAAGAGACAGCTGAAATTCCTGAGACATGCAATGAGGAAGGAGGGCTTGGAGAACTTGATACTAACAGACCAGATAGAGGGGAAAAATAGACAGAGGAAAGCAGCGGATAACATATTTGAAGGACCTGATCAGGTGGATGACGGAACGAGTGTTGCATGGTTTAACAGGAGAAGGCGTGCTCAGAGCCACCAGGGATAGGGAAACGTGGAAAGCCATGATTGCCTACATCCTGAAAGGACAGGGCACATAGAAGAAGAAGCTATCAAAAAAGCAAGCACGGTGAAGTGTCGTCTACAGGTAGAAAGTGCGAGGAAAGAAACTGCTGGCGAATGCGTTTGCTTATTTTGACAATAAAGGGGTGAGACCTAGATGCCAATCCAGTTGTACAGCGAAACTGATGAGGGCGGAACACCGGAGGATAAAGCTCGAAAGCTCGCCAGAACAGAAATCGTAAAAATTCTTGTAGAAAAGAATCCACATTCCGTCGGTGAGAAAGTGGCTGAAAGCGAGTAGCCAAGTTGGGACCAATTATATTGTAAATTTTGTCAATAACCCCTGAGACGAACAGTATGATCACTTGGCCAGATAGTGCAACAGTATTCAATGCACAGACGAATGGTAGATTTATAAAAGTGCCAGGTGGATTCTAATGAGAAAAACTTACTGTCTTGCCATAGCGACACAAAATTCTTAGCAGTAGATGTAGCTATTTTTTTCAATGAATTCATTTCACTTGAGATCGTTTGAGAGAATGAGGTCAAGGAGGCGCAGTGTAATGTTTTCAGGGCGACTAGTGGGATCCATATTAATGGAAGGTAGGAAAGCTTCTCTATAGTGGTTAAAGGAGTGAATCTTCGTTTTGGAAACATTACTTACCCCAATTCATCACAGATTGTAGGTCCTTTCCAAGAGCAGAGGCTAGAGCTACTTTTTAAGCCAAAGCAGATTTCTTGAGACGGAAGTAGATGGTGGTAGCATCTGCGTAGATGACAACTTGGGAACTGACTACATCAGGAAGATTATTGATTAATATCAGGAAAAGCGTAGGACTTATAATGGAGTTTTAGGGAACACCCGCGCTCACATTAAAGGAAGTATGCCCATTCGGAACGACAATCATTTTGTGATTTGACAGGAACGATTGGATTAAATCGAATAATCGTTCAGTAATGCCATAGCCCTGTAGCTTGTAAAGAAGGCCATCAGGCTTTCGAGATATACAGAGCAACAACCCAGGTTTTGCCACTCTTATCAAAACCTGATATATGTACTCGGTGTTGGTCGTAAGCCCATCAGCAGTAGATCTGGAGAAGCGGAAGTGCTTATCAAAAAATAATTTGTTGGATGTGAAATACTGAATCATTTCAGCATTGATAAAAGTCTCGAACACTTTGCTAAAAAGTAGTAAAATACTAAAAGGTCGATAGACAGGAACTACAGAGAAGGACTTCTAACAAGCAGGGAAGCAAGAAGCAGCAAGGCAATAGTTATAGAGTTTGAAGAGAACAGGAAAGAGTTCAGGGGGCACATTTCTTAAGGACAATGACTGGAATACCATCACATTCACTTGCTTTATGGGAGGCAAGCTTAGAAATAATCTTAGAGACCAGAGAGGGATTTCTGTATATATCACTCTGCTGGCCTCTGTTCTATGAAGAAAGTCGGGTGTGGGTACTCCAGATGAGTCAAGTGTGAAAACTGTAACAGCATTTGCGATAAAAGCATTCACCATTGTCAGCTGTGAATGTGAGAACCTCAAAATTATTGAGTAGTGAATGGATCGAAGGTTTGCTGCTGCTTAGCAAACTTTTTCAAAGCTGCCAGTAGTCCTTAGAGCCAAACTTGCAGAATGCTATACGCTGCTTCATTCTATTAGCAAACAATATGCATTTATTGCGAGCAGAGACAAAAGGACGACAATTATGGTCAGACGCATCACCACGGTAAAGCCGGAAGAAGTGATTCCTGTGGAGAATGGCAGCTGAGCAAGCAAGAGAGAACCAAAGAGAAAATTAGGTTTGAGTCGGAATACCCTGGATGGGATGAAAGCATCAATGCCAGTTTTCACCAAAAAGGAGAAATCAGATGCACAATCTTCAACAGTGAGACTAAACTTTATTCCAAGGGACACTACAAAGGAAGTCACGAAACGCTTCCAGTCCGCTCTCTAGTAGCAGTAGGATATTCTGCTGGAAGGAGGTTCCTGGAAGGAGGTATAGTAGAAGGAGATATTAACCACGGCATGTTCAGAGATGCCAAGAGGGCAGAGCTGCATGGCCTGGTAAGAGTTAGGGATAGAAGTGAAACAGAGATCTAGCAGTGAGCCCAATCTATTAGGGATATTGCAGTAACGCGTGAGTGATTCGAAAGTTCATGGTATGGACACCAGCAAGATCAGCAAGTTTTCTAGCTACTTGGTGTGATGGACATTAAAGTCACCGAATACCAATATGGTAGCAAACGGATGAGAGGAAATGGCTTTGTATATAATGTTTGAGATGCTGTCTAATACGGAACAGTCAGAAGAGGAAGGGGAGCCGTAGAGAAAGAAAAGGTAGCTGAGCGTAGTAGAGAGAGACGGAGACACACGTAAGAGTGGTTTGGAGATTCAAGAGTAATCGTTATAGTTAGGAGATGTTTCTTGACATGGAACTCCAATGTCCATGCATATGGACATTGGAGTTCTTCCTAAAGAGGGAAAGGTAACCAGGGAAATAAAATCAGAGGAAGGGATAGAAGGGTCAAGGTTAGTTTTGCAGAGTGCTAATATGTCAGGGGAGTTTTCGTGGAGGAAAGATTCGAAGCTACATGAATTAGTACGGATACCACAGACGTTCGAGAAAGAAATCTTGACGTGTTTAGGTGTTTTTATTTAGCTAGTTTAGTTTTATTTCTTTGATTGTGTGTTGTCATGATTTGTTTGGTAAGGAGAATCAAAGTGACTGAAATGTGTTCTTGCAAGTACGGCCACGTAATCCCAGAGTCAAATTCAGGACATAATAACAATTTGTCTATACTTCTAAGATGAGGTAATATTTACATTATTCAGACTATTGTCTTCATCTTTACTGCCATATTAATGGCTTTTCGGCTGTCCTGGGTATGACGATAAACTACGTCCGGCAGCAAAGCCTCTAATCGGTAGGCTTTTGAGGAGCGTGGAGCAAGAAATGAAATGCTGTTGTTCTTAGTCCCACCCTGACCCGGGGTAGTAGAATTTTCCCAAGCGTATTTGCGCGTAAGTGAATGCAACGAATTCAACTGGAATTCGAACTCGGCTCTCTGAATTCTCGTTCCGAGTTGATATCCACTGCACCACAACGCACATCCATATTCAACGCACAAACCTTCCACACATATTTTTTTTATAATCATATCGCCCAAGCAAGGCATTTTACTGCCACTGTTGTGCTGAGGTTATATAGGAGAAAAGTTATGAGAAAGAGTGACAGGTTATAGGGAGTGTCAGGAAAGGGGTAAAAGAAGAATGAGAATACTGATGAGAGTGGAGTAGATGAAAAAAGGAGCATGAGAGAGGGTATGCAAGTCATTGAGATAGAAAATGACTATTGATGTTACATTTAAATTCTTGGAGATTGTAGCTGTCGGGAAAGCAACTAAACAGAAGAGAATTTCACAGGCTGAGGTGCGAGAAAAGAAGCTGATGGAGTAGAATTTGCGTTTACAATTTATTGGTTTCACAGTAAATGGGTGGGACCTAGTTGCTAACCTTGTGAATTTGGTAAATTCATGTATAGGTGGTACCAGTGAGCTAAGTTCATCGAGCAGAAGTATTTGTAAAAGAGACACAGGGAAGCCACATTGCGCCGGTGAGAATGTGATGGTATCTGAGCTGTCAAGTCGGGATCGATCACATTACAGATTCTCCGTTGGATTTTGTCAAGAACCCCTAGGTGGATCTAAGCACATGTATACACATACATATACATCTAAAATAGACATCTCTCTCTATCTTTATATATATATATATATATATATATATATATATATATATATATATGTGTGTGTGTGTGTGTGTGTGTGTGTGTGTAGGGATAGAGAGAAGAGGAGAATAAAGATGAAAATTAATAGAGGTTGTATATACATAAGTGAAATCAATATGTCGTTGACGCTTTAAAAATAAATGTCTCATGTTTGATAAAATTCCTAAAAACATTTCATGGTAAAACCTCTAGATAGGTTGTGCAGTCAAGACAAACGGATCCCAAACATTCTGAAAGAACAGTTCTGAAAATAAAAATGGCTAAACCATCAGTGTTCAAAACCAGAAACATTAATTTTCCTCTACCTCTGAAGAATTCATCGACCCCTTTCAGTAGACATGATATAATTTTCTAATTGATCGAAATGATTTTCTTACCAGAGGGTTTATAATTTTGTAATCTTTGAATTTAGTGAACAGCAGGCGCAAGAATACAGGAAATAAACCAAATTTCTAACACAATTACAGACCTACATCTATACAATATTAAAAAAGGTCTAAACTTTATTTTCTACGCAACAATAGACAATATTATACGAATGTCCAAAATTTTCACTATACAACACATACCGTTTAAATCAAAGCTAAGCTATTGATTAGAAATGAAAATCACTAAGTGAAACATTTAAGGAAAACTAAATCCCTATTTTTCTCAATCCTACTTTCGGAAAAAATTTCTCATAAAAATTATTTTTCAAATATCAGAGACTAGCAGTATAGCCCGGCGTTGCTCGGGTGTAATGAAAGCATTTAAACTAATCCATGGTCCTGGAGTTTAGACTCAGCCTAAAGAATATTTGTGTGACGTTTGGTGAGAATCGGATAAAAATTGTGTATTTGTATAAAGGACATACTGACAGATAAACAGACATACACACAAGCTTATTGCCTTTTATATATATATTATCGATTTTCTGCACTATTGTAAGAACTGCAACCTTGAAACTTTTGAATATCGTTTCTTATGTCTTTGTCTATGAGTGTATCAAATTTGATTAAAATCGAACCACTCCTTCTATAACACGATTTTTTCGATTATCGATTTTCGATATTTATCGAGGGTACCTCGACACAAAACCTAGCTAAGAACACTCGCAGACGCTTATAGTACAACTGTGTAAATTTTCAAGAAAATCGGTTCAGCTGTTTCGGAGTCTATAGGTAACGGACATAGACACAGACACAGACACATACACACAGAGAGAGACAAATTTCCATTTATAAGTAAGTTTAGATGTAACAGATTACCCCAGCATACTGAAAGAGACATATGTCAGGGGCTTTAAACGAATCATTTCCAACAACAAAGATGGTGTGTGAATCCTAGCTAACAATAAAAATCTTTTCTCAACCACATCATTTTCTGTGAACAAACTATTTAAAAGTTTTTCTAAACTACAGTTTTTTCTTTCTGTGGACTTTAGTCAAAAGACTTTAGCTCTACTAAAGCCTATTTTTACTCCTTTGTGACTCTTTTGAATTTAGGTACATATGTTTGTAAATACAAATGATTTATTTGACAGAAAAACCTATGTTCGTTTACTTTTAATTTATTATTATCTGGAATTTGGAAGTTCGGATTATTAATATAAAAAACCTGGACAACCAAGTTCCCTACAAGTATAAATGTAGCGATTATAATAAACGTCTGTTAAAATGTCTGAGTGATATCAAATCCTGAATTTGGTTCTAAATTCTTCCGCCTAAAAGTTGAAGGTAGATCAGACTACAGGTACTATTTCCTGAAGGTATGAAAATTTTAGAAACCTCTCACTAAATATACCTTTTCACTAATAATCTGGAGTTGGTGAGTCTAAATCCTTAAAATCTGAAGACGAAACCATTTCAGAAATTACCGCTAACATGCCCCGTCCACCAATAAGCTGAGTTTAATTGAGTGTAAAGCATTGATCCCTAAACAAAATATTTCAGAAATCTCTCTCTATCTACCACCTCGCTTAAAGCAACGATCAACAAAAACAAAAAGATTTAGGACAGCAATCGCTGTAACATACTTCTTCCAATGAGCAGAGAATTGCTTTGTCTAAAGCATCGATTGAGCAAAGATAGAATGATTTCAAAAAACTCTCAGTAAATATACCTCTTGCGTTACTAAACCGAAAATTGTTTGGGTAAACATCGATCACGAGTTGATATAAATATCGGAAAACTCTCACTAAAAATATCTCTTTCGCCAATAATCAGAGATTTTTGGCGGGCAAATCATCGATCAGTAAATACAAGACGATTATTTCTAAAAATTCTCACAACGAGATTTCCATTCACAAATTCAGTAAAATTTGATAACAAAACGACATTATTTGATTGTCTAAGTTTTTTTTTATTTCTTAAGTTTACAGCTCCATGCAAGCCTCTGTTTCATCATGCAGTGCATTTTCATTGCCCCTCATATCGTGTACTGATTTTAGCCTTATGAAAATATTCCTCTTATATAAATCTACCAATAATTTTCGCCTAAAATTTGTGTCGTGAAATCTCGACTTCTAGATGAGTGAAAAATTGAACTTGGCTCCGTCAAGCTATTTTGCTCCATACACACCATTGCTGCTACGTGGTGTTTCAACGACCCGAGTCGGGTACAGGACTCGTGACGAGAGGAATATAATGTATAAAGCCTAATTAGAAACAATTTACATAAGGGCATTATCTATTTTCGTTTCTTTCTGCAGATCTGGACTATGCCTGCCTTTAATTAGATTTTCATAAATTCTTATCGGAAAGAGAAAAATGAAACTCTTCATTTCTTCATGTAAAACAAATGTTGGAAAATCAGAAGACGATTAATCAGGACCTGACTTCATAACAACGTTTAAAAAGAAAAAAATTAAGGAAATTTCTATAAAAATGAAATCATATTCATTAATTAGCGCTTGTTTTGCAGACCAACATTTTCAGGAAAGATAAGATCTGTATTTTTTTTCCGATACCGGTGGTGGTTGCATTTATGGACATACGTAAAAAAAAAAAAACAAAAAAAAAAACGCTTCGTGCAAGGTGCCGGTCATTGAGTGACAGCCTGGAAGTTCTTCTAACAGACGAATTTATTGCTAGTTTAGAGATTTGGATTCTCACTTGCTGCCGTAAAATTTTAAGCCTGTTTAAAACAAGTTTAGTATATATCCAAACACATAAACATGTAAGCGAGCGCGAAAAACCTTTTGAAAGTAAAACCTCTTATTTTATTATGTAGATTTATTATTATTATTATTATTATTATTATTATTATTATTATTATTATTATTATTAATGTTACTTGTCCTTTTGGATGTATAATATATGAAGTGCCCATAATGAAATTTGTGTCGCTACACGTGTTTCGAGTCCAAAGTTAACTCTCTTCAGGCGAATAAACTTGTGAGGTCTGCCTTATGACAGCTTAAAATACAGTGTATATAGAGATAAGTTGTCAGAAAGTTTATATGCAAGCGTGTTGGGTTTTTTAAACATTCGATTGTTTAATCCCTTCCGTTTTGGGAATTATTCAACTTTCGTTGACCATAAAAAAAACTTTACACTGACTTGCAAAATTTGATTTCGTTTTTATACTTCAAAATTGTTTTCAGCGATTTTGATTCAATTTAATCGTCATCTAGTTCTTTTTGTTTTTGTTTTTTTGTTTTTTTTGGCAACGGTTCCTGATTTTTTATTTTATTTTTTTTTTTTTTAGCGCTTTTGAATTTAGTGTGTCGGTGTGTGTGTGTGTCATAGGTTTTTCATGTTGTTTTATTAAGGAAAGGCTTGTATTTTTTTATAAATATTTCTTCCTGCATCATGAGGGTGTCATAATCTGTATTTTGGTAGATAGCCATTACTCTGAATTTACCTACACTGCATTCGTGTAAGTGTTAGGAAACGTACAATTTCCTGTTATTGGCTAATTTAATGTTACTTCTGTGCGGGGCTGCTCTTTTTTCTTGGCCTTGTGTCGCTCTCACGTAGATTTGCACATTCATCGCATTTTAGAGCATAAATTACGTTTTTAGAGTTGCAGCGCAGATCTGTTTTTATTTCGAATGTCGATGTTGTTTTTGAACTTGAAGTGGTTTCCTTCTATTATTATGTTGCGTACCCCACATCTTTCTTTTGTTGGTACATTTTGTGACCCCCTTTGTTGTGTGTTTTTGAATTTTGATGAGGCTAGTATGTTTTTTAAATTTTGGAGTTGGCGTTTGCTTTTAATTATTTTAGTTGTCTTTAAGATTTATTTTATTTCATCTTTTATGTTTGTATGTGCGTGTGTGTATACAACGCACGAATTAAAATATAAAAAGTCCGTTTATAGTGCAAAGAGGGAGATTTTATACTTGTTTGTGGAAAAGAGATGAAATGGGAGCAAAATCCTAATTTTGTTAATTTGGTTTGGCTTGGCTTGTTAAGCGGCATATTATGGGTTATTTAATACTGGAATCTGATTCACTGAAAAATGCTTGATTACAATCCTATCTATTCATGTTTCCAGCAATCGCACGTTGTCAATGCTAACGTGTAATTATATCGAGTCGGCGTTCATATTCAATTGCATTTGGATTGCTTATCAATATTCAGACAGAAATGTCTATGCATCTCAGAGAGGCTATGAAAGTAACAACCAAGATGAAAACTTGTTCATTGGGAACATGTTACGTTCAGGATTATAAGCAACTGAATATGTGTATAATATTCTAAAATTGCATTTGTCGAAATATTTAATTAAAAACAGGTACCACACTCTTTCAATTTTGAAACTGAATCTAAAAATCTGTTTTAAAGATGCATGGCGTACATTCATCTAAACGCGACTTAGTTTCTAATTTCGTTGGCTATTGAATTTCGTTGAATTAAATCGCCTATGTCCCGAAGATAGTTTGAGTTTGAGTTTTATTTAACGGCATATCAACACCTCTGTGGGTTGTTTAATGCCAAAAATGTGGGGGTTTAAAGTATTTTTTTAATGTTCGGTTATCGTGGGAAGCTTGATTTGATCAGATTTTAATTAATTGTTTTTTGTTTTTATTCTTTTTTATTTTAGAAAACTGAAATGTCTTTTAGTTTTGTATTCAAAAATGTGTTCTTGAGAATTTTTTTCCTTCAAAAATGTGTTATGGTAATAATTTTTTCTTTAAAAATGTATTGTTGGTAATATTTTTGCTTCAAAAATGTATATTTTTCCATAAAAGTCTATTTTTATTCTATCATACTGTTTTGACCCCAGTTTGGGGGTTAACTATTTGCCCACAGCTGGGACCCTAACAGGTGCTACCACTCCGGGTTCGGGTGGACTTGAGAACAACAGCAATTAGAGGTGGTTCCATGCTCTTCACAACCTCCTAATCAGATGCCTTGCTGCCGGATGCAGTTTACTGTCATGTCCAGAACCACCCGAAGATAGACGGCACATTAAAGAGAAAACTTGAAATTATTTCTCTCTTTGTGTGTGTGTGTGTGTGTGTGTGTGTGTGTGTGTGTGTGTGTGCATTTTTTCAGCATAAGGAAAACAAATGCGAAAGCGAAAAACATAATCTATAATCCAGCAATTTTTTAAAAAATCGTTTCACCCCATGCAAGTCAGTAATACCACTGGTGCGGAGAGGACTACATAAGAGGAAAGCGAAGAGAGGGAGAGATAGGAACAGGATACAGGTAGTGTCGGAGGGTGGATAAGAGAAGGATGGGAATACTGATAGGAAGAGAGTTACGTTAGAGTAGAACGAAAAGGGAGAAGAACAAGATACAAGGGATGTCGGGAAAGAATAAGAGAAGGACAGATGTCCACAATAGCTTTATTATAGTCGGATTTTGTTTCTATTTAACAACAACAACAATGATAATAGTCATGTAAATAATGGTGTAATTTTGCTTACCAATATCTTTTTGGGCTTTCAATTAAATATGTAGCATTTACAAACAACCTTATAACAACCTGTCAAGCGACAGCAATACACATCAAAAGCGTTTCTATATACGTACGAAGAAAGAGAGCAAAAAAGAAAAAAGAAAGAAGCCAAATTTGTGGATTCCGAGAAAATTAGCATTTTTTTTATTTCATTTCGTTATCATTTGTTATCGTTTCTTCTGATTGCGAAAAGGGATTTTTTTTTCTCGCTGTTTTTTGTGTGCAAAACAAAACAAAAACAAACATGTACATTCAAAAAGGCATATTTTAGTCTTGTTACAATTCCAGGTCTCGTCTTTTATTTTGTAACTATATACTCGCGTGCACACACACACACACACACACACACACACACACACACACACACACACACACTCTCTCTCTCTCTCTCTCTCTTTCTCTCTCTCTCTCTTTTTCTCTCTTTCTCTTATTTTCTCACGCACATTTAAGAAGACACATAATTTTACGAGTGCATATACCACAGTAGGATGTACGTGTCGTGATGCAGGGGGATTGGAGGGCCGATGCTGAGCTCCAGTTAAATTTGTTGCATTCATTTACATGCAAATACCTTTGGGAAAGGTATTAATCCACCTCTTCTGGATTAAATAGCAGATCAGATTGAGTTCTATGGCTTTGTTTGGTAAACAAAATTGTTTTGTGGTTATTTTTGTTACCACAACTCGCATTCCTGAAAATGATCTCGGAATGAGATTGAAAGCACTTGGAAATATCGAGAAAAGAATTATACAATAATCTGTCAAAGTTACAGTTCATTTCTTACATCTTTCAATTATAATACGCGAAATATTATCCGTGAATATGATCGGATTTTATTAAAAGAATAAGCAGACACAATGTTTGCAATTCATTTAATTTGACATGTCTAAAAGAAAATTTTCTGCCTAAATACACAAATATATTACCACACACACACACACACACACACACACACACACACACACACACATATATATATATATATTGGAGATTGGAGGAGATAGACTAATCTATCGCCCGGTTCACACTCCATCCACGTCTATTGAACAGGTAAAGAGGCTCATCTCATGTTTCCTGTTTAGGATGTGGTTTCCGGCTTTCTCTTTTCCAATCTTTTCACTCTTACGTAGCCCCCTGTGCTTCAGTGGCGTTACCGCCTTACTCGGGGTGATATGATTAAAATATATATATATATATATATATATATATATATATATATATATATATATATTAAAAATATATGATGTACAATTTTTTTTGTACCGTAAATATATCCCAGTATATTTGAAATTAAATTTCATAGTTAAATTTTTTCCATGTTTTTCTAAGAGAACAGTTCGGTGGTTTGAGACGCTATTACGGGAAATAGTGTTAATATTTATTTCTCGTGATACTGTATTTACCTTTTTGTACCTCTTTGTCCTTTCTTTTTCTCTTCTTGCTTTCCATTCAGTTTTTTCTGTTTTCCCTTTTTTCTTTTTTCTTTTTTCTCTTTTTTTCTCTTTATTTACCCTTTTTTCTTTTCTTTTTTTTCCTCTTTTTTCTCTTCTTTACATTCATCAATCGTCTATCTTTTCTTTATCCTTGCTTTCCTCTTTCCTTGGGGTTCTTTTCGAATGAGCGAGAAATTTTTGTACATAACCGTTACAAAAGTCTATTCTAATATGGACATGTGAGCGTCTATGTAAAATTAAATCAAAGAAAAGAAATTTTTTTGTGGGGTGGATATTTTGAGGACCAACTGTTGTACCATTTGGGTCTGACGAGCTGCGATAATAACATCAGGACGTGGTGAAATATGCATTACTCATTGTAATAATCTAAAATCGTATATAAAATATATTACACTGTTAAATTAAATGAATTTAACATTGAGCTCTCTTGAGTTCGTATCTATCGGAATTTACCTGGATTGTATACCAAGTGTACTATATATATATATATATATATATAAATTCAAAATTTACAGGATCGTATGATCATTTCGCGAATTGAATTCGTTCCACCGGCGATCTTTAATATTATGGAAAGTTCAAACTATCCACCTAAGTGTCCTTGACAAAATCTAACGGAGAATCTGTAATATGACCGATCCCGACTTGGCAGCTCAGATACAGTCACTTTCTCACCAGCGCAATGTGGCTTCCCTGTGTCTCTTCTACAAATACTTTCACGGTTTATGCTCCGACAACCTTAGCCGACTGATGCCACCTATAAATGAATTTACTCATGCCATGAGATTAGCAACTAGACCACGCTCTTTTACTGTGAAACTAATAAAATTTAAACGCCAATTCTACTCCATCATCTTCTTTTCTCGCACTTCCCGCCTGTAGAATTCCTTTCCGTTTACTTGCTTCCCCGACAGCTAAAATCTCCAAGAATTTAAATATAAATTCAATAGTCATCACCTATCTAACTGATTTGCAACCTTTCTCTCATGCTTTTTTCTCCGTCTACTCTACTCTCATCAGTATTCTCATCCTTCTCTTACCCACTTCCTGACACCCCATATAACCTGTCGCTCTTTCTCATAACTTTCCTCTTTTGTAACCCCCTGCAAAACAGTGGCAGTAAAATGCCTTGCTTGGGGCGATATCATTATAAAAAAATAGTTTGATATGAAAAGTCCTAGATAGATAGATAGATAGATAGATAGATAGATAGATAGTATTCTCATCCTTCTCTTACCCACTTCCTGACATCCCCTATAACCTGTCAATCTTTTTCATAACTTTCCTCCTATCTAACCTCCTGCAAAACAATGGCAGTAAAATGTCTTGCTTGGGGCGATATGATCATAAAAAAATGTACATCAGCAAAAGTGCGACAAATGCACATAACACTTACGTATTCATATGAAATTTAAGCACATATACACGCGCAGTGAAAGTGAGTGAGAGAGAGAATGCGAGACTGAGATAGTGAGAGAGAGGGTGAGGGAGAGAGTGAGGGAGAGTCGGAGAGGGAGAAAGAATTAAGCACAAGAGCTTCACGAATGTTTCCCGCCATTAATGTTTAGAAACAGATACGCATGCGTCAAATACAAACGTTTTCTGAAGATAACGAAAAGCGTAGAAAAGAGAAAAAAATATTTTCTGAAGGTTTTGCTTAAGAGGCGAATGGTTTTGCTGTGACGAAGAACATTTCTGAATTAAAACAATCAGCCGAGAAAAAAAGCAACGTAAAACCAAATTCACAAATAAAGATGTTAGTGTAATAAAGAAAAAAAAAAAGGAAGAACAAACAAAAAAGAAGATAAAGAAAAAGTGAAAAAGAGAGAAAAGAGAAAAAAGAAATTGAAATCAAATGTGAAAATATAGAAAAAATAATGAAATACGAATAAAAAAATATAGAAAAAGATTAATTAAAAAACAAACTGGAAGAGGAAAACAAATGAGAATAAAAAAAAATAACAAAGCCTACTAGTGGCTGAAATATTTTCATATAATTGTTTGGTAGAAATTTTAGGTGTTATATCTCAGTTAAAAATACAGAATTTAGAATTATACTAGCGAATGTAAAATAGCAATAAAAAAAAAAAGAAAATAGAAAAAGGCACGTCGTAGCGTAATTTCTGCCAGTCTACTACCATTGAAATTGTTTCATCTATATATATATAAGGCAATCTGTGAGTCTGTGTGTGAGTGTTCCCTATGCACGCCTACATTTTTAAAGTTACGCCATTCAAACTTTCTAGGGGCGCATATCTACAAAGAAGCCAGGTCGACACATACTTTTTGAGTTTAAGTTCAGCAGTTTTCCTTTTTTCACTTTTTAGCCAGTGGTGCAGATTGTTTACATTTGCTCCGTAAAACATCTAAGATCTAAAATGGTTGCTATATTACGTCACAGAAATCAAATCACACGTGTCAAACGTAACTAAAATATTTTTATTAAAAAAAAAAAATGAGCCTTTATATTTAATTTTTATTCCGACGTTTTATTTCCGTAAAACATCTAAGATCTAAGATGACTGCTAAATTACTTCACAAAAATCAAATCACACGAGTCAAACGCGACTAAAATATTTTTTTATTAAAAAAAAATGAGCCTTTATATTTAATTTTTATTCCGATGTTTTAAAAAATCATTTGATCAACAAAAAATATGAATATTTTTCCCCGTAATTTTGAAACAAAAGAAATATTCAAAAATGTAGGCATGCATAGGGAACAGTCACCCACAGACTCACAGATTGCCTTTTATATATATATAGATTATATTTTAAGTGTCTGCAGCAAGTTTAAACGTATTTGTTTCATCCGCTGAAGAAATTAAAATGTTCTGAGTTGCACGGGCAACGCCGGGCTATGATGCTAGTATGAAGAATAAAGCAAAATTCTCTCCAATCAGAATATTGGTTTTCGAGTAAGTCTTAATTAAGTTTAATCTAATAAAAATGTTAATCGAAGATAAACCAAGATTATTAACTGCTAATCACAGTTTAGTATGACATGTGGTCTCATCTCACTGAAGGAAAATATTTAAATGAGATCAAAACGGAGCAAAAGAATTGCAACTAAATCTTCAAAAACATTTCGAATTCTGGCTTTGAAAATTGTTGCATTGTAAATGGCACATTTGAATTATCGCTTTCGTTTATTTCTGCAACAGTCGATTATATTTCTAACCTGCCATTGACTCCAATCGTGAAAAGATCGGGTCAATAAACGTTTAGAGTGATACAATTTGTGCAGAATTTGAATCTGAAATATTCAATGTATAATCTGCGAATGAGAAGCATTGGATTAAAGGCGGCTTTGAAAGTATGAAGTATGGAAATAAATGCCATTTTTTATCATTAAACTGCTAACTTATTGATGTATACACATAAATAAACACGTACAAACACATAATCTATATGGCCTGTTATATATATATATATATATATATATATATATATATATATGATCATCCGCAGACAGATCTGTTTCACTGTATCACAGCTCATCAGTACGGTTAAGCTCCGATTGCTTTTAACCTAGGATTGAAACCCGACCGAATTGGCGTCAGTCGGCGATTCTACCTTTGGGCTATGGGCGTTCGGTAGAAGAAGGCAGACTTTTTAGCGTATACATTATCATTATACACGCCCAATAGCCAGACTGCTCTAATTCATTACGGAATGAGCGATGCGTACATATATACGTCAAATATATACGGTCAACTATTGTCACTTCGTCAGAAGATTGCATTGAAGTTTGAAACTGACAGTCAACATGCAGTGCTGACTCTCATATTTCCACACACATACACACGCTCTCTTTCTTTGTGTGTGTGCGTACACACGCGCGTGTGTGGGCATTTATGTATATATACACAGTTAGTGAAAGGTCTTATAGTTTGGTCACTTCCCAAACGATCACTAAATGACCAAAGATTTTTCCGATTACCTTCTTGTCGTGGTTATATATATATATATATATATATATATATATATATATATATATAGAGAGAGAGAGAGAGAGAGAGAGAGAGAGAGAGAGAGTGCTGTGCAAAAGTATTAGGACAAGAACTATTTTAAAGTTTAAAATAATCTTTGTCCTAACACTTTTGCACACTACCGGTAGTGTGCAAAAGTACTAAGAAGGGGTGATTTTTTTAAAAACCTCACTGAAATTCAAATACAGGGTGAAAAGCCAAGTAAATTGCTAATAAATATTGATTATTTAAAACTAGGTGTAAAAGAAATGTATTAAAAAAAGTTATATTTAATTTTTCCTATTTTCTATTAAACAAGTTATTTTGAAACTACTTATTATTTTATTATCCTTGGATATGACTGACTTTTTTCTTATTCCCCTCTCTTGAATTGATAAATCTAATGTTATTTCGCAAGACACACTTTGGGAACAAATACAAGCTGCTTGGTAGGAGATACCATTAGATACATTGAAGAAGCTTGTGATGTTAATGCCTGACAGAATGAAGGCTGTGATTAAAGCAAAAGGCTATCATACTAAATATTAAATTTATTTTGTAACAAGTATTTTTTGTTGTTAAAGCATTTGTTGAGAAAATCAAATAAAATTACTTTAATTAAATTGTTTATTTTCTGTCAATATGCCTCATAAAAGATCTTGTCGTAATACTTTTGTACAGTATATATATATATATATATATATATATATATATATATATATGCCAATTTTATATATAAATAGATGTATAGATGCTTTATACACGCGTGCATATATATGCACGCGTTAATAAAGCAGCTATACATCTATTTATATATAAAATTCTGAGACGTCCGTCCTATACATTGACCGATCGGAACCAAATTTTGGAGAGAAAAGAAAACAAGTCAGAGGGTCACAAAGTACAGTTGGGTGAGTTCCTTAGTGCAATAAATTTTCAATAATTTTAGGGGAAAATGAAAATCATACAAAATATTCACACTGTCTTAACAACAATTTAATAATCAAAAACACAAATACGTATTTAATAAAAATGCAATATTGTTTTTTGCATATTTTTCTTTGCGTTTTTATATATACGAAAATCCAGTTTCTTGTTCACCCTAAATTTGCAAGAATAATCAATAAATCACAAAGCCAAACGCTTCAAAAAGTTGGAATTTGGCCCCAGAAAGAAATATTTACGTATCTTGTTTTGGTTGTTACATGCTCAAGAGTAAGAAATACTAAAAATATATTCTTTGCTGATAAAAAAGGAAATAAATAAATTTCTGCACAATATTCTTTACTATAAAGTCCTATAAAACTAAATTAAATTAATTTCAATTCTTAAACCACAAATTAGGTTTTTTTGTCAAAGTATTTTTTCCAAACATATCAGATGCAAATTTCATCAATTAGTTTGCGAAATTGAACGAAACGAAGAATTTGTAAATCTCGACAAAAAAGTCAAGGATAACGTCAACGATGGTAAATACTGCGATGATTTCAACACGAGTCAGAGTGCTGCAAAAAATTCTAGTCCCTTAAATTGACGGAAAATCTGCAAGATTTTCAGAGTTTAATAAGAATATTCATTCTTTGTTTTTTTAAAGAAACGAATTGTTAAACAGTAAATAACAAGAAGTCTAGTAAATTGAAGCTTTGGTTTGTGACGTTGGCGATTTAATTTACAGAAGAATACCGGGAATAACATGAACGAAGTATGTGAGAAACTGGGAAGTTTTAAGAAATATGGAGACAAAAAGAACACGTATAGTGAGAATAAGAAAGAGACAGTTGAAATTTTTGAGGCAGGAGGAAAGGATCACCTGAGATAGTGATGAACAGAGACAAAGAACGAGTAACGTAGACAATAAAAGGTTGTGTCAATGAACTGTAGACTAGGGAATGTAAGGGACAATGCTAATAGCTAGAAAAATAGGATGTTTTGGAGGTCTATGATCGTCACTCCTGACAAAACACTGCATATACAAAAAGCATATTTCTATACATCACCTGAAATATTATGTTAAATCAAAACCTAATTAACTATTTTTTAATCGTTTCACCCCAAGCAAGGCGTTACCGACACTGATGCGTAGGGGTGAAACATAAAGGCAGGAGGAGAGTGAAGAGAAAGTACCAGTTACTGGGGGTGTCAGATAAAGAGCAAGAGAAGGATGGAACACAAATGTGAAGACAGTTGCAAAAGTAGAGAGAAAGAAAAAGCACAAGATACACACGGTGATGTGGAAAGGACGTGGGAAGACTGGAGTTAAGTGGATAAGAGATGGGAATTGACATTGCATTTAAATTCTTCGAGATTGTAGCCGTCAGGAAAGCAAGTACATGGAAGGGAGTTCCACAGGCGAGAAGTGCGAGAAAAGAACCTGATAGAGTAGAAATATCGGCTGCATTTGGTTGATTTAACTGAAGAATGGTGGGACCTTGTTGCACGAGTAAATTTTTGATGTAGGGGCATCAGTAAGCTAAGTTCGTCGGAGCAGAAGCCATGAAAATATTCGTAGAAGAGACAGAGGGAAGCCAAATCCCGCTGGTGATAAAATGGCTGGAGACAACCCGCCGGGTGAGGACCAATTCTAAGTTTCATATTATGCAATACCATTGAGAGCTTCCTGATATTTCAGTTGTACTCTATACGTGAAGAGAGATCTTATACACTCTCCACCGGATGTGCACACACACGTGTAAGCATAGATGCGTACATGTGTGTATGTGTTTGCTTCAGTTTGTGTATATATATACACACACACACATACATATATATATATATATATATTCATATATCGTGTGTGTGGGTGGGGATATGCATGTGTGTATTATGTATATCTACGTATGTGTACAGGCAGGTATTGGTTTTAATTTGTGTATTTCATGATATGTATTCGTAGCAAAGAATCGTCAACTACAATCTATTTAAGTCAATTTACAAAACAAATCTTGAAAAATAATCCAAAAAAACTCAATACGCATATGTATTGATCACTGGATATTGATTAGTTAATATCGATGTACTTAGGTGTACACGCAACTAGACGTGTGCATAGATACGGATGGACTGCAATCGACAGACAGACCAACAGGTACCTAGGTGACGCAAATTTTATGGGGACAGAGACGCAATATCTTCTAATGGACGGTCGAGCTTGACTCACTTTAAAATAAGCATGTAACATACTGGATTTATCTGGAATTGAACACCGATCAATGGAAAGCGCAGTAAATCTGCAAGCAGCCAGGCAGGTTGTACAGCGATATGCACGGCATTAAAAAATTAACTTGAATTCCGGAAACAATCGATTCGCCAAAAAAAAGTAATCAACCTCAAATAACGGTTCAATGTACACATCGAATAATACTTCACCTGTTTGAAATTAGCGTTATTTTTCTAGAAAATCTAACGACCCCAGTACATATTTTGAACGATCGAAACGAAATTACTGCAACAATTGCACGACCAAAAAGCAAAAAAAAAAAAAACTTTCGCTTTAAGGTTAAATATTTCTGTTCGGCGCAGGTGATAGGTGTTCGAACCCAGATAAAACCCAAAATTTTAAATGCTTATAAACAGCAATGTGCGTTGTGGCGCTGCGTTGTGGTGCAGTGGATATCGGCTGGAAACGAAAAATCGAGAAGCCGAGTTCAAATTCCAGTTGAATTCCTTGAATTCACTTACGCTCGAAAACCCTTGGGAAAGGTATTAACCTGTCATTTCCCTCCAGTTATGGGTTAAATAACAGGACAGATTGAGTTATATAGCCTTGGCTAGCAACCACTCTACCCAAGGAAATAATGACAACCTACTGCGAGAAAATTTTATGCCCAGTCAGTCATGTCTCTTTCGAGACATAATCGCCCAAAGCGTGTATCACGTATAGGAATTAACTGACTGAATGAATATAATAGTTGAAAAAATGATTAAGGCTGCTGCTGGACATAAAGTGGGGGATCAGTTTTATATTGTTATGAAGTAATAAACTGATCCCCCACTAATTACTACTTAATAATATAATACATCTCTTCCTCCTCTAGCTATGAGATAAATAACAAGACAGATTGGGTTCTATAGCCTTGGCTGGCAACCAGTCTACTGCAGAAAGTAAAGGCAACCTACTGCGGGAAAATCTTTGGCCAGTCAGTCATGTCTCTTTCAAGACATGATCGCCCAAGTGTATATCACGTATGGCACTTAACTGACTGACTGGTAAACAGCAAGAATAATTAGTATAAAGAGCATCAAACCCGAAAGTAAAATTGCTGAGTCGACTCTGAATTCAATCAGTTTCGTTCACTTTCGCACAAAAGCGCATGGGAAAAATATGAATGCGTCTCTTCTATGGTTTAAATAGCAAGCAAGGTAGACTGGCTCACTAGCTTTAGGAGATAACAAGTCTAACTCAAAGGAAACTATATTTCAGACTCTGAAAAGGTTAGCAAGAATCTACACTGTCATCTTTGTCAACAATTCATTGACAATCCACAGATAATGAATCTGTGGGGAGTCATCATCTCCTACGTCATTAAAGGCTTGCGGATAAATTGCGTTGAAACATTAGTTCCCGAATTTTCACCGAAGTTAAGCAACGTTGAGCCTAGTCAATAGCTAGATGGGTGACCGCTTGTGAATACCAGGTTCTGTAAGTTTGGATATGTGGGCGGTATAGTGTGTAAAGTCTCGGAAATTTTAATCGGAGAACCGAGTTCTAATTTCCGTTAGGTTCGTTATCTACAAATACATCTGCGAAATGTATGTATACATCTCTTCTCCCCCATCTATGGGTTAATTATTAAGAATTGTATCTCTAAATCATTATGATCTAAAAATTCTTACATTTTACAAATATTTTTAGCTTTAAAAGCGAATGAAGGTACACAGCATTTTTTTTTCACGTGCTGCAAAATCCACGCCCCTTAGAAAACAGAAGGAATATAATCTTCCCACTTTCAATTCTGTCATTTTTTAAGTTTGGTAAATAACTTTATTATTAAGGAAATTGGACAACTTGGTTGACAAAATATTGGCGTATATGCTACTAGTGCGAGAGTTTGAGATATCTGGGTATTGAATGGTGGTTTCAAGTCCGACAACAACCTGGAAAGTTATCAAGACATCATCTTTTAAAGTTCTATTCTGCTTTGTACATCACATAGTAAACATTTGCGTCTTACGTCTTGCGGTTATCTAAATCCAATTGACCATCTTGGAAATAAAATCAATTTGTCACCAGTAAAATACCCAAGGCTACCCGGGATTATGTCTTCTTTTGTCTTGAAGGCGAGAAAGAATGACAAAGAGAATCGTGGTCAAAGTATTGTTTAGTAAACTAAACTAAATGTTATCTGTTAGTCAAATGAAGTGCTTTAATAGAGCAATGTTGACAGTAAGACTGGGGTTGTTACCCAACGACTCATCAAATATTCAGTCGGTTTTGTTTATTTGGACACCAGATCACATTAGTGGTACACACAATAAGGATCGAACTTACTGACAATGGATTTCGAGATTACCTTACGAATTATCGATCTATTAATGGAATCTTGAATAGATGAAGATGGTTAAATCTTATTGATCGCGTAGCTGCATCGTTGTCGATCAGTATCAGTGGATAATCTTTGTGCTTCCTCGGTATGAATAGCTTATTTTCAGACGGGATGCCTGGATATTAAAATCTTTTGACTACCAACTTTTCATGGATTTCACGATATCTTACAAGGCACGTAGTAATTGCACCCACACCTTTTTACTTATTTGACTTGTGATTTTAATTTTGCCAAAATAGATTTTAAATTCACTCAATGCGTAGAATTCTAAATGAGAAGACTTTCCGAAGGAAGGTAGATTTTGTGTTCCAGGAAAAAGGTTTTTCCTCTTCACCGTCATCAAAGACTGCTTTCAATACGTTTTAGAAAGTGCTAACCTTACATCATCTAAGCTTCTATTAGACGAAATCTTGAAATTATGAGACTAACCAGTACGTTTTTAATCATTTTACCGCAAGTAAGGCAATAAAGTCATTAAGATGCAAGGAGGTGACGGAGTTTTAGAGAATATTAGAAAAACGCTATTAAGGAGGGAAAGCGCAATTTGGCTTCCCTGTGTCTCTTCTACAAATACTTTTACGGCTTTTGCTCCGATGAACTTAGCTCACTGGTGCCCCCTATAAATGAATTTACTCGAGCCACTAGATTAGCAACTAGGTTTCACCCTTTTAATGTGAAGCCAATAAAATGTAAACGCAAATTCTACTTCAGTAGCTTCTTTTCTCGCACTTCCCGCTTGTGGAATTCCCTTCCATTTACTTGCTTTCCTGAGAGTTACAATATCCAAGAATTAAATGTAAAGTCAATAATGATCTTCTATCTCACTAACCTGCATCCTCTCTCTCATGCTCCTTTCTCCATCCACTCTACTCTCATCAGTATTCTAATCCTTCTCTTACCTACTTCCTGACATCCCCTATAACCCGCCACTCTTTCTTGTAACTTTCCTCTTATGTAACCCCTTGCAAAACAGTGGCAGTAAAATGCTTTGCTTGGGGCGATAGAATGATAACAAAATAGATAGATAGATAGATAGATAGATAGATAGATAGATAGATAGAATCTCCAAGAATTTAAATGTAAAGTCAATAATAATCTCCTATCTCACTAACCTGCATCCTCTCTCTCATGCTTCTTTCTGCGTCCACTCCACTCTCATCAGTATTCTCATCCTTCTCTTACCCACTTCCTGATACCCCCTATAACCTGTCACTCTTTCTCATAACTTTCCTCCTATGTAACCCCCTGCGCACCAGTGGCAGTAAAATGACTTGCTTGGAGCAATATGATTATAAAAAAAAGCAATGAAAGAAAATGAAATAAGAAGATAAACGATAACGATTGACATTAAACTGAGTGGCGATGATAGTTGTGTCTTTACGACAATTGCAAGTGGGTAGTACATTGTTTGAACTGTTGCCCTCATCTTTATTGCCATGTTTACGACCTTTCGGTCGATGTACGCTGCGGCCTTCCTCAGGTGCTAGGAATTTTGAACTGAACCCTTTATTTCGATCACTGGGGTAAATCATTCTCATTCCATGTGTGATGCCACTTCTAGATGGCATGTAGTTATTTCCCTTTATGTCAACTCTCATTGTTATTTTTTCACCACTGCTGTAGCCAGGTATTGAACTCACAACTTACTGGAACTAACCAATTCCTATATCTTCTGAGCCATGTGTTCTTGAGGACAACAGTCCGAACAATGTAAATAATGTAAATACTACTTCATCTCAGAAGTAAAAACAAAAAAGTAATTGGTTGGTGTTGAAAATCAGGAACAACTCAATAAAATGACGACCGTCAGTCAGTCAGTTAAGTGCCATACGTGATAGACGCTTGGGCGATCATGTCTCCTTCGAGACATGATTGACTGGGCAGAAGATTATCTCGCAGTAGGTTGCCATTGCTTTCTGCGATAGACTGGTTGCCAGCCAAGGCTATAGAACCCAATCTGTCCTGTTATTTAACCCATAATTGGAGGGAAGTAACTGATTAATACTTTTCCCAAGGGTATTTGTGATTAAGTGAATGCAAGGAATTCATCTGGAATTCGAACTCGGCTCCCCGATTTCTCGTTCTGAGTCGATTCCACTGCACCACAATGCAAATCCCAAATAATCCAAGTTTTGCTGAATAGAGATATTGGCTCGATGTTTCATTTGGTGAAGAAAACTTTAAAATTCTACTTTTAAAAATGGTTGCCTAAATTTTGATATTGGAAACTTGGCTAAAGAAAAAGATAGAAAATAATCTTTCGATCTCAGGAGAAAATTTGCTTTTGGCAAATGCACAATGAGAACTCAAATTCCGATAATGCTGACCAAACATCAGAACAGGAAAAATGACCAATCCGAGACATTATAAATTTCCTGCTAGAATTTAAGGAAATGTTATTAAAATTGCCCATATTTCAATAAGAAACGTGCTGAGTATCAGAAAGTGTTTATATATATATATATATATATATATATATAGAGAGAGAGAGAGAGAGAGAGAGAGAGTGTGTGTGTGGGTGTGTGTGTGTGTGTGTGTGTGTGTGTGTGTGTGTGTGTGTGTGGACATAGGAATCAACATTGCATGTAGACTTCAGTTTCATGCTTCAATGCATTCTTCAGACTAAGAGTGAATCTATCTATCTATCTATCTATCTATCTATCTATCTATCTATCTATCTATCTATCTCAGTCTGTTCATATCTATCTATTTCAGTTTCTTCATATCTATCTATCTATCTATCTATCTATCTATCTATCTATCTGTTCATTGTGTATGTATTTTATCAACATCGTAGTTAATGAGATTCGTCTTCTTTTGGAATATTTGACTGTAATATGATAAAAAACATTTTTTCTAAATCAAATCTTGGAAGAAGCAAATTATTTAATGTCCTCTTGCCTCTGTTTTAAATCCATTATTCCGTCTGGTAAAAACCAATCTATGTTTAAGATTTAACTCACTTACCCAGTCCTACGAGAATAACTCCCTACAAAGGTTAGCTTAAATGTGCCTCTCTGAAATAGATCTGTTCACCCACCCATGAGTGGTACTCTTGTTTTGTGTGCTTCACAAATTCGCAAGAGGTTTTCTCGGATCAAACAGGCTATTGGAAGTTTAATGCAACACCATCTTTCCTATCTCTTACCATTTCGTCTTGTGGCATGAGTAGAGGAGGGTCACCTATTGCACGGTTTAAACTTCTTCCCTTCTCTTTCACTACCGGTGGTCCATTGTGTCTTCGTAGCATTATCCCCTTACTTAGGGTAGTGCCACTTACTCTGTAATCTCGCTGTTGGTCATTGTATAGTGGGAAATTCATTGAAAAAGATATCGATCGATCCTGTCCATATCTGTTTTGTTGATAGGATCTCGCATTAACCAACAATGCCAATGGTTGATCTTAAAGCTTAGGCTAGATTTCGAATGCTGTCAACTTCAATATTTGCTGCTGTATAATCTTGCCTAATTCACTTACTAACACGGCGTCTACGCAAAACTAAACTTTGATCGTAACATATCTACTTATATATATATTTATATATCTTTGTTCCAGAGTTAATCAACTGCAGTGTTAATGAATATTTTGTGATATTTAAAAAAATATGGCGCTTATAATGCAATCTAATGATGCACCTGTTTTTGTTCGAATGTGGTTTTGGCAACCGAGATAAATTAATAAAACACACAACACTTGCACAGACATGTTGCCGAGTGTAATATAACTTTGTGAATCCACATATGTGCGTGTATACATCCATAAATGTACTCATGTATTAGCAATACGATGATCGACATATTTAGCAACCTAATTAACATGGTGATCACATACCTAAACAATGTGTACTTTTAATTACTTATAAATTTGATAAATTCACTAGAAATTATTTGCTATTTATCAAAGATTTTATGAATTGCTTTCTTTCGTTTTGATGTGAAGCATTTTCATAATGTGAAATATTTTACGAGCTATTTCATTAATCTGATTGAAAACAACATTTTGACCAGCAGATACTACATCTGTTGGTTATAAATGCCGAACTCAAATTTTTCTTTTGAATTTCTCGGCCAGTGCAAACGTGAGAAAAAACGAGATTAGAGGAGGTTTATCGTTACTTATCAAAGCATCACTTCTATTAAAGACGATAAAATGAAAGTTCCTTGAGAAGAAAGGGCCAGGATATTACTACGGCTAACGTGAAATTATACTGTTCAGTTTTGTGATTCTGGCAGACTATAAAGAAAATGATGAAAAGCTGTAGTAAACAACTTTAAAAACCCACCAAAAAGCGAAATGGAAAATCTATCTGTCAAAACACCGTGTTGCAAACACCAGAGATGCATACAAAAGCTCTTTTCTTCATATTTATTACTGTTATTCTTTTTGTCAAAGTATAGAGAATTTCAGTGGTCGGCAAATTTCCTTTGCTTGTTATCATTCAGGAAGTGTTATCTTTATAACATGAAATAAAAAATATGGCCGCTCTTCAAGTAAGAATGAGATTAATACAATGTCCACCAATTCACAATAATGTACGTGAGCACGCGAGGGAGAAATTCACAAATATTATTTCATAATTACTAGCCATATAGTCGTGGTTAGCAAATGTACTGTGAGTTCGATTCTCACTGGAGTCACTAAACATACTAACATGTGGCAACACAAATTCAATAATACATTTAATAAAGAGTCATTTAACAGTGAATCCTTGTACCAGACAAGGAGAGGTTTAGTTAATATCTACATACCATTCAAAGTGGTCAAACAGATGGACCGAGTCACCTGTTTTTACATTTTTAGGAAACAAAAAAAAAAAAAACTGAGCAAATTACCATTTTTGAGCCAACATCTACTTTTAAAGTGGTTTGATCTAAGAGACGAATTCTGAGAGCGGAGGTTTAATTACTTATGTGCTTAGATGACTGTTAATAAATATCATCTAGCCGGGAGATAAATTGCGACATTGTCAAAGCGATGGGTAGCATATCAATACTCGACAGACGTGAGGGGAGCGTTTGTAGCGTGTTCTGTTGACAAAGGCGATGCAATGTACAGTGACGGCTGCAGTAGCGACGGCAACAGTAGCATCAGTAGCTGCCCGAGAAAAGGTTGTAGTCAGTCGATTTGTTGTATGAATGCGTGTATTTCACTGCGGCAGGCACCTGTGAAGTCCCTGCAGTTGCCGGCATTCGATCAATCATGGAGACAGTTGTGGTAGCAATTGCGGGCGTTGTCCTGTACAGACAAAGAGATCATGTATATATTCAGATGGGTATAAATGTGGAAGGCTGAAAAAAGAGAAAGGGGTGTTTGGTTAAGCCATTATCGCCGTCATGGAGACTTGGGTTTTCAATATGATTAAAGATTTACAATTAGTCATTTTTGTAGGTTTAAAATCTATTCAACAGTTCGATTTTATCGTATTTTTTTCGTTTAATGTCATAATAACAGATAATTACAATTTTATTGCAAGGAAGCGGATTTTTCACTGCACCCTAAATATAACGGATGTCAAAAAATTGATTTTTTTTACTCGTCAAATGTGTTCCATGAGACAAGGATTCCAAAGGAGAAAATTTTTGATGCTTTCTACATTCCTTTGCATCATCTATTGAGATAATGAGCAAGAAAACTGTAAATCTAAACTTCGGATTTGAAAAGTGGCTACAAAAAGACTGTCTTTTTTGTTTCATTCACATTTAATGAATGATCGGTATAAAATTATCACTCCATGTCAATGTAGCAAGTTTCATTTTATTTGCTGTTGAACTTTTTTTTATCGTAGTTATCTTCCGATAAAATGGAAATGTGATGTGTGAGCCATTCCTTTTCTTGTCGTATTCTAACTGAATATTTGTACTTAGAAAATTTACCCACATCTTATGACTAAATTTACCCACATCTTATGACTAAATTTACCCACATCTTATGACTAAATTTACCCACATCATATGACTAAATTTACCCACATCTTATGACTAAATTCCGTGATATGTCTCGTTCTTTATAGTATTTTGTTGCCATCAGAGTGACTGCAAAAATTGCTATAGAAATGCTTTTTCTTAATGTGTTTAAAGATACCTCTTTTTCTTAATGTGTTTCAAGATACCTCTACGTTTGAAACTCACTTCGATCACCACGAGAAATAAACTTCATTTAATGGTTTTTCAGGTTCAAATAAGTAAGAAAGAATCCTTTTAAAAAAAAATCTTATTCAGAAGAGAGTTTTGTTTAAAGTTTTATATTTTTATATTATTTAATGCATCCGTTAAATAAGTTGCAAAATCAGTTATAAAAAAATGTTTTCAGTAGAAAAAATCAATTGAATACCCTCCTTTGATGTAAAAATCAACCAGAAAATTCAAGGTTTCAACATTTACAGAAGGAGACAAAATGATTTTTCCTGGTACAACTGTGCAGTCGTTAATTTGTCTATGAATGCGACAAGTAACGACTTTAAAAAATCTATTAAAAGCATTCAAGTCAATTTTAATCATTTTAAGAAGAAAGTGTTCTTGAAATGTAAAGGTTTGTTAATAATTTCACGACCGGAAAAATACAAGCCTGTCTTTATGTCAATGGCGGAAAAATAATTTTTTGAGAAAAATTTTCTCTTAAACTGAAACTATCGTTGTTACGTAATCATAAAACGAATGTTTCTCCCAAAAGATTTTCATTAGTTCGTTGCAAACTTTTATTCATAATTAAAAAAAAGAGAAAGTGAAAAAGAAATTTTCAAGAATATTTCGAAAAATATCCGAAATAATTTTGTAGCAATTTTTTGAAAGAGATTTAATGAAAAACTGAAACGAATAACATTGTTTCCTCGGACACATAAATAAATGTAACGACAAATTGAAAGAGAAAGCAGTGTTCAAATTATTGAACAGAATAAAAATGAATAAATTTGAAACTTGTCAACTATCGACTGAGAGAAGAAATAAGATAATCAGGCAAAAGATTTTCAGAAAATCTGACTTTTAAGCAAAATTATAAGAGTTTATATATTGTCTCACATAATTCAAAGTATTTTGTTAAAATTCCAATGATATTCCATTTTCCTTTTTCCAATTATAATAGCTGACTTAAAACGGATTCTAGTGTAAAGGAAAGGTCACATGAAATTTGAGTATTAAGTTTTTTAAACGATAATCAGGAAGAGATTGATAAAAAATGATATGTAGACAAAGAAGATTTATAATAGGGATGAACATAAGACCGATCCCCTAAGCTGATTGACTAACCGAATCAAAAGTAGATGGGACAGAATGTAGGAGACGTAGTGATTGGAAACAATCGAATGGATCATGTGCAGAGAAGGAGAGAAACTGAGAGAGAGAGAGAGAGAGAGAGAGAGAGAGAGAGAGAGAGACTAAGAAAGAAAGAAAGAAAGAAAGAAAGAAAGAAAGAAAATTTGCTAATTGGCAGATGGTAGATTACTGAAAAGTGAAATAGTTAAAGAGACAATAACAGAGAGAAGCCTGATTGCTTAAGGGAGAAAACAAGTTTCCCCCCTTCTCTCTCTGCCTCTTCCTGTCTATCTGTCTGTCTGTCTCCTTCTCCTTCTCTCTCTCTCTCTCTCTCTCTATATATATATATATATGTGTGTGTGTGTGTGTGTGTGTGTGTGTGTGTGTGTACAACGAACCAATATATATTTGTGTGTGTTTTTAAAAAGAAGGAGGCAAACTAAAAACGGAAAGAGTAAAATAGGCAAATAACGAATAGAAAATTTCGTTTTGATCGAACAGTAGACGGGCGATAATAGACAGAAGAACGGGAAGACCGAAAGGACGAATAAAATCTGACATAAGAATTGATGCACAGATCAGCAGTCATGTGTATCAATAGAAGAATAGTTTAATAAATAATGATAATAATGGCGAAACAGAAGACTCAATTTAAATCCCGTAAATTGTTTACTTCTTCTTCTTCTTCTTCTTCTTCTTCTTCTTCTTCTTCTTCTTCTTCTTCTTCTTCTTCTTCTTCTTCTCATTAATATCATTATTATTATTATGTTAAGGAAAGAGTTGTAGTAGTAGTAGTAAAGTAGTAGTAGTAGTAATGCTAGCGTTAGACTTTGTGTTTTATTATCATTATTATTATTAATATTATTATTTAATGACAAGAAGAAGCATGTCTATCGTCATCTTAATACTGTCGATATTAATCTTCGTAATTCCTCTAATTCTAATTATTCCGATTTCTCTGCATTTAAACCACCATATTCTAAATTTTTATTTGAGTATTCTAATGGCATTTCCACCCAAAATTTCTATCCTATAGTCCTTTTGTGATTACGAAGACTACAAGTATTTTTGTGAATTCGTCGACAAGAAAACAAAACGAGGAAAATGGCCTTAGACGTGATTGAAAGAAAAACGTTAAAAAAAATAGAAGAGAATGACATTGTGAAAGAGACTGAAGCCGATAAGCGAAACGAGAGAGAGAGAGAATGTAAACTGCAGAGAGAGATAATTCGTTTTAGTCTGATAGTGACAGAAAAAATATTGTTTGAGAGAGAGAGAAAGCAATATGAGCGAAAGATAAGAGTTGATAGAATGAGACCGATTCGTCTGTATTCCAGCTGATGTTCTGCACGAGTGGCTCAACCAGAGTTGCTTGACGTCATAGCCATCCTTAGCGACAATGATCTTCGGCAGGGTGTCCGATATGAAAATAAATAAATTAATAAAAAAGAAAGTAAAATATTTTTTTATGTGTGTATCCTCTAGAAATGAATGAGTTTTCATATAAAATTTACCTTTTTCTAGACACGGACACGCAAACGATTATTTTTCTTATTTCCGATCCCATATGTGTATATTGAAAAAAAAAAAAAAAAACCCTGTCCAAACAAAATCTCATATAATTTAGAGAAAATATCAATTTCGGTAATTTGTAATTAACAAACATTTTAATTAAATACTTGAGTGACTTATAATTTGATGGAGATTACTCTTTGAATAATAAAAAAACAAGCACATTAAATAGGTTAATTTTTCTTCTAAAAAGATCGCACATCTACCAAAAACTGACATTCTATTTTTACCATATACTTCTAAAATAGATTTTCAGTTGCATTCTTAATTGTCGGTGAAAAACTGATATAATATTTCATGAAATATAGATGAAAATGCAAATTCTATATCAGATAGGTACCATATTCCCCTGCTTATATATTTTGACATTTACACAGGTCTATATAGACAGTTCTATATAAAGAATGTATTGCGTCAATATATTTGCCCATGAAACCAATTGCTAGCGCAACTGCCAGCTATTAAAACAAGTTACAGGTTATTGATGGATTGGTTATCGAGCGTTATGTGTTCATATTGTTTATATATTAATCTGTTCCATTTCTTATTTAGGATGACGGTCAGGCAGCTCGAATCGAAAGCCGTTGCTCGTAAGTTCGTTTCTACGTTCTCCTTTATCTTTCCTTCTGTACAAAATATATTTGTATAAATTCTTCAAAGAGGTTACTCGCTGCTTTCATTTGATTCTCATACCTCCAATGAGTCCTGCGAGTGTTAAATTCCCTAAGCATTCCTTCCGTGCCAGAAATTTACGTTGTCGCTTTAAGATTGTTAACAGGAGTTTCTTTATTGTTCCTGTTCTTCTTAAAACGATCTCATTTTTTCGCGTGTCCTGGTGGTGCAGTAGATATCGACTCGGAACAACTAATTGATGGGCCGAGTTCGAATTCCAGTTGAATTCCTTGCATTCACTTTTGCACAAATACTCTTGGGAAAGGTATTAATCCACCAATTCCCTCCAGTTGTGGGTTAAATAATAGGACAGATTTGGTTCTATAGCCTTGGCTGGCAACCAGTCTACCGCAGAAAGCAATGGCAACCTACTGCGGGATAATCTTCTGCCCAATCAGTTATGTCTCTTTCGAAACATGATTGCCCAAAAGCGTGTATCACGTATGGCACTTAACTGACTGAGTCCTCATCGTCGTCTTAATATGCCCCGCTTTGACGACATTTTTGTATTTTTTTTAATTATTTATGGCGAAAATGTCTAGTTATCATCAACCTCGCATCAAATAGAGAATCTTTCAAGGGCCGTCAAATAACACTAGACATGATCTGCTGCAATTTGTTGGTTCTTGGGTACCTTGCTCAGTTTTGTAAAATATCTTTCACTATTCCTTTGTGTTCCTTTTTTGAAAAAAAAAATACACAAAGAATTCCCACTCTTGTTAAATTCTGACGTCCCCGGTGTATAAAACATCGTGAGATATCCCTTTTGCTCACCACTAGGCATTCTGCCTTCTTACAATAATTCATTAGTCCTTTCTTTGTACTTTCTTTAACTAACTTGTCCCATATTTCTTCTAGTTTTCCCTTCTTATATGCGCTATAGTGTGTCATCTGCGTAGCACCACGTCGCCTACGGCCACATCCACAGATAATAAATCAGGGAAGGTAGAATTTGCCTTAGGATGATCTTCTGCTGTACAGAGGTTAAATAAATCCAGTGAAAAGACACATCTACGCCATATTACTCCTTCTGTCTCGGTGTATTCGCTTAATTCGTTATCTCAACTGGGATAAATCAACCGTAACGAGACACAGCTTTAAGCTACATTAACACGAGTCTGTCTTGACAGATTGTAGATCTAAACTGATGCACCAGCCAGGAATGTGGTTGGCCTTGAAAATCTGCCTTTACTCTAAAACACGTCGACCAAATCTGCCTTTACTCTAAAACGCGTTGACATAAATCTTGAAGTTATGAAGTCATTAATAAGGCAGGTGCCTACCGTGGCGCAATTTATTGCAAAATTGTTTTACTGACCTATTCTCTGGGATAGTGAGTTCCAGCGTTACGCATTGACCCAACTGCCAGACTTAGTTTAGCATATATCATTTATTTTGACCTCCTGATTGTTCATCTCATTGCATCTTTGCAATCGGTTCTAGTCGTCAGCGTTCGAACCCAGGTAGAAACCAGAAAATGCTGAGCTGATTTTGATGCGACACAATATTCCTATTTAATTTTTCTTTAATTTTGTCTTATTAAATAAAATGAAGAAGAGAAGAATTTGGTTCAAAAAGAAGAGCGAAGTAAAGTGAAAGTAATGGCCACAAAAACTCTTCAAGAATTGGTACTTTGTGGATTGGACACCTGCATGACGCTTCTCTAAACACGACAGTCTGAAATCATTAAAGTAAAACTGCCATGAAAAAGCTTTATTCTAGTTAAATTTTCTCTTTCCAGCCATATCTTGTAGTTATAATTTAAGAGGAAATATTCATTTTGAAGAGAAGAAAACAATAAAAATATTTAAAAAGACAGAACTAGTTTTTGTACAACATGAACGCCGCAGATCACTAAAAACACCAACCGTCGAAGACAGTCTGGAGCTTGTTTCTAGCAGATGCAATGTCGCAAACCTATCATAAGTTTTATTACAAATGTATATGAGCAGCGTTATTTACTTCTACCAGTTCAGACCTTTACAGCTAGTTCTACGAAATAGATTCGCCGTCATCTCCTCTAATCTTAGCATTTCAAGTCAAGGGCCAATCGCTATTTATCCTTCTTATTATAATCGCAATATCCTTCTGTTTCGAAAATATCAGACCTCATTTACCATAACCACTTCAGCAGTAAAACTCTGACTTGAGTGGCTTGCGATCCTTGAGGTATGTGAAATTTAGTATAAAAACAAAAAAGTAAATATAAGGAAAGGTGGACTATTGTAAAAAGTTTAATTATCTGATTCATTACAATTAATAAAAGTCTCCCCGTCGAAGTGGTCTGAAATGTAGAGGAAACGGTTCCTTTACAAACATTATAGCATTCATTTTCTTTCATTGCATCCCTGTGCAAAATAGAAAAAATAAAAGAAAGTGGATCTTCAACAAAACAGGAATCCTTTCTTGAAGGAACCTTACGAACGAACAAGAAAACCTATGGGATGAAAACAGAAGAGAAATAAGGAAAATGGCCGAATGAAAACTTAGAGCTCTCAGTGTGGAACGATAAAAGGAAAATAAGTTGGAGAAAGAAAGAACAGAGAGGCAATATCTGATAGAACGATGAAAAAGATAAGGAAGAATTATATATACATGCACACGCGCACGTATGTGTGTGGAGGGGGAGAGAGAGATCGTGAGAGAATAGAAGAAATGAAAGGAAGGAATGGATGATATGTCTCCTCGTATTTGGTAGATTCGGAGATTTCAATCTATATGCAAATGTCATTTCCAAATCTGCATTTCCAAGCGCACATGCAGCCGGCATTGTGATCACCGCTACTGAGTATTCTTGGTTTGACAAAATCTCCGTAGTTATCCGTGTGCTCAGCCTATGCGCCTCGCTTTTCTCGTTCCGATGACACTTCTCTCCGGAACAGAAAACAAATTTAAACAGTCGAAGGAGATTGAGCGATGATTCATATCCATGAAATTCTTGAATTTCTCAAGCATACGAACAAACTGGTCTTTATATGTCGACAACAAAAGATTGATACAAAGTGTAAGCATTTGACGCTCATGAGTTCTATCATGAGCTTCGCTATGTGTTTAAGATGATTTGAAAGGGGAAATTTTTTTGTTTTTTTAATCATTTCACCCAAGCAAGGCATTTCACTGCCACTATTGCGCAAGGGGTTACATAGGGGAAAGTGATGAGAAAGTGTGGTTAGATATAGGAAATGTCAGAAAGAGGGTGATAGGCGGGTAAGGATACCGAGGACGAGGGTTGGGTAGATGGGAAGAGTGTTTGAGAGAATGGATGCGAGTTAGTGTGTTAAGAGGTGACTATTGACTTTAAAATTTAAATTCCTGGAGATTGCAGCTGTCGAGGAAGAAAATATGTGGAAGGGAATTCCACAGGCGGGAAGTACGAAAAAAGAAGCTGTTGGAGTAGAAATTACGGTTACATTTTATCAGTTTCACTATAAAAGGGTGGGACCTAGTTGCTAATCTAGTATCTCTTGCAAATTCGTACCTAGAGGGCACCAGTGATCTAAGTTCATCGTAGCAGCAACCGTGAAAGTATTTATAGAAGAGGCACAGGGAAGCCGCGTCACGCCGGTGAGAGAGTGACTGCAGCCGGTCTGCCAAGTCGGTATCGATCGCATTACAGATTCTCCGTTGTATTTTGTCAAGAACCCCCAGGAGAATAGCAGGGGCACCCGACCAGATGTGGCAACAGTATTCAATACACAGAAATGAACCAAGATATTTGATTTAATAATCGTTTCTTGACTTCCAATATTTTTCTAGATTGTTATTTCAAAAGAACAGAAACTTGGAATCCATTACAACAAATAAAATTCGGTCTGTCGAAGCGGCCTGTCGAAGCGGCCTGTCGAAGCGGCCTGATCTGTAGAGGAAAAAATGTTCCTTTAAAAACATTTTAGGAACCATTTCCTTTCACTGCGTCCATGTGCATAATGGGAAAAAATAAAAGAAAATGGATCTTCAACAAAACAGAGAAATCCTCTCTCGACAGAACTTACACACGAATACCGAGAACGTCTCTCAATGTATCTTGGAGGAACTATATCATCAGATCAGTTCTGTATGGCTTTCTTCATGGGGTCACAACAAAAATCAGAGAAAGCCGACTGAAACTTGATGACCATTGAATATACTGTCTGAATGAAGAAGCATTAAACCCCAAGGATGGGACGCAAAGCCGGAGAAAAGAGATTCACTCATTGATTGATTACCTGTACAATCACATCGGACTACATTCTGTTAATAAACCCAGAATTACTATGCAAGATAAAACGTATTGCAAAGAAACTGTCTACTCGGTTCGGACTAGCATTCAGTCTAACTAGATAATTTTAATTTTGGTATTTGGAGTCTACCGATGCATTTAATCCTTTAAAATTCGACATTGCACAACGAATTTAAATAAAGTCCTGCAAAAAAAATTATAAATCGGCTTTAAATAACTAACAAAAAGGTGTGCTGTTTTATGTTTCCTTCTGATTTGGAAGCGACTTGTAAAGCGTTGGATTAGGGTAAAGTTACCCCCAGCACTTAAATTAAGACTTGAATCTAAAACATAACGTTAGCTTCCATTTCCAGAGTTCAAAGCAGATATAAAACAAGAAAATCCAGGATAAATAAAATCTTCGATTTTGCTCTGCTATACTTGTTAGTTTTTGAGCACGTGACCCCACCTTTCATAGGATTCTTTACCCTATTGATATTCGGACTATTGCCCTCATTTTTGTTGCTGTATATCTACCTGGGTAACCAACGGGGAATTATGAACTGAACATTTTATCTAATCTAGGAAGGTAGACTGTTCTCGTTCCACTTTCCATGTCTAGAGAAATCTCGTCCAGTTTTTTTTTAGTATTGTTCAGTCCGTTTCGACTGAGTGCTAGTATACACTGTCCGACATATGGATTGAACTCACAACCAATATATCGCCAAATTTACAAACCAATACATTTATCAACGATAGATTCTTAAAACTAACCTAGCTACTGATTAGGTTGCAACTGCTGTTGCTGCCCACATTATTAACTTGGCTGATGCCCTGCCACATATCAGTGATGTTGCCTCGTAATATCGGCCTCTGTAAAGTTCTAAAACTTGTACCTTCATAAATGTTGACTTCAATACAATAACAGATATATAGGGTAAAGTTTGCGTGAAAGAAGTGTTTTCACATAAATTAAAGTTGAATACTTCAATGAATTCAAAATTCTTATATGAATTCTGTTGGGGAATCACCCCTTTTCACACACTCTATGGACTCTTCCATAGTATACAAATAATTCTTCCTACGCAGAACGAGTTGAGTTGTCTGTTAGTTGTTGTTGTTAGAGTTGGTCTTTGTCAGAGCAGTTGAACCGCCGCTCGTTAGTTACTTGGACAATTATTTGTATATATTTGACTCCTACTAACAAGTATTCCTGAATCTACTAACCGTGTACAGGTTATATATCTTTTGTTCAATACACTTACCTTTTTCCTCTCATATCTTTTTTGTGTTATTCTTATATTGTGTGGTTTTCTAAACAAGAATCCACAACAAAATCATTAATCCTTATATAAATTCATTAATCTCAATATGAATTCATTAGTCCTAAAGTGAATTCATTAATCTTTATATAAACTCATTAATCCTTATATAAATTTATAATCCTTATATGAATTCATAATCTCTGCTTCGTAAGACGCCAAAGATGCTCTTCTACCTTTCCAATAATTTTGTCATCTATTCTTTTCCTTGTTACCACTTTCTCTTTTGTTAAGTTTGTAGTTGACCCAATAAAACAAATCTCTTACTCGAAAGTACAAAAACTGAAGTAATTTTGATTCTTCGAATATGCATCTTACATATACGTTTCACTTCTACATCATCTATAGAGTGGATACTGAAAAATTGAAGGCTTTGAAAAATACTTAACTTGTTCATTTTTAATTTTTTTCTTCTTTTACAGGTTATCGAGCCTCCCTTGGAGATTAAAATGATTACGCATGATGTCCAGCGATGAGTAAAACACATTTTCTGATCGAGTGAATTATCAATTATCTAAACTCAAAGAAAATACCGGGAACATTTTTAAGTTAGAGTATCTCCTAGCGATACGTAAACTAATCGCCCGGTTTTAAAGTACTGGATCAGTCGGCGATCTTTCGGGAAGAGGTCCTAAATTCACTAGCGCACTGATGCATCGGTGGAAGCTGTAGAGTGTTCTTGTGGATCCATCGGTTTCAACCCGTCGTCGCTCTGCTCAACTGGGCATCACAAGAACATGACTCAAGAAGATTCTGAAACTAAATTTAAAAAGGTTTCCATACAAGATTTAAATGGTCTAAATTTTACTGCTCCAAAATACTTAGTAGCACTTTATATCATTCACTCTTTCAGTGCCCTTCATGTAAAAGTCTAAAATTATCCCCTGCATGCGTCTCTCATAGAACAATCGTTAGCTATTACTAGTTAACTGAATATTCACCATCAATAAAAGGTCATTAAAACTTGCTTGAAGTTAGTAGATCACTAACACGAACGCCCGAGTTCGCCAATGTATCTAGATATATAGTTTAGATACTAACAATGCTTCACAATTTTAGTGCTAAGGTTATAATACATTGTGGATTGAAATTACGGACTAGTTTCCCTCTACGATTGTAGCTAAACGGATGTAATGTATTTTGCCTTGGACGAGCGCATGATTAGGTTTTAAATGCCGTTTCTTGGCTGAGAGCTACAGTTGGGCGCAGAAAAAGAGGCGTAATCGAAAAGTGAGCACGTTTTTGAAAAATGGCAGACACCAAAAATACGAAGAAATCATCCTGTTTTATTTACGTGGTTCAGCAATTTCGAAACTTTGGGCAAAAGGGTAAAATGGGGAGTGTCATCTAGATTCAGTTGTCCGTAGTTTTGATCGGGAGGACTCCTCCATCTCGCTGGCAAAATCTTCCTTCCTTTTTATCTGCCAGCTAAATTAGGATAAGTCATAAATCACAATTCTCAGCCGACACACATCCCAGAAGGAAATATTTTGGTTGGGACTTGTCGGAGATAGATAGAAATACTGCTCCAAAGTGCGTTAAGCTCTCATCTCCAATTAAAGGCTCCATGTTTCAGCGTCAGTTTGCTACAGATTTTAATGTTAAGTCGCTACAGCTTTTCAAACAAATGACATTATTTTATAATTATTTTTAAACAAGTTAATCTAGCATAAAATCTGCAATAGCAGGATATCTGAGGAACAGCGGTGTCCGTAAAAAACCTGTACGCCATCAAATATGCATGTCTGGAAAAAAGGTTTTCAGGTTTGCATCTACAATAAAGATCTTCGAATGGATTAAATTTTCGTTCATACGCGTGTAAAAATAAATTAAAAAAAAACGTTCACCTATATTGGCCGCATAAGATTTAGTCATAGCTTGAAAGATAACAGCAGAGTTGGAATGAAACTGTGTAAATGATAGAATGCATTGTGTGGTCCAAAATATTCTTTATTTATTGGCGTTCTGGTGGTGGGTGGGGCAGAGCGTGTTCGACTTCCGTTCATTCTTTTTGCAAAAGAATAGATTTACGAATGACAGCAATCAAATGCCTTTTTAGTTAAAAGAAATGAAAAATATTTCTCACATTCATCGCATTATTCGTTTGTGCAAATCTTTCTATCTTTCTGTACACACCTAAGTTTCTTCATATTTATCTACTTCGCCCACTTCATATCTATACATAGGCGCGATGGGTAAATCGTCGCTATTACTTATTTTCAGATTCGCGCAGGCGCCTTATTCGTTTTAGATTTTGTCGACTGTATAGTGAAGTAGAGTCAGTTGGGCACCATCTGTGAGAAAAAGAGCACCATAACACATTTCGATTCACCAGAAATTTGGAAACAGAATGCTTTAATTTTTGGCATTCGAACAGGAAACTCCAATACAAACATTTTAGAGTGTTTGGGCGTCAATCTGAGGACAGTGCAGAGGATTCGAAAAGAGTTGCATGAGTTTAATTGTGATTACGAAGGTAGGCAGCTCGGAAACTCCTCATTCTGATAAGAAAAAACTCCCGAGTTTGCTGGTTAGATCCAGGCTATTATTGACAACGATCCCCACTAGTCAATCAGCTCCATAGCTACAGGAGTGTGTGAGTTTCTTATCAGACAGGTATATGCATATCGACTCGGAACGACAACTCGGAGAGCCGAGTTCGAATTCCAGTTGAATTCCTCGCATTCACTTACGCGCAAATAGTCTTGGGAAAGCTATTAATCCGTCTCTTCCCTACCGTAGAAAGCAAAGGTAAACTACTACGGGATAACCTTCTGTCTGGTCAGTTGTATCTCTTTCTAGACATGATCGCACAAAGCGTGTATCACTTATGGCACCTGACTAAATAAAACGGAATGAGAAGATTCAGTATTTTTCATACAAGATGAGAAAGCGCCAATTTTTATCTGAAGCCATGAAGGACAGGAAGAAAGACCGTGCTACGAAGCTTTTGAACAAACTCAAGCAACTTCTCCAATTTAATATGCTTTGGTCTTCTTAAAAAAGAAAAAGTCCTACCAAGTTTAGATGATGAACATACGGAACAGCCATTGGCTTGTTGTATCCACAAAATATATTCTGAGAGCGATGAAAAGCAAATATCCAGTCAACATCACGGTTTTTTGATGGATCATGAGTGAAAGCAAAAGTTATATCTTCATTTATTTTCTCACAGGTCCTCAAACTCAACTCAGACACCTACATAAATGTCTTGAGAAGGTAATGCACATTTTGGCTGCTGGAAGAGACTCTCTTTTGCAAAGAGGACTCTGCACCATGCCACACGAGCAGGAGAACCCAGTAATGGCTGTTAGATAATTTATGTGAGCACATCAGCCCTTACATCTGGCCACCTAACTCCCCAGATTGCATCTCTTTTGATTATTATGCATGGAGCGCAGTTGGGGTCAGCAAAACGCCATGCAACACCAAAGATGGACTGAAGGCAAGAATTATGGCAGCATTCGCCATTAATATTGAACAAATTTACTCTCTATTATTTCAAGAAATTATTGTGTAATTTTGGTAAACATATCTATCTATCTATCTATCTATCTATCTATCTATCTATCTATCTATCTATCTATCTCAGTCTGTTCATATCTATCTATCTATCTATCTATCTATCTATCTATCTATCTATCTATCTATCCCAGTCTCTTCATATCTATCTATCTATCTATCTATCTATCTATCTATCTATCTATCTATCTATCTATCTATCTATCTCAGTCTCTTCATATCTATCTATCTATCTATCTATCTATCTATCTATCTATCTATCTCAGTCTCTTCATATCTATCTATCTATCTATCTATCTATCTATCTATCTATCTATCTATCTATTTCAGTCTCTTCATATCTATCTATCTATCTATCTATCTATCTATCTATCTATCTATCTATCTCAATCTATTCATATCTATCATCCTCTTCATACCTATTTAATGCTCTTAATATTTCTATTTGTGTTGACTCGACGGAATGCCAGTCGTTTTAGTTGTTCCAATCAGTATCCACTCTGAATATTTTAACTTGTGATTAAAGGTTTCTTCAGATACCTGTGCACATTTCTGAATCTTTCCAATCTCATGACCTTTGGCTATTTTCTCTCGGATCATGATTTCAGATTTAAGGCTCAGATTTTCTGAAGAAAAAAAGAAGTTAATGTTTACTTCGGTGGTTATGTCTTAGATATGGATATTTTTGGGTCCTTTGCAAGTTTGGTCCCTTCATTCAGCGAAATTTCTGACAATTCCTGACAGTTTTAATAGTTAACCGTATACTCTTTGTTCGTCGTTTGTTTTCCCATCATTTGATTGGTGGAAAATTCTAAGAATATTTTACTGCAAGTTTTACTTTCCACACGATCTATGTTTTGTGGGTTCCATATGCGCCCCATGTCTGATAATGCTGTTTTGTCTGTCAATGGCGTAGGCTGCCTGGGTTACGTTTTACATTCATGGTATTTAATTTCACGTGGCGTGTTTGGTGTGAGGAATTTGTTCTCAATGGAAAACAACAAATTCCGTTTGGTTGCAATAGAAATAAAAAAGAGAAAGAGGCACAGAAAAAGAAAGAAATTGTGAAATAAAATAGAAGAAACATGATAAGCAACAAAGATAATTTATTGAAACTTTTTTTACATTGAAATTCTCGCTTTTGTCGCTTTTTTCTTTCATTGTCATTTTATCTATTTTTTTATTCTTTTTTCCTTTTGTTCATTGTTTTTTGGCGTTCTTTTTTATTTTATTTTTACTTTTTCTTTACTCTTTGTTTTATCTATCTTGCCTTTGTTTATTTCCTAAAACCTTCTTTCTTTCCTTAGCTTCCAAAATTTTTCACTGTTACGTCAACAAGAAAATTGTTACAGCGCGTACAAAGGAATGTTGTATAAAATCGATTTGTGGTGTTCTTATTTTCCTTTCTAACAAAATATTGTATAGTTAACAAGCAACGAAAATTCTTTGATCTGGTTCAGAAGTAACGTTCCCCATCTGAGCAAATGGATAAGGAATACTTGGAAAGAATTCAATTTGGCAATTCATTTTTTCTACTATTGTTTAATGGCTTCTTCGGATTGAATTGATGAGTTGCAAGTTTAAATGTTGTCATGTTTTTATAGTCATTTTTTAAAAGATCTATTTAATCTTTAAGTACCGTGTTTGCTACGTCGTATTGGCAATTTCTCCTTTTTTCTTTTCCAAGATTTATGTGTGGCTCGGACGTGAAATATCAAGAAACGATTACATAAATATATGGAACCTAAATCACACATTCCGTTATGTTTTCAGAAAAAATTCAAAGAGAGCAATTGAACTAAAAAAAAGGATGGATCAGGGTGGGGACGAAAATTAGCAGATACACATGGACTTAAAATACAACAAACACTCATAGAGAAACACGCACAAGAAACAAAAATGAAAAAAAAAACAGATGCACGCACACTAAGCATCCAACAGACAAACGTTGATGTGTTGAGGCGTGGTAAATTGTAACAGAGACATCGTTATGTTATTAGTGATTTATTTTACATATATAAATATGTATAAAAGAAATATGTGTGTTGTTCTAAGCCATGCTAGGCGCGAAGCGAAGTGTTATTTGTTGACTCCTACGCCAAGGGGTTACAGATATTGCGCGCAAAAAAATAGTTCCATGATATTTCTACAAGACCTACACAGAGAGATCTTTACGGGTTATTTTTTTATTTATATTTTCACAACAAATGCCAGCAAATCTTTTAAATGATCGTACTTTTTGGTAAGAAATCAGAAGATATGAGTCTGGATTACGAAAATTTCCAAAATGATACTTCAGTGGCCACGCTATTTGTCTGTAAAAAAAATATCAATGATGTAGCTGTAGAAACTTTCTTAGTTATCACAAATATTATTTAAAAGACCCCAAATCACTTGTCTACCATTACGTCCGAACGTTTCTTATAATAATGTCAGTTACAATGTCTCGGCGAACAGACACCCGCAGATGGTGAGTGCATTCATATTTAAGATAACGAAAACTCATCATACAAGTTGTACGAATTTTTCTTTCGATTACACACAATGCTCACACATGAGTTTGCCTATAGATCATTCTTTCGCCTTCTTGTCGTTCCTCGAACTTTGTGCCTTTTTATCAAGAGATTTAATCCCCGCCCCAACAAAAACTGTCATATAAAATTAACTGTTATTTTGCGCAGGGTTATTTCGTATGCTATTTGTCCTTTAATATTTACCCCCAAAATGCGTTGTGTAAAACAGGTGTGCCACAAATCAAACTAAAGTGTCCTTAAAATAAAAGTACATTTTCTTAATAAGTGATTCAGACGAGGATCTTAGACTTTGCTTTCGTCACAAATTTTACTTTGGTTTTTATAATTTTCGCTACTTACACAAATATTTTTTGAAAATCTTCCAGTGATAAAAGATTCGTTTCGAAAACTAACGAATTTAACATACACCTGGAAAAGCCGAAGAAAGCATCGGTCGAAAGTAAGAAATCTAAACGTTTCAAAACTTCTTGCAACATGTATTTATGACCTTCTAAACAATTCAATAAATTCTTCTGTTCGAGAATATCCCAGTAGTAACTAATAATGGTAAATATCTCATAAAAGAACTTAAGAATCATCAGAATTGTTTAAACAATTAAGATAAAAACAAAGATTAGAAGAGCATTATTAGCTAGAATGGTAGAAATAAATCAACAGCAACAACACCAATAGCAACAGATGTTAACACTCCAGAAACAACAATAAATGTTAACTGATATAATTGAGAAGAAAATGGAAAATTCTCAAATTTCTTTCACCCACTCTACACGAGGAGCCAAACGTATAACTGAATTCGCATACAATTCAGAAGATGGAATTAGCTTTTTTGCTTATTTTGCATGGAAGAATGCAGCGACTGAGAAGACAAGAAAAAAACAAAACTTTTGTTGAAAAAGTAGAACATGAAAAATTCTGCAATTTTGTGCTATCGAGAAAACCAGGAGCAATTTGCTTTGAAGAAATGGTAAATATTCTGAGGAAATAAAATAATGAGAAGGGGAAGATTTTGTCATATGCGCTAGAAACTTTACCAAGGAGAGTGAATGATTCAGATTAAAGGAAATGACTCTCGGATATGTTTAAAGATTGTCGTTCAAAGGTTAACGCCGAAAAGATAAATCCAGAAATACGTGCTAGAATACTAACGAAACTGAAACAGAAATAAAAAATTAACACTACAAGAAATATCGAATTAATGTCAGAGACGCCTAAATCTGAGACGCGAAACGGAGGAAAGTGAAGAAAAAGAACACTCAAGAAGAAAAGAAAAGACGCAAAAAAATGAGAAAAAAGAAAAATGAATCCATGTTTCAGATATAGAAGGTTAAATCGCAGAGACAACTGTCCCTTTAAGAATTTAAAATGCTAAAAGTGTGGAAAAGTAGGACATAAAAAGTCATAGTGTAAAACGAAAAAAAAATCGTACACAGACTCGCGAGGGAAAATTAATTACCGAACACAAAAGCAAATTTGCATATTTGAATATTTATAATGTGGATATAAAAATACACATGGACACTAGAATTGATATCACAATAATCCACAAAGCCACATGGAAAGCAAGCGGGAAACCTATATTAAAAATAACTTTTAAAATCACACGTGGCCTGCCGGGTGAGAAATGATTTGTTATTGCAATAAGTGTGTAAAATCTAAAGCTTATGTGTTAAAAACGCCACAAACTTATTCGGTAATGACTGGATAGAATTTTCCGAGTAATGGGATTTATTTATAAGTATTTATTGCCAAAATATAAGTGAACAAGAAATCAGTTTAAAACAAAACCTGAAAATTTAAAAGACAAATTGAAAAAACGTTTTCCAGATGTTCTGTTGGATGTGTTCGGTCAGTGTTTCAAAATCAAAACAAAATTTCAACAGAAAAAAGGATCAACGCGAGTATTTAAACCGAAAAGTTGTGTACCATTCGCAACCTTGGGTTGAATCAACGAAGAATTAGACAGACTTGAAAAAATGGGTGTAATTGAAAAAATTGAGCCTTGAAAATGGCCAAAACTCTAATTGTGTGTGTAAAGAAGAAAAAAAACATGTTTGTACTTATTGTTAGACTGGGTTAAATAAACGTTTAGAATCACATAAGTACACATTACCAAGTCCAGAAAATCTTTTTGGAAATTAAAATTTTTTTTTTCGAACCTGGAATTTTCTCTGGTGTATTTTCAAATATAAGTTGAAGAAGAATGTTCAAATAAATAGGCCCAACGGATTGAATAAGTTCAGTAGACTTCCTTTGGGAATAAAATGGGATCCAATCATATTGCAACAAGCTATGGACAGTATGTTTGCAGATTGTGATTTTGCAGTTGCTTATCTGAGGGATATATTGATTAAATGCGTATCTAAGGAACAACATATCGAGCATGTAAAAAGAATCTTTCAAAAATTATAGGAGTACGGGTTCAAACTCATTGAGGAAAAGTACTAATTGTTCTTGCCTAAAATCAAGTACCTAGGACAAATCTTTGATAAAAATGCTCGTCAATCAGATTTGTCAAGGACAAGTACAGTAAAGAGTTCGGATTCCTCTTGAATTCTTTGCAGTCACTTACACACAAATACCCTTGGGAAAGGTATTAGTCCGTCTCTTCCTTCCAGTTATGGGTTAAATAATAAGACAGATTGGGTTCTATAGCCTTGGTTGGCAACCAGTCCACCACAGAAAGCAATGGCAACCTACTGCGGGAAAATCTTCCGCCCAGTCAGTGATGTCGCTTTCGAGACATGATCGCCCAAAGTGTGTATCACATATGGCACTTAACTGACTGTACGCAGCTCGGATTACCCCACGTTAATTAAATGACCATCTGTCTCATTCCGCATTATTGGTGGTGGTGGGGTGACTTGTGGAAATATCCAGTGTTCCGCCCAAACTTGAAACTGTCAATCAAGCTCTATCTCGACGGGGATACTTTGGGTCAATAACCAGTATTTCGACAGTGCGTTCTCAAGCTAGCTATTGTCAAGCCATCTAACTTCCGGCAGAGCAAGACTCAATCAAAACTCCGTCTACGGACAGAAACTCGTCTGAGAAGGAAAGACAGAGTACCCGACCTTGTAAAGCACGACCTTGTGGCACATGTCGTCTCATTCGGGTGAATTTGGAAAAATATCTAGAATTCTAAATGTTCAATGTCAGATTCGCTATTGACTGTTCAGACAGAATTCTTATTAATTGTTCGTTAAAGTACCCTGTTGAAGTCAGCCACACATCATATTTTAACCGTTTGTAGGGAGATAACAAATATTACATCGAAATACGAAAATACTTATGCTATCCTGCTTTTTTACATGACAATTGTTTTGGTAAGTGGATATAAAATTTGTAATCTTAGAGGAGCTGGTTGCCGACAGTGGCTACATCTGATGAAAAGAATTTCTGAAGGTTAATAACTTTCTTAAAGTATTGGATGTTCGAGTAATTAGAGCGAAAACAGATTTTCGATCAAATATATTTTCATGATTTAATTACTGAAAAAGATTTCACAATAAATTTGCTTTTGTCTATGCATGCAACAGCTGTAATGTTGGAAAGAAGGCTTGTAGATTATCAGATTATAGCTTTGAAATAAAAAAAACCACACACACACACACACACGCACACACACACACACACACACACACGCACACACGCACACATATATATAGAGTATCGAGGCAGAAGATAATTTTCTAAACATGCACTGTCAAATATAACAGACAATAAATGTCTATTATATTTAATCAGGAGCCGTTCTAAACATCGTATTTTGGCTTTAATTTCAAGTGAAAATAAAGATAAAATGTGTCAAAGATTTGGACATTTTTAATCATACTGGGTCTAAGCTTTCGGCTCACTTGAGCCATCTTCAGAGAGGTTACAGGGAAGATGACATGAAGACATCTAGCATCAAAGATGATATTATCTTGTGTTGACATAAAACATTGCTATGCGACGATAATTTTTCTTCGTTTTCATCTGAATTAAAGCAAAAATACAATGTTTAAAACGGCTCAGGAATAAAAAATAATAGACATTTATTGCCTGTTATATTTAACAGTATATGTTTAGAAAATTATCTGCTGCTTCGATACACTATATATATATATATATATATATATATATAGAGAGAGAGAGAGAGAGCTATAGAGAGAGAAAGAGAAATTAATTTATATAGGGTCCTTTGCAGTCCTCTAATCATTTTCTTGATGTTTAAATGAAATTGAGCAAGGAAGAAATAGTTTTTTACCCAATATGGCACACACACACACACACACACACACACACACACACACACACACACACACACACACACACACATGGCGATAGAGCGTTGATAGTTTTAGTGCAAAGAATTTGTCACCTTAACTGAGCAGGTTCATGCCGACTTCGAAGTTTCATGAGAAATAAAAAGAAAAAGAAAATGAACCAATTACAAATAATTTACACGAGGCTCCTTATAAACAGGATAGGGAACCGGGATTTAACAGCAGTAAAAAAACAGCCCCGACGAGTGAAGACTTCATAACGGTGTCCTCACGAAACTTTTAATCCTGCTCAGTTAAAGTAACAAATTCTTTGCACTATATATATATATTCAGAAATTATAACATGAATATGTTATAATATCACTACATAAGTAGCTATTTTGTTTTGACACTACTTGTGTCTTATCAAGTGATGAGGTTTATTTCAAGTTGAAGGGTTTTAAAAGGTTAAAACAAGCAAAACCCCTTTAATCATGGAGGAATTGTTGCATAGACAGTTTCAACTAATCAGAATGAAGTAATTTCTAATTTGAAGAATATGTGAGCAGACTCAAAAATAATTTTTGGAGGCATTAATTAATAAAATAAAGTGAATCTAATAGTCAATTAATAATGCTGATATTTTTCAAATATTAATATATTTGAAAAATATCAGCATTATTAATTGACTATTAGATTCACTTTATTTTTATTGCGAATGTTAAATTCTAAGTTTAACAAATTATTAGCTTTAGAAAGTTATTCATATAAACAAGGAAAAGAATGAACGCACGCATATAGACCTACAAACATCCAGACATGGATAAATAGACGAGTATGCGCACATACACTGGCAAACAGACAAATTTACAGATCAATATACGCACGCATACATACATACACAAATTTCAAAATTTTGTTTTTATCGATTTGTCAATTTGTTTGTTAAATTTTAAAGTTAGATTTGGAAACCGACAGTAACGGCTACAATATTAGGTACATGTAAGAGTGAATTCGTAAATTGACAATAGCCTTATATACCTTCAATTTATATATATATGTGAGTGTGTGTGTGTGTGTGTGTGTGTGTGTGTGTGTGTGTGTGTGTGTGTGTGTGTGTGTGTGTGTGTGTGTGTATTCTAATTATCCTAACGCCATTCAAAAGGAAATATCGAGGACGGTTAATATTAGAATTATCCGATTATCTTCTAACCTTAGAATCTTTAGGAATAACAAAAAACTATATGATAAGGCCCTCCAGAGTAGCGGATATAAAGATAAATTAACTTATTTAGCACCCAATAGTAGTCCTGAATCGCAAAAGACTAAAGATAAACACGAGACAAGGAAAATTATATGGTTCAACCACACCGTTCTGTAGACTATAAATGTTAACACTGGGAAGATCTTTCTTACATTAATAAGTAAACATATTCAAAATAACAACCCCCTGAATAAAATATTCAATAGGGAAACGATTAAAATTAGTTATTCTTGTACTAATAATATGTTTAACATTATTAGCTCCCGCAATATCCAAATTTTAAAGAAGTTTAATGAATCCAATACAGAAAATAGGATTATAACCCCTGTAATTGTAGATCCAGAGAAAACTGTCCGGTTGAAGGTAAATGTAGATCTAGAAATGTGATCTACTAATCTACCATCTACTCTTAAAAAAAAAACAAGGAAAAATATAACGTTTACGCCGGAATTTGGAAACAAAGAATTTATACACATAGGCACTCCTTTACTAACCCTAATTTAAGGTATCAGACAGCCCTCCCCCGAAAACACTGTAATTGAAAGAGAATGGCCTAAATCCACAGATAAAGTGGAAGCTGATAGACACGGCCCGTACTCCGAATAGCTTAATTGATAGATGTAACCTATGTTTAACAGAAAAAATTAAGATTTTGAAATTTCAATATCAGAATGTACTTCTGAATAAACGTAAAAAAATCATTAGTATGTATCGTGACCGGAATAAATTTAAATTTCAATAATTATCTCATTCTTCCATTTATTCACAACATAATTTGTCTTTTACACAAAGCAGATTTTAAAATATTGTGAATCAGCAAACTTTTCCCTCCTACCTGCCACTGTTAACTCAATAGTCAAGCCACATGCCTCCTATTGCCAAAAGGGAATTTACTACTACGATTTTCCTGGCTTCATCCTATAGTAACCAACATTCCCCACCCCTTCCTTTACTAGCCCTTGCTTCCGACAGAAGACTTTTTCCTCCCATTCTTTGATTAAACAGAGTTGACAATGCATGTCTTGAACGGACACGTTGAAATAGCTATTCCCTCAAAATATTATCTGAATTTATAGATAATATATATATATAGGGAGGGAGAGAGGGCGAGAGAGAGAGAGAAAGGACATTGTGGATCTGTCTTGACGGTGATAAAAAAAATCAAATTTACTTTTTTGTTTACACTGTTATTTGAGAAACATCCAAATGTTTTATTGTACGTTTATAAAAACGTCACCTAAAAATTACTAACTTTACAAATGTCACATTCGAATTTTGTCATCATTTGAAAATTAGGAACCAAGATTTTGGTTTGTAAAGGAATCCTTAACGAGACACCATCTCTACAAATACTTTTGGCCAAATCATTAATTTTAAATTTAACCGTTTTTGAATGAGACTCCAAAAATGGAAATAAATTTAAAAGTTGACACGTAGTTATCATATATTAATTAAGATTATTATCATTCATATATATATATATATATATATATATATATATATTAGAAAACGTGCAAGAAGCCTTGAAATTTTTGTTTAAGTGTAGATTTATTACTGCTATTGTTAATACTACTTGCTTTTTGTATGATATATTAAGTGTCCATAATGGTATTTGTGTCGCTACACGTGTTTCGAGTCTAAAGTTGACTCTCTTCAGGCGAATAAACTTGTGACTTCACATATCGAGCTCCGTTTGTTTTTTTGATGGCCAAGTTATCGTGTATAAATAGATAAGACAAGTGGCGAGCAGATCCGAGAGGTCCTCTGCGTGCGTGCGTGTTGTTTCTTTCAAAATCGTATATTAAGTTTCTCCTGTCACCTAAGGTGATTCAAAATAAAATTTCACTGATTTGCGAAATTTGATTTCGTCTTTATACTTCAAAATTGTTTTCAGCGATTTTGATTCAATTCTACTTTACGGGTCATTTAGTTCTTTTTGTTATTTTTGCGATACTATTTGAATTTAGTGTGTGTGTGTGTGTGTGTGTGTGTGTGTGTGTGTGTGTGTGTGTGTGTGTGTTTTGCCTTCGAATTTCTTGTGTGTGTCTTAAGTTTTTCATGTTTTGTTGTGGGAAGGCTTGTATTTTTTATAATTATTTCTTCCTGCATCATGAGTTTGTTATAATCTGCATTTTTGTAGATGGGCATTTTTCTGAATTTACCTCCACTGCATTAATGTAAATGTTGGTTACTTCTATGCAAGGCTACTCTTTTATTCAGGCCTTGTGACACCCCCAAGTATAATTTTGCACATTCATTGCATTTTAAAGCATAAATTATGTTTTTAGAAATGCAGCTCAGATTTGTTTTTATTTCGAATGTAGCTGTGTTTTCGAACTTGAAGTGGTTTCCTTTGTTTATTATGTTGCATACCCAACCTTTTTTTTTTTTTTTTGCATTTTGTGACCCCATATGTTGTGTGCTGTTCGAATTTTGATGAGGTAAGGATGTTTTTTAAATTTTGGGGTTGGCATTTGCTTTTAATTATTTTAGTTGTCTTTAAACTTTCTTTTATTTTATCAATTTTGGTGAGTAATGCCATGTGTGTTTTGATCTTTTTAAATAATTCTGGGCTGTTTTTGTTGTGTATTGAAACGTATGCTAGAATGTTTTCTCCTTTTTCATGTTTTCTTTCTTTTTTTTTCTTTTTTTTGGCGGGGGGGGATTCCGGAGAGATTCTAATGGTATTGCTTCTGCCATTTGGGAACCCTTATTTATTAGTGGAATGGGGTATTCTATTATTTGTAGAGTTTTTCGTAGTTCCTCTAGGCGTATTTTACGAAGGGTTTCGTCAGCTACTATTATGCAAATTCATTGTACTAGAGAGTAGGGGATGGATTTTAGAAAAATTTAGGGTGATGACTCTTGAAATGGAGGGATTTTTGGGTGTCTGTGGGTTTATGGTACATGTCTGTGATGAGTGGTGGAAATATATTACGCGCTTTGAAATCATTCTTTCTTGAACGTCCGCTTGAATGGCTTGGTGGGTGAATCTCCGGCTGATGATTAATCAGTCAGGTTTCAGTCCTGGCTTAAGGCGGACATTTAATCTAGCTGCACTAATGAGCTGTGAAACAGGCCTGTCTGCAGATGATTTATATATATATCCAACGCCTTAGTGCACCGGATTGTAACGGAATTAGGTTCTGTTTGTTAATGGTTTTTCTTAAGGTTTATCTTAGTATAAATTTAAAACTTAAATACTTGCAGAGTCTATTTAGTTATTATTTTGAATATATATATATATATATATACGATGAATTATTCCTACAACTATTATCGCCTACCCAATAACAGTTAGGATAACCCAATATACTTCGCCTCATATAATGCACCATTGTTCTGCATGTATAAATATTCGAGAAAAACTCAACACACATGGCCTGAAGATTGCGTTCAAGCATAAAGCAAGCTGTCGCCGCTCAGTTTTGATCTCAGTTTCTGCTTAATTTAATTAAGTTGTTACATTTAAAATATTTCTCATTCTTTCTAGATTTGTAAATGAATGCACGAAATTCAATGTATAATTCAGTAAAGATATAGTTTTCATCTAATTGTATCGTGTCTTTTAACATTATTTACGATAAAAGTCATGTCTATTTCATGTGTCAAGGATGCTGCTCCGAGCCACATTAGATCGTCATTAAAGCCACAAATTTCTGCATTCACTTGTTTTTCTTATACAAGAAATTGAGTGAAAATTTCTTAATTTGAAAAAAGTTTGTTTTTTTCATCAGTTATCATCATATTAACTCATTTGTTTTGAAAGTATTAGAAAATGTTCTTATTTTTTCTAATCTTTTCATTGTTTAATTAGACTTGTTCACTTTGTGGCTTTATTACGTATGTATGTATGTATGTATGTATGTATGTATGTATGTATGTATGCATGTATGTACCGTATATTTTATGCATGTAACTATATTTGTGGCGTCACGTTTTCTCTTTAGTGTTTGTGCGGGGGTTTAATTCTAAATGTATAAAAACATAAAATTCGAAAATTCAAAGAACGTCGCATTATTTCTCTTTTAAAATTTTGACGAAGCTAAACAAATAACCAAACATATTAAATTAGTAAAAATTTTCTTACGTGTTTCTTATTTAATCATGTTGTCAAGTTTAATCAATACCTTCAATTTATATATATGTGTGTGTGTGTGTGTGTGTGTGTGCGCGCGTGTGTGTGTGTGTGTGTGTGTGTGTGCGTAAATGGAAGGCTGCTGAAAAGCCCTTGACCCAACGTACTGACCAATCACATGCGTAGGGTTATATTCGAGTGCGTCTAACTTAACAAGCAGGAAAATATTTTGATGAATTGAATTGACATTTCGTGCATATATTTTATTTGGCCAAAGAATGCAATAATAACGTATTTTCTTTTACTAATACAAGGCCTATGTGCCACTCAAGAAAGAGTTTTACTTTATAGGAGGGTTTTGTAAGAGCGTATAGGGAGGGGAATAGTACTGCATATTATAAAGATATGTAGGATAAACAAGTGGCTGTGCCTCGATTTAAAAAGATACGGTTTGTAGTGATCTGGAAAGCATCCGCTCGGAAATCCGTATCGGATAAGTTGACTGAGTGGAATTTACTCCTTAGCAGTGGAATATGAAAAGAATGAAAATGAGACGACTCCGCTAAATGGGTTGTGCGATTACGAACTGCTGAGGCTTGAACTGGTAGAATCAAGAAAAATAGTTTACCCTAACATCTGCCGTGAAAATAACGCCAGGGCAGCTGGAAGCTAGTAACGTTTCGTCTGTTGGAAATGCTATCCATCTAGGGGTCCTTAACAAAATCCAACGGAGAATCTGTAATGTGATCGATCCCGACTTGGCAGCTCAGATACAGTACCCCCTATATACAAATTTACTCGAATCACAAGATTAGCAACTAGGCCCCACTTTTTTACTGGGAAACCAATAAAATGTAAACGCAAATTCTACTACAACAGCTTCTTTTCTCGCACTTCCCGTCTGTGGAATTCCGTACTGTTTACTTGCTTCCCCGACAGCTACAATCTCCAAGAATTTAAATGTAAGTTCAATAGTCATCTCCTATCTCACCAACTTTCATCCTCTCTCTCATGCTCCTTTCTCCGCCCATTCCACTCTCATCAGTGTTCACATCCTACACTTACCCACTTCCTGACACCCCTTATAACCTGTCACTCTTTCTCATAAATTTCCTCCTATGTAACCCCCTGAGCACCAGTGACAGTAAACTGCCTTGCTTGGAGTGATATGATTATTTAAAAAAATGTTTTTTGGGGTGAAAAACAATTCATCATGCACAAGGCGGTGTAAACACTTTTGAACTCGATCGATTCGCTCGATGATGGAAAGTAAAAAAGACTGGGCAGCGCCGGCCTGGATTTGGCACCAATACTCCATTGTTTGGTCTGACCTGGCTCTTGGGAAAAGAGAGAAAGAGAGAGAGAGAGAAAGAGAGAGAGAGAGAATACTTCAAGAAGAGCCAGTTGTTTTCTGGAGTGGTACAGGGAACCGATAATTTTTCCAAGGTCTTTAGCGATGGCATCGTATATACCAGTGACACCTATGAACAACCTATGATAGATAGATAGCTATAAACAGAATGAGATAGATAGATAGATAGATAGATAGATAGATAGATAGATAGATATGAACAAAATGAAATAAAAGATAGATAGATAGATAGATAGATAGATAGATAGATAGATAGATAGATATGAACAAAATGAAATAGATAGATAGATAGATAGATAGATAGATAGATAGATAGATAGATATGAACAAAATGAGATAGATAGATAGATAGATAGATAGATAGATAGATAGATAGATAGATAGATAGATAGATAGAATGAGAAAGCTAGTTGAAAGAAAGAAAGAAAGAAAGAAAGAAAGAAAGAAAGAAAGAAAGGATGAAAAAGAAAAAAAAACATAGAAGTAGAGAATAAGGAAATGCAAGTACAGAGGAGAATTAAAGGAAGAAACACCGAAAAAACAAATCAAGAATAACGTTCCAAACGGATTAAGCAAGAACCGCAAACCGGATAAGTGAGTTGTCAGTGTTGTGTTGGATGAAAATCAAATTCCCGACAATTGTCCTTAGGTAAATGGAAAACTATACTTGTTATGAGAGCACTTGATGAGTTGTAGATCAGGGTCGTTAAAACTGGACCATATTTGCTATAACTGTTTTCAAAAGAGTTTTAAAAATATATAAGAATGACCGTTAGAAAATATTTCAGTAATGGAGATCCGTATCTCAAACTGCTTTTCACTAATTTTGCTTTAAAGGAAGCATAAAACTTATTATTAGTATGTTGCAGAAGTTTTTTTTTTCAATTTACAGTCTTTTTTCTTCTTTTATGTACCTTGTCTCTTCAGGACGTAGGTGATTATGGCCTTCCACGTCTTCCTATCCCTGGTGGCACGCTTTCTCCTGTAACGTCTCTCAAGCCCCGTTCTGTCATCCACCTTTTCAGTATGTTATTCGCTGCTTTCCTCTGTCTCTTTCCCTCCATCTGACCTGTTAGTATCAGATTCTCCAAGCCCTCCTTCTTCAATGCATGTCCCAGGAACTTCATTTGTCTCTTCCTGATGCTCAGTATTAATTTCCTTTTCGTTTCCATCATTTCCAAAACCTCGTCATTGCTCACATGCTCGATCCATGATATCCACAGCATCCTTCTGTGGAACCGCATTTCAGCTGCTTCAAGTTTTCTTTTCATCTTTGTTGATATTGTCCAACATTTGATTTTTTGACGGTTTATCTACCCTTTGGGTTTGTTTAAAGCCTAAATAGATTTCGAATTATAGGCGGTTGCTTACAGTAACCGCCTATAATATTAAGATCTATATCAAGTAAGTATAGAGCCGAATGTTATCTATTTATAAAATGTTACCAATGTCGTTTTCAGGTTGTCTGTTCGTAAATACTTTTATAAACAGAATAATCTTGCACAAAATTTGGAAGGTTACTTGAATTGCTCCAGCTTACCACACACATGCACACGCACATGCATGCATATATACACACGCATGCAGGTACAAACGTGTGTGGGCTTTCGTGTACCTATTTGCATATGTGTGTCTGTTTGAATGTATCTATGTGTATGTGTTTGAATGTATGGAAATCTGTTGTAAGTGAAGAATTGTTTGGCGTCAAATGGCGCTTATTTCAACAGAAGTAAGAGCAGCTATGTCAACAGCCTCGCACAAAACAAGCAAACAGAAATATGAGTCGTAGAATTGTTGGCAGTCCATCGATAATCGATGATGGTAACTGTTGGCAAAGAGAAGGTAAACAGAGCTGAATTCTTACCACTCACTCTTTCCACTCTTACCCACGAAAGAATGCCGTCCATGTCCCAAGCGTTGATCTTGTATCGAGTAATATATTCAGCTTCCCATTAATAATCAACAGCAATTCAAATATTTAGAAGCTACTCAAGTGGAGAATTACATTTATAGGGGCGTGGGAGAAAATATAAAAGTCATCGATTATATGCAGGCATCGATATTTACTGAAATTTATTTAGTACAACACAAGGCTTCGTGGGAAAATTGTATAGCATCAGTTTTTCAAGTAGGGTGGGTCCTCCAGAATAGGGTGTAGAGTGGGACTTTCGAAATAGGGTGTAAGGTGGGACCTCCGAAATTGGGTGGAAAGTGGAACCTTTGAAATCATGGTTTTAATTAGAACTTAGACACTAACTATTTGAGTTGTTACATAAGATGCAAGTAATTTAACCATTGCTTATGATGTGACTCTATATTATTCACGAAAAAAAAAAGGCGTTTTCATGTGACATGACATTGAATGAGGTTTATTCTAATGAACTGTTGTAAATTTCTTCTTACATAATCTCGAGATGACCAGGAAATGTGTCGATTTTTAAAAACATTTTATACAAATTAAAGCTACTTCATTTCTCTAATTGTTATGGACCAGGTTAAGGCCCGAAAAGAAAAACACGACCACAAGGATAGAAATAACAAATATTAACAAGAAATAACAATACAAAATGTGGAAGGTGTTAGTATGACTGTCAGTCTAGTTTGGAGTGAACTACTACCAACTCGACTCTCTTTCTCTCTCTTGAGAGGCGTAGTGTTAGGAAGAGTTCATTCTGGAGTTACAGGTAAGGACCCATGATACTAATCTAAAGACACAAAGGGAAATAGATTTAAATAAACAACAAATTAAATGGATCCTAAGATGTACTTAATTCGCAGTGCTGAAAAAGAGTAAAAGGAATGAATTAGCTATTTGTAGTTTACTGGGATATTTGGACTTGTTTCCTTAATAACAAACCAATATTTGTCTGACTTAATTCTACATTTCATGTCGACACTTGCTAAATGCTCTATATTAATTTTTTTATCGTTATTGCTTACAAGAGATCGGAAATTTCCATGCATTTTCCTGTCGTTGCTTATTACGTATTACAGGCGGCACAATCGTGTCTCCAGTGTTCAGACACCATCCGAACAAGCTATTTACTATAGAGAAAGAAAGATATGTTTGCATATATCTATACGGCCATCTATTCATATGTAGTTATTTATCAAGAACTAAATTAGATAGAAGGCAAGAGATAAATTTATTGCACAAACGAAACTTCGTCATTCAAAGTGGGACCTTCAGACATACAGTGTAGATTCCTATGTCCATAATATAAATATAAACGCTCAGTCTCCGATATTTAGCACTCTAGCAGCACAATAAATGTAGCAAAATTATATATATATATATATATATATATGTATATATATATATATATATATATATATATATATATATATATCCGAGTGAATAAGAAACGAAGAAAAATTTACAACGTCCAAAACATTAATTCAAAACAGTGCTCGATATATAATATAGAGATGTGAATATTTATTATGAGTTATATTTTAGAACATGTACAAATTATTTTATCCACTACAAAGTGTACATTTTGTTTCGACATTGAAATTACAATATCTCATCAGTTGGTGTGGAAAGGAATGGAAATATATACATATATTTATTTGAGCAGTAATCTCTCTTTTATGCAGGTTTCATTAAAAATGATATACAAGGTTTGATGGTTAAGTTTTTTATGCAATTTTTCATGTCATCTTATGATTTCTTTCTTTTGAGGACATAAATTATATAAAAACTGTCCAAACGTTTTGTTTACCGGAACGCTTTCAGCTATACCTTTAGCCATTTTCGGGGATTAATTTTTACGTTTAAAAGAATTTAAGTGGTGTTATGTATAATGTTGAATTGTGGTATGTGTAATGTACCGAACAAGCATGTTGTTGGCATGTTCGTAGTTGATTTTAGTGAGTGTTGTGTTTTATATATATATATATATATATATATATATATATATATATATATATATATATAATTTCTTTGTTTGAACATTATTTTCAGTTCTATTTGAGTAGTAACTCTGCTTTTAATTAAACAGTATATTTATACATATATAACTATACCGACCCGAATATTTTGGAGAAAGTTTTGCTATGAACATATGTGTGAATCTCCGGAGCTTTTCGTAATATATATATATATATATATATATATATATATTGCGACACGGAAATCTATATGTTTCGAGATAGAATCTCGTCATCAGGCAATGTTGGATGTTGGTTGTGAAAATGATTTACCTTATTTTCACAATGATTAAAATCATTTTCACAACCAACATCTAACATTGCTTGATTACAAAATTTAATCTCGAAACAAAGAAATTTTCGTGTCTCAATGTACATTTAATTACATAATTATATGATTATTTTAAGCTTTACAATATTTATTGTATTGGGCACTGTTTATATAAAAAAAATAAATGCCAGATGACTCAAAATCGTAAAACCTTGGATCCTCTTCCCTGGATATATATATATTAGACGTAGCTCCTTATCAAACTGATCTCCCATTCCACTGATGCAGCAGAGTAGTGACTATCTAGCCCTCTATATTTGTAGCCTTGTGTCAAGCAATGTCGATGCTTATAAAACAAGAGAAGAAAGTTAATTTCAAAGATTACATTAATTTATATTTGTACGTCAACATTTTTTTTGTATAAATATATTTGTTTGAAACTCTTCATACGCTTTTAACACTTGCGCTGTCTATATTTTCATTAAAGAAATGCATTTTTCTGAAACAAATTAACGTAAAGAAAGAAAAAATGAACAAATATATCAGAAATGTGGTGATTCATTGAACTGTATTACTTGTAGACTAATCCTTATCCATACGAATATCATTCAGTGATAATTTTACCAAAATATTCAATTGGCAATCGTCCAAGACAATGAGATTAAACACGAGTCAAAAATTTCAACGAAATCGCTCATAGACAATAATGTCTACGTCTAGAGTGGCCGTGCGAGAGTTCAGAACTTAAGTGAAATCTGAATACTCAAGTAATAGGTCTTTAACAAAAAAAAAAAAAAAAAAGAAGCTGCTGGAAATCCTTTTGTCGGAAAATGGCGACGGCACATGATAATCGCTAATGATAATCAACCGGAATAGATAATAAAATGATTTGTAATTAATTAAGTATATGTAGAAAAAAAATTTGAAAAAGCCTTTTATGATCAAATTACAAATAATATTTGTATGAAATACACTCTTCTTCCTATTCTACTTCGAGTGTCTCTTTGGTTTCTCTTCGCAACTTAGATCAGCAAAAAGCTTTTGTTTAATGAAGTATTTGTAATACATCAAACATTTTAGAGAAGTATGAACAATTTCAGCTCATGCACTCTAATATTTTTGTTGTCTGCGTTTCGTCTACCTCTGAACATAATGTTTAAATTCACATATTACCATAAATATGTAGACAAATTAACATCTTCAAAATAGATGCCCAATCAATTTAAATTCGTATATGCGTCGATGTGGGTGATGAATTAGTATCCATCCAGTAGCCCCCTTTTATACAGACGAAACGTTGCTAGCCTCCTGCTATTCTATCGCTATTTCTATGGAGAATGTTCAGACGAGTTACATTCTTTGGTTCCATCAAACTGTGACTCTCCTTTGTATGACCCGTCACACCGCGTGCCCTCATTCTCTTCAGCTAGTTTGTGGAAACAACTCCCAAGGGTTTTTCTCGAACGATAGAATCTGCTCAAGTCAAAGGTTGCTTCGAGTGTCTCTTGGGCCTTGTAAAAGATTAACATTAGTAAAAAGCAAAACTAATATATTGACTGGAACGGTAATGAAATTAAAGAGACTTCTTCAAACTAAGATGCTCGGATTAAATCGAATTTTATGTCAAAATAGATATTTTTTCAGTTGAACTTGGATATTCGATAAGCATAATATTAATCACGCCTATAATCAATTTATTCGATTAGAAAAGATGCATCCAATTTATTCATTATAACGCCTATAATCAATCTTCTTCTTTTTCTTCTTCTTCTCCTTCTTCTTCTTCTATGTGTCCTGTCCTTTCAGGACGTAGGCGATCATGGCTTTCCACGTCCTATTCCTATTCCTATTCCTGGTGGCTCCTAGCACGCTCTTTCCTCTTACACAACCCTCGTTCTGTCATCCACCTGCTCAGGACCTTCAAATATGTTATCTGCTGCTTTCCCCTGTCTCTTTATTCCTCTATCTGGCCTGTTAGTATCAGGTTCTCCAAGCCCTCCTTCCTCATTGCATGTCCCAGGAACTTTAGTTGTCGCCTCCTGAGACAACTATTAATTTCCTTTTCGTTTCCATCATTTCCAAAACCACATCATTGTTTATATGCTCAATCCATAATATCCGCAGCATCCTTATGTAGAACCACATTTCAGTTGCTTCAAGTTTTTTCTTCATCGTTGATGATATTGTCCAGCATTCACTGCCATATTGAAGAACTGACATCACATATACTCGTTGCATATTTTAGAGGTCACTTTCTCAACTGACATGAAGTTAAAAGACAATATTGAATCCATTGCTAAATCAACTGCCAATAATGTCTTTGTTCACTGTGTCGGTCTAGACAATTTTTCCCTCCAGAATCAATCTTACATATCTATAAGACTGCCATTTGTTCGTGATTAGAATATTGCTGCCACTTATAGGCCGTGCCCTTGATATTTATCTTGAGATACTTGAAAAGATCCAAAGAAGAATTTGGCAGCTCGAGTCCAGTCACTAACCACCACCATAAGGTTGCCTCTCTGTGTCTTTTTATAAATACTTTTATGGTAATGGTTCGAATGAGCTTCGTTCTGCTAACTAGACTTTGGGTGTGCGTCGTGGTACAGTGGAACGAGAAACCGGGGAGCCGAGTTCGAATTCCAGTTGAATCCATTGTATTCACTTACGCGCAAATACCCTTGGGAAAGGTATTAATCCGTCTCTTCCTTCCAGTTATGGGTTAAATAGCAGGACAGACTGGGTTCTATAGCCTTGGTCGGCAACCAGTCTACTGCAGAAAGCAATGGCAACCTACTGCGGGATAATCTTCTGCCCAGTCAGTCATATCTCTTTCGAGACATGATCGCCCAAGCGTGTATCACGTATGGCACCTAAACTGACTGACTGACTAGGCAGTCGTCGAGATCTTTACAGTCGAGCTGGTTAGATGCAGCCGTACGTTCTATGACAACAGTTTCTTTTTCTGTACTTCTCCTCTTTGGGACTCCCTTCTGGTTCCATGTTTTTCAGCTTTAATCTGCACAAATTTAAATGCAAAGTTAATCGCCAGCTTCTGTCCTCTTGATTACTCTCTTCTCTTTCGGCTCACTGTTAATGTTTCTGCTCCTAATTCTTTCACCACATATTATATGCAGCATTCTTTAACACCTTGTAGCCCCTTGCGACTTAGTGGTTTTACTGCCTTTACTTGCTTGGGGTGATACCGACTTTTTAAAAATTCAATTTGAACCTAACATCTTCATAATTTATGCACTTTTCAAAAAATGCAGTGAGGCCTAGAGACAAACGTGAATAGTTAAGACGTTCGTATAGCGAAGGATTAAAGATTGAATTTTATGGTTAATGTCATTTTCTTTACATAGTATTTAGTAATACACATCTTGATGCCGTTAGCGTGTCGATGTTTCGAAGATAATGTCATATTTTTAATGTCAAGTAGTTGTTGATTTTCTCGAGTTTTCACACTAGAATTGTTGGCAATTGTTGACTATATGATAAGGTCAAATTGTTGTTTGTGTCTGTTTGGTGAGGTAGGAGAGGGATGACACAAATTACACCACAAATAAAAGAAAAAAAAGCCTGCTGCGATATTAATTTTTATTGATATTCAAGAAAGAAATATTTTTATTATTATGCATGTTATTTCGAAATGTCAGCCTTTCGCTTCTTATCCCAACGATTTCGACCGATATACTCTTGAACCTTCAAGTTGGATGAATTCAGAGCAAGAAAGTTATTTCAGATTTGATTCGAACTCGCATCACAGAGCATAGGAATTTTCTGTCATGCAAAAACGTTTATAGCGAGTGGAACCAGTACATTCATTTTTCCCCATTCCCTGTTCATTTTCAGTCGAAATGTTTTCAAGAGAAAAAGAAAGTAAAGAAAGCGACAAGACGCGTAATTGGTATTTTTTCTTTTTTGTTTCAGGCCTGAAGGAAAATCAATTCAAAGTGAATAGAATTTGTGAATAATAATAGTTGCAGACATTGAAAGGTTCTCCAGACTTTTAAGATTTTAAAACAATCACAGAAACCATGAGTTTGATTTGTACAAAAATGAGGATCTTTTTTTAAATCAACATTTCTTTGCCAATGACGACAGAATTTTTAACGATTTCAAGGACGATAGCGCTTTTTGTCTTTTATCCATAAAAATAATATTGAATGTGTCAAAACATTTTATGTTAATTTCTAATCCTCATTCAGAATTGTCCGAGAGCTCAGTTTTTTTTTTGTTTTTATTTTGAGAGGCACATAACATATTTATAACGTAAATATTATAATAGTTTATTTATCTTATATGTAGCATTTGCATTTGAAAATTTATATCACAGCATATATATTTAAAATGAAAACAGTAACACAATGTATACTTATGTTTGGGGAAAATATACATGACGATGTGGATGTGCGTTGAGGTGCAGTAGATATTGGCTCGGAACGAAGAAATCGGAGAGCCGAGTTCGAATTCCAGTTCAATTTCTTCAATTCACTTACGCGCAAATACCCTTGGGAAAGGTATTAATCCGTCTCTTCCCCCCAGTTATGGATTAAATAACAGGACAGATTTGGTTCGATAGCCTTGGCTGACAACCAGTCTACCGCAGAAAGCAATAGCAACCTACTGCGGGATAATATTCTACCCACTCAGTCATGTCTCTTTCGAGACATGATCGCCCAAGCGTGTATCACGCATGGCACTTAGCTGACTGACTGACTGACTCAATATAATAGTTGAAAATATGATTAAGGCTTATACTGGTCATAAGTGGGGGATTGGTTTTCTATTGTTATGAAGTAATAAACTGATCCCCCACTAATTACTTCTAAATAATATAATACATCTCTTCCCCCTCTAGCTATGAGTCAAAAAATAGGACAGATTGGGTTCTATAGCCTTGGCTGACCACCAGTCTCCTGCAGAAAGTAATGGCAACCTACTGCGGGATAATGTTCTGCCCAGTCATTCATGTCTCTTTCGAGACATGATACCCAAGCACTTAACTGACTGATGCATGACGAGCGGAAATAATACTTAATATAAAATACTTTATTTTCAATATATTTATAAATGCTTGAAACACTTCCTCTTTCACGGGTACATTAAGCTAGTCTAACATTGTAGCAAACAGAAGGCGTCTCCTGTTATGTCTAATTTGTTCCAACTTGGTACCTCCTTTTCCGTTTCAGAAATGTTCTGGTGAAATCCGTCAGCATCGCCTACAACACGTAGTTCTGTTGGAAATGAAGTACAATAAGAATTTTGAAAAACATATTTTAAGAGATATCCGGCGTTCCATTCTTTAATATACTGTGTAATGTTCATTAAATAAGCCAAGTTTTTACCTCTAAAACCCCAACATGTTCTGTGCAAATAACACGAATGGATTCCCTACACCGAAAGCTTAAATAGATATTGTTATATACTGTTAATATATTTGACTTTAATAAATATATAATTTTCGCATATCTCGAAAATCTGACAAGCTAGGATAATTTAGGATACAGATTCGGAATCAGATTAGTCGATTTACTAGCGATTTTACCCTTGTAACAAAATCTTTATTTCTCAGTATAATTTAAATACATTAATACATAAATTTAAAATACATATAATTTAAATACATTAATACATAAATTTAAAATATTCCAAATTATGAGTAAAAGACACAGATTGAATTTCAAAAAGAACACTTCCTTAGATCTTCATTAAAACTATAAAAACAGAAATATATTTGTAACTTTCTCAGACAAACTTCTTCTTCAAAGCCTTGGGGAAAAGCTGACATTTGCCTGCCGTATATAAACGCTTTCTACACTAGACTTTATTCGTCAGGGCCCTCATGGCAATCTGACATTTACTTATCGTCTCTGAATGATCTCTTTTGAGATGGTCTTTTTTCATTTCCCTGACTAGAAAGTACTATTTGCCTGTTGTGCCTGAAAGATTTCCATCAAAATCACTATATTTACCCACCGCCACAGCCCCTGTGACATTTGCGCTTTGAGTCTGGAAGATTTCACTAGAGACATTCTTTATCACTGACGTGGCAACGAACTCACCCGTCGCCTCTGAACGTTTTGGCTCGTGATATTTTCCCTCGAGACCCTGATGACAAACCGATATTTCCCCATCGCCTCTGAACGTTTTCGATCGTTATTTTCTTTCTCATACCACTTATGACAAACAGACACTGACCTGTTGTAACTGAACGCCTTTGCTGGGCTTTCTGCGCATGTTACATTGCATAAGTATTGATTATTTGCAACAGGCACAGAAGGAAACGATAACGCCAGGCGTTTGCACCGTACTAAGGTCTTTCGTTTCTTCCATTTTATTAACTTCATTTGTCTCTCCTTAACAATACTTTCTCCCCAGAGAGTTCAAAGCATCTTTAACACTCCTATATTTTTAACGGAGTTGGCTTTTTAACAATATCTCGCCAATCTGCATAATTAGCATTTTTTTTTACAAACTTTTTGGAAGCTTATTCTTCTGATAGTTTTAATTAGATCTACAGTTTGTTTAATCTTATTATCAGTTACAGTAGGAACTGACACTACTGAGCCTGTCACAAAATTCCATTATACATTGATATCTAAAGTTACGAATGACTCCATTGTACCACAATGTTAATGAGTTTACATCATGTCCAGCTTATAAATATTCAATAACCTGTTATGAATATTTCTAGTTCATTTTCCTTCTAAAACCAGAGATTCAATGACGTTCCTTTGAATCTTACATGTAACCAAAAATTCACTCATCTTTTATGGCAAAAGAAATTTACCATTTTTTCTGTTTTTATCGTAATCTTCACCAAATACAAAGTTCGTGAGCCACTCAAGGTATAGGTTAATGCTAAAATGGAAGCTTCTCTTTGCATTTGGAATACGAAGAGTGTAGAATCCTTAGATAGCAACAGCCAGTAATCAGTTGAAACTGACAGCTTCAAGCTACCCAGCAAATTGGTAGGTGGTTTATATGCCAGCCTGGGAGATTCCACTCTGCCATGTCGGCATGTCTATTCTGTGGATTCTGATTGGCTGATGATTCCAGTGTGGATATTGTGCTCAATAATTATCAGCACAATATGCACTTGATAGGTGAGAGGAGAGAGGGACATGTATTGAGTTACAAGCCTGTTTATTTTTGTCTGCCAACTGGACGCTAGTTGGAAACATCCTTGAAGGTGAGTCTCATACTCTTAATTGTTCAGGGAGGATATGAAAGTGATTGGATTCCACAGACGTAGTATGGCATTTCCTAGCAGTAAAGGTCTAAAATAACGAAAATAAAGGATGTAACTCATGATTATTTACTATGGAAATAAAGTCAGAAAACTCATGGGCTAGCATTTGGGGTAAAAAGGTTGCAGGGTGGACAATATGCGTTCCCTCGCAAAGATTTTGAATTTTATCAGGGTTGTGATTTGAAAATAAACACTGCAAACAACATTAGCTCTAAATATCATTCTTTTCCATTTGGCTAAATTAAACGACATATTCAAAATTGTGCAATTTTATTTTCCATCAATGCAGATAGATAGATAGATAGATAGATAGATAGATAGATAGATAGAAACGGACAGATTTTAATTGATAGATGAATAGAAATGAACAGACTAAAATATAGATAGACTATGAAATGAACAGACTAATAGATAGATAGATAGATAGATAGATAGATAGATAGATAGATAGATAGATAGATAGAAACGGACAGATTTTAATTGATAGATGAATAGAAATGAACAGACTAAAATATAGATAGACTATGAAATGAACAGACTAATAGATAGATAGATAGATAGATAGATAGATAGATAGATAGATAGATAGATAGATCTAAGTGCGTGAAATGATATGAAACAGAAGACTATAAATAAAAATGATTAGAAAGTATCGGAGAAATAAATATATGTCTACTTCAGCTACTATAGATCGATTAATCGATAATGTGATCAATTGGGCAGAATATATAAAACATTCTACTTAAAATATATAATATATTCAAAAATATATAAAATATTCGATGAAATTGGTTTCACATCAAAAACTGACAAATTTCGAGACATTTGTCACATTTGATTGTCACGTAAAAAAATGTAAATCCTGACGACAATCCTCGAAACTATCTTTTAATAATTCCCCCTGAAACTCTTAACTGATTTAACGACACATCAATGCACCTGTCTAACTCGACTAACAAGCTCGAAGGACCCGAAACCTCTAAATTTTATTTCTACAATCAAAAATGATTTCATTTTTTTTTTTTACCAAAACTTGATAGATTATTATCAGATCCTTTTTTTATGTTCCCTGTCACTTCAGGGCGTAGGCGATCACGGCACTCCACACCATCCTGCCCTTCTAGTTCTTAATAAGTTTTATTATTTTTCCCAAACCTTGTTGCACCATCCATATGCTCAATCTCATTAAGTACGTTATGCGTTGCTTTTCTTTGTCCCTTTTTCCCTCAATCTGTCATGTGAGGATCATGTTTTCAAAGCCCTCTTTCTTCATCACGTGCTCCAGAAATTTCGCCTGCACTTCCTGGTGTTAAATATAAGTTTTCTTTTTGTTCCTATTTTTCCAAAACTTTCTTGTTGTCCCCATGTTCCGTCCAGGATATCCTCAGCATCTTTCTGTAGAACAACATTTTTCTTGCTTCAAGCCTCTTCTTTATCTTTGAGAAGATTATCCCGCATTCTCTGCTATATGGGAGGACTGATATCCCGTAATAATCCACTACTCTTTTCTTTGTTTCTATATACTAAGTTCAATTTGACATAATGCTTTTTAACGGATTGTGGTGCAGTGAATATCGACTCGGAACGACAAATTGGGGTGCCGAGTTCGAATTCTAGTTGAATTCCATGCATTCACTTCCGCACAAATACTCTTGGGAAAGGTATTAATCCGCATCTTTCATCCAGTTATGGGGTAAATAATATGACATATGGGGTTCTATAGACTTGGCTGGCAACCATTCTACCTCAGAAAGCAATGGCAACCTACTGCGGGATAATTTCTGACCAGTCAGCAATGTCTCTTTCGAGACATGATTGCTCAAAGCGTGTATCACGTATGGCACTTAACTTACTGACTAAATATATTAGTTGGAATCATGATTAAAGCTTCTACTGTGCATAAAGTGGGGGATCAGTTTCATATTGTTATGAAGTAATAAACTGATCCCCACAAATTACTCTTTAATAATATAATTCATCTCTTCCTCCTTTAGCTATGAGTCAAATAATAGGACAGATTGGGTTCGATAGCCTTGGCTGGCAAGCAGTCTACCGCAGAAAGCAATGGCAACCTATTGCGGGATAATCTTCTGCCAAGTCAGTCATGTCTCGAAAGAGGCATGATCGCCCAAAGCGTGTATCACGTATGGCACTTAACTGACTGACTGAATTCAATACCCGACTTAAGAGCTGAACTTCTTTTTCGCTATTGGTCATACGAGGAGGTCGTGTGATTTTAAAAGTATGATGTAATGTAGTCAGACTTCAGTACCTCCTTGTATACACTTTTTTCTGTCAACAGATTTGAAGAAAAGTTCATCAGAATAATGGAATCAAAGAAAAGATTCCATTTTGCTAGCTAAATATTTTTATTATTTTATTTCATTTGCTTCATTAAAATCTTGATGAGGGGAATTCCAAAACATGCAAGTTAAAAAAGGAACATCCAATGTTATAGAATGTTATAGATTGGAAAATTTGTCGTTTATGGTTGCTATTGGATAGTCAGCATCCGAGATCAAATAAAAGCCAAAATTTCGAAGACTAGTTTTCAAACTAAAGTAATTTCGAATTCCAATTTCGACTGTTAACGCGCAATAATCTTCTTAAATCGGATTAAGCTGAATATGCGCTAAGACAGACTAGCCGCCTGGTTAACAACGGGAATTCGCCTCCTGTTTCTTCAGATCTGAGAAAAAAGAATCAGATCAATAATCGTTTTTAAGAACATTTTTTTAATTATCATCTGTTAACAATTTCACCAGGTCTCTCGATTTTTTTATCGTTCTCCATCGTTTTTGCTTCTCTTACTATTTGCTTGTCTCTCCTGAGGATCAGACTAAGGTAAGGTTTACAAGAATACATACATATATATATATAATTATGAATTAAATGTACTTTGCGACACGAAATTTTCTATGTTTCGAGATAGAAACTCGTCAGCAGGCACTATTGGATGTTGGTTGTGAAAATTATTTATATTTAAATACAAAAAACAATCGGTTTGCTATCCCACATACATAAATAGCAAACCGATGGTTTTTTTCTATTTAAATGTAAATCATTTTCACAACCAACATCCATTTCGATTCTATCTCGAAACAGAAATTTCTGTGTCGCAATGTACATTTAATCCATAAATATATGATTATATTAAGCTCTAAAATATTTATTACATTGAACACTGTTTATATAAAAATTAAATGCCAGGAGACTCAAAATCGTAAAAACTTGGATCCTCTTCATCTGGATTTATATATATATATATATATAATTTCCCTCCAAGCAATGCGAAAAAATATACTATGGTGCAAAGGGTTATTGAAAGTGAATGAAACAGGAAGACAATGAATGAACAGGTTCAAGCTTTATCAATCACATTATATACTTAAGTTGTCAGACTGTTTTAAAACTGAAGTGTTCTGCCCTAATACGAGGGTGAATCCATCACATATATATATATATATATAGTCATTCACAGACAGATCTGTTTCGCTGTATCACAGCTCATCGGTACACTTAGACATCCGATTGCTTTTAACCCAGGATTGAAACCCGACAGAATTGGCGTCAGTCGGCGATTCTACTTCTGAGCCATGGGCGCTCGGTAGAAGGAGGCAGATAGTTAGTTAGTAGGCCTCCGTCGGTCAGGGTTGAGCATGGGTCGCATCCTAGTTGTCTGCTTGGCTGGAGCATCAGCATCTGTGACTGTAGAAGCTAATGCCAGGGTGACAGTCTATGTTGCAGAGACAGCATTTATATTTTGTTTCTGGTCTGTCGGAGTTGTCAATTTGCTTTCTGCGAACCCGCCTCTTCGTGGCAACTTTTGTCAATTGCTGATCTTTTGATTTGAGTTGTTGGGCCAGGGTTCCTCTCTATTTGGTCCGGTTGACTGCTACGCTCTCCCATGACTCCGTGTTAATGCCCACATACCTTCATATCGCATCTTATGATGTTACGATACTGCAGCTGTGGCCACCTAGTGGGTTTTCTTCCAGAGGCCAGCTCTCCAGGAGGTCTTTTGGAATGCGGCTGCCTGGTATGCGGTGGACATGGCCTAAACAGCGGAATCTGCACTGTTTAAGGAGTGTGAACATGGCAGGCAGACCCGCTGGAGACAGGACCTCAGTGTTGGGCACCTTGTCTTGCCATGAGATTCCTACTATGCGGCGGAAACTTCTCGCGTCGAAGGTGTTCAGACGCCTCTCTTGACTGGCGTACGTTTTCCAAGTCTCACCGCCGTAGAGCAGTGTGCTGATGACACAGGCGTTGTACACTGCTATCTTTGTCTCACTGTCAGCTTGGAGTTGGTCCAAACAAGAGTCGTGAGGAGCGCTGGAATTGTGGCTGCCTTCCCAATTCTCTTGTCGAGCTCTATGTCTAGGAAGAGGGTGTCAGTGATGGTAGAGCCAAGGTAGACAAACAGACGGACCACATTCAGCACATATTCATTAATGGTATGACGGTGGTGCTGCTGTACGTAGACCCAGGACGCTAGTTTTCTTTTCAAACTAATGGTCAGCCCAAAGTCTCAGCGGGTCTGAGAGAAATGCTGCATCAGTGACTGACGTCCACGCTGGGTGTGGGATGTTATCATCATCAGCAAGCAACATGTCTCTGATAAGGACTTTTCGTACTTTGGTCCTGGCTCTGAGACGGGCGAGATTAAAAAGCCTACCATCTGATCTCGTACGCAGGTAAATCCCTTTCCCATGATGTACTGAATACGTGCTTCATAAGCAGAGCGAAGAAGATTCCGAAGGGAGTGGGGGCGAGGACACAATCCTTTTTGACTCTGCTGCGGATGTTGAAGGGCTCCGAGGTGCTGCTGTTGAAGTGCACAGTCCCCTGCAAGTCGTTATGGAAGGATATATATATATAACGTAGAATACTTGGTATATTAGTAAGGTAAATTTCGATAGAGACAAACTCAAAAGAACTCAATGTTAAATTCATTTATTTAATTTAACAGAGTAATATAATTAAGAAAATTTTTTTAGATATTCTACAATTTCATGGGTAATACGTATTTCGCCGCAGCTACTGACCTTGCGGCTCGTCAGACCCAAATGATACAACAGTTAATCTTGCAATTAATTACCTGTTGTATCATTTGGGTCTGACGAGCCGCAAGGACAGCAACGGTGGCGAATAATATATATATATATATATATATATATATATATATATATATATATATATATATATATATATAAATCAGTGGCAAAGAAAGCCTTCATAAACATTTTGTTTCCGATTTTAGAAAATAGAAAACATTCATTACTCTCTTGTATGCACTAATGTATTAAAAGTCATGGGGAAGCAGTATGTAAAGGTAATGGTAGGTGGTGCCACCTTACATTTTCATGATAACTAGGTAAATATAAGTTGTGCCCTGACAGCGTGAACGCCAATATGGCTCTTCAGGTCCGACTAAAATAAATATTGGAGTTCAAACGGACTTGGTAGCGTGTGCCAGACGGATATTCCATTTATGAAATTGTGGAAACATTTGAAATCTCCAAATCTCTTATATTGTCGTCAGTTTAATTCAAGAGACTTTTGAAACTACGTCAATTTTATTCATTGCTACAAGAGCCAATTCATTTACCTGTGTGTACGCCTAATATATATATATATATACCCGTTTCCGGCGATAAACGTTGTTTAATGAGTATTATGCAAACTCACACGTTCGATTTTCGAGTAATCGCTTTAGATGGCCGTATAAAGTTTTGCCTGATCAACAAGAGACCACGTTTTAGAAAAGCCACGGACGACGAAAAAGTGTACTTCAACATCGGGACGAGACGGCTGTTTTAGAAAGTGAAGGAATTGTCGAGTATTAGATCTGGTGAACTCCTCGTAGTACCGACTGTGGCGATCTCTCGCTAGCTGTCAGCACTTTTCCATTCTTTTAGGGCTTGAACTCTCCTCTTCTGTCAACTTAATCAGGACAAGTCATAAATCACACCCCCAGTACCTACCCCCCAGACAGAAATATTTGGGTCTGGTCTAGACAGAAGAGTCGCTCCCAGGCGATTTATTGCATTCACATACGCGTAAATACCCTTGGGAAAGATATTGATCTATCTCTTTCCTCCAGCTATGGGTTAAATAACAAGACAGATTGGGTTCTACAGCCTTGGTTGGCAACCACTCTACTGCAGAAAGTAATGGTAACCTACCGCGGGAAAATCTTCTGCTCTGTCAGTGCTGTCTCTTTCTAGACATGAACTTCTAAGCGTGTATCACGCTTAACTGACTGACTGGTTTCTCATTAAATTAGCAAAATCATATATCTCCATTGTTACGAGATAGTAGTTGTAATTCTCGCCAAATTTCTCTGGTCATAATATTTTAGCTCATCAGTGCATGTGTGAGAGAGCGTTTGTCTGTAAAGATGGGAGTCAAAAGGAAAACGATTCCAGCAAAGTTTCATCAGCGTTTAATTAACGTTGCCGGGTTCTTAAAGCATCACTTTAATTAGGAAATCATTTAGCAAATTCTTAATTCTCTCTCACTACAAACCTTACCTTTATTCAATAAATTTTTAATTTGGTGTGATTTGATCAATCATCAAGAAAGTAATTTACTCTTTTCCACTAGATTAGTCGTTCTTTGCGCCTGGGTTAATGTCATGAATTCATTTGTTTTGCTGAATTATTTTATCTTTGCTGAATTATTTTATCTTTGCTGAAACAATAGTAACAGACTACAGATTAAGGATATTTGGGAACAAATGTTGCTTTTAATGTGCCTCGGCTACTAATGAAGAAAAGCAAAATATCCATTTTTACGGTGTAAATCAAGTGTTAATATGGTAGGCTGAGTGGATAGTAGAGTGCCGAGTTTTTAGAAGGCAACAGCTTGGGTTATAATCAGTTTTTGAGAGAAAGAGCTGTGTACAAGAATACACATTGTGTAAGCACTAATTTGTTTTATATTTTTGAGAGAGAGAGAGAGATTAATCGGGAGAAGGATAGAGAAAGAGGGTAAAGATAGATAAAAAGAGAGAGTGGAAGAGAAAGAAAAGAGGAAAGTGATATTTTGTTCGGAAGTGAATATAACGAACCCAATTGGAATTGAAATTCGTCTCTTGAATTAACAATTCCTAGCACCTGGTATTCCCAAGCTATCATCCATCTAGCTATTGACCAGGCTCAACGTTGCTTAACTTCCCTGAGCGTACGGGAATAGGTGTTTAAATATGTCAGTCAGTTAAGTGCCATACATGATACACGCTTTGGGCGATCACGTCTCGAAAGAGACATGACTGACTGGGCAGAACATTATCCCGCAGTAGTTGCCATTACTTTCTGCAGTAGACTGGTTGTCAGCCAAGGCTATAGAACCCAATCTGTCCTGTTATTTAACCCATAACTGGAGGGAAGAGACGGATTAATACCTTTCCCAAGGGTATTTGTACGTAAGTGAATACAAGGAATTCAACTGGAATTCGAACTCGGTTCCCCAATTTGTCGTTCCGAGTCGATATACACTTCTATATATATATGCTTCCAAAACGATGCTGTTATCTATTAACCATCACAGACAATCGCTCCTACCCCCTCCCATTAGCATAGATCAGGCTAGTCTCCCTGAAAGCAAAACACTGCACCTCCTCGGGCTAACTCTCACAACAGACCTCAAGTGGAATGACTATATAGAATCCACAGCTAAATCCGCTGCTAAGAAGGTCGCTTCTCTGTGTAGGGCCAGGAAGTTTTTTCCCGTCTGAAAAAATCCTGCACATATATAAATCTACCATCGGCTCGTGCATTGAATGCTGCTGCTATATCTGGTCAGGTGCCCTTGTTATCCACTTAGGGGCTTTAGACAAAATCCAACGGAGAATCTTTGATGTGATCGATCCCGACTTGGCATATCAGATACAGTCACTTTCTCGCCGGCGCAATGTGGCTCTTCTATAAACCAGGGCTCTTCGATGAACTTAGCGCCCTGGTGCCCCTATATATGAATTTACTCGAGCAACAAGATTAGCAATTAGGTCCCACCCTTTAACTGTAAGACCAATAAAACGTAAACGCAAATTCTACTCCACAGGTTTTTTGTCGCACTTCCCGCCTGTGGAATTCCCTTCCGTTTACTTGCTTCCCCAACAGCTACAATCTTCAAGAATTTAAATGTAAAGTCAATAGTCATCTCCTATCTCACTGACATGCATCCTCTCTTTCATGCTCCTTTCTCCGTTCACTCCACTCTCATCAGTATTCTTATCCTTCTCTTACCCACTTTCTGACACCCCCTGTCACTCTTTCTCATAACTTTTCTTCTATGTAACCCCCCCTGCGCACCAGCGGCAGTAAACTGTCTTGCTTGGGGCGATATGGTTATAAAAAATCACAAATAAAAAAGATATCTGTAGAAAATCATATTTGATTACTTTTAGAATGAACAAGGTATTAAAAAAGTTAGTAATAATAGTCGATGTAGTGTGAAACTAATTGGAATTTGACTTATAGTAATAATAAGTGAATGAAACCAGGAAGATGAAGACAATAAAACCGTAATGACATTTGTTGTCACATGATCTCCACGAAATAATATTTGTTGTCATTTGATCTCCACAAGATGAGATTTGTTGTCACTTGCTCTTTACAAGATGAGATTTGTACGTTGAATAATAATGACACATTTATAAATAGATGAATGAAAATAAATTACTATCTTAATCTGGCACGAGGCCACATTCGTGTGGCACTCAGTGAGGAGCGAACTCATATTACAGTTGAATAGTCTGCAAGACCATTCATTTGATTGTCTCGTTACGGAAGGCACCTCCAAATTAGGTATCGAAGGCGGTTTTACAACCAACTCGGTGATCATAGTTGTATATCTTGTTGGTTGTACCACTTGTTCGGTGACACAAGGTGGCGGTAAGACAGGAAGAGAAGGAAGAGAAAAACGAAACGGCGATGGCGAGGAGGAAGGAGGCGTAGGAGTGGGAGGTTATTGCTCCAGCAACAGAGAATAAGCGAATGAATATTGAACGCTTCAAGAGACGAATGGCAAGCGTCGAGCATTATCGATTATTTCTTCCTTTCTCGATTATTTCTTCCTTTCCTGACACCACTGCTACTATCACTACCACCACGACTACAGTCAATGGCGAAATATAGATTCGTAGGTGATCTGTTAAGACATTGATTCTTTAATTAAACGTTTCTTCACTTTTCAGTTCGTGAATGATTATCAAGTTCGTAAGTAAGATCTATTCCCCCATATGCCCAAATATATTTTGTTTATTCGTTCGCTTATATTTGATTTTGAAATAATTTTAATATTTTTGCAAATAAAGAACCTGTAGCCTTGTTCCTATTTTTGAAGAGAAACAGATCGATATGCCTTACCTATTCTTCATGCTCTTTTTAAACAGAAAATTTCCCTGAATTTGACTGATCTTATTTTTAAGATAATATTTTATACCAGAAATTGGTCCAGGTTACAGTAATCTTTTGATCAGTGCAGTTAATGTGCGCATTAAAAGATACGCACCAATCGAAAACGCATTAATCGAATATAATAAATAATAGGAAATGATGTAATTTGAACCTCAAATTTTAGTCTATTACTCAATTAATTTCTAATTTGCGCACTTTTTAATTTTAATATAGGAATATATAAAAAAATAAATAAAAATACTATGGATTAATGTTTTATTAAACCTGATTTTTTATAAACAATATTCAGAGTGGTTTGCCGCCTCTTATTCTTCACTTCGTCATATAATTGGCGTCACTGAAAAATTGCTTTTTCAAATTTTCATAACATATCATAATCATAAGTATTTCAACCTGAAAATTTTATTTATAATTTTTCCATAATAAATGCCTACATATTTTATGTTTCGATATTAGTTAATAAATGTAAATTTCTGCATCTAATCAAATCGTCCTTTTTTTAAACAAAAAATCAGAAATTTCCTTTAAGAACTTCAAAATAAAAATAAAAAATTTAAATTTCTAATGGAGATAGATATTTTAAATACGTATTTTTATTATCGGCTTATATTGTAAAATGTATCTATTTATAACCGTCCGATTTTTTAAACAGTACTTTAATTACTTAGATAACGTGATAACTGACAAACAAATTAGTTACCCATTTTCCCTTTTTAAATTTTAGAAAATTTTTAATTAATCGGTAACTATGGAAAAAAAATTCACTTTGGTTAAGCTGAAGAATGTTATAGCGAACTAATCGAGTATGATGAACATGAACTAATCAAGTATCATTTGTTTTTCTCTTCATTGCTAATAAATTCTTTAAAAAAAAGAGAAACTGCACTTTTTAAAACATTTTTTTACCGACATTTTACCTGCCGTGTAAGACACCAACGTTTTCTCCTGTTATTTGTCATATTAACATTGTTATTATGTCGCTTTTCACTGCAACCAAATCACCGCCAGCCAATGATAGCAGAGTGTCACTTCTGATTGATAATAACATCGTGTATTTTCTAATCTAATACAAAACTACCTGAAGGCATTTTTGTAAAAAATTTACTTCGTGATTTCTGTGAGTTTTTAAATAGGCTTCGTTTTCTTTGTGAAAATAAAATTTGTTGTTTTATCAAATGACAGCAAAATAATAAATAGACTAAACATTGAAAGAGACGTTTTCAGTTTCTGGCAACGTTACAATTTAAAGGATTCTCTTTACTAGGTAAGGATTACTGCAATATCATGTTGAAAGATTGGTTCACGTACGATTAGCAAAGTTAAGTAATGTCAAGCCTGGTCAGTACATAGATGGGTGACAGCTAGGATATACAAGGTGTTGTAAGCTTGGATGTCCGGGTGGTTTAATGAATAACAGCGCTGAATGGGAACTCTGGAAGACGAGTTCAAATTTCCCTCGGGTTAATTAAATTCACTTACGTGCATATACCCTCGAGAAAAGTGTGAATCCATCTCTGCTCTCCCCAAGTATGAGTTAATTAGTAGTAATTGTAACAGTAAGTCATTATTATATCATTAAAACAATATTTTCTAGATTTAATAACCTGAAGAGGGTTGATAAGCCTTCGGAAACGACTTAATTACTCAATTTACGATGCAATTTAATATCTTCCTGTCTCTAAGTCAATTAACTTTTGACATTCAACAAGGAAGGACTTTATTTTTGACAACGTAACAATTCAAAGGATAATCATTAGTTAAGTGTCATACGTGATACACACTTTGGGCGATCATGTCTCGAAAAAGACATGACTGACTGGGCAAAAGACTATCTCGCAGTAGGTTGCCACTGCTTTCTGCGGTAGACTGGTTGTCAGCCAAGGCTATAGAACCTAATCTGTCCTATTATTTAACCCATAACTGGAAGGAAGAAACAGATTAATATCTTTCCGAAGTGTATTTGTGCGTAAGTGAATGCAAGGAATTCAACTGGAATTCGAACTCGGCTTCCCGATTTGTCGTTCCAAGCCGATATCCATTGCACCACAACGTACATCAGGATAATCATTACGATGCAATTTTATAACATTTTTCTGTCTCTTGAAAATTCAAGAAGCTAAAGCTTTATTATGTAGGAAGTAGCAGATTGCAACTTACAGCCATCTTATTCAGTCATACTCTATCTTGAGTGAACAATAATATATTTAGGGTATTGAGGCAGCAGATAATTTTCTGGACATACACTGTCAAATATAACAGACAATGAATGTCTATTATATTTAATTATGTGCCATTCTAAACATCGTATTCTGGCTTTAATTTCAGGTGAAAATACATTTAAATTTAAATAAATTTAAATTTAAATTTCAAACAATCAACCTCATAGTCTCTAATAACTCTACCACACAATTAATCCTCTACAGGAAACCAATGTAGTGCATCAATTTATATGCCCGTTCAGAGATTTTATCTCTGATACTAATAATAAACCCACTACATATATTGGTTTTATTACAACCACGCTCTCCTGTGGACTTACCTGTCACCTTTCTGATCAGAGTTCAATTAAACAACATTTCTTAGAAAAACATAGCCATGTGTGTAATATTAGACAGATTTTAGTCGATAACACAATAATACTCACACACACACACAGTAAAACAACCTTCAGATATTAGGGGCCATCTAAAATAAATCAAAACAACTTACACTTAATAAAATGACATTTCAGTCTGGTCATAACACATTACATTGCATTTTGACATATGGTTCTGTTAACATTTCGGTCTCTCACGCGTGTGACGTCATAGAACCACATTTCAAATTTACGAACTGCGTCTGCTATTTGGTGACTGTTATCGTTGCTTAGCAATGTTTTATGTCAACACAAGATATGATTCATGTGAGCCGAAAGCTTAGAACCAGCATAATAAAATAATATCCAAATGTTGGACAATTTTTGTCTTTATTTTCACCTGAAATTAAAGTCAAAATACATTGTTTAGAACGGCTCATGATTAAACATAATAAACATTCGTTGTCTGTTATATTTAACAGTATTTATATATATATATATATATATATATATATATATATATATATATATATATAAAAGCCATGCTCCGATAACTTAGGGAGTAGGCACTCTGACACCAAATCGGTCGAGTATCGATCCGACTTAAAGCAAGTGGATGTCTAGCCGCACTGATGAGCTGCAAAACAGGCTTTCATGTGGATGACTAATATATATATATATATATATATATATATATATATATATATATATATATAAGATGAATTAGACAAGCAGAGGAAAGCAAAAGCTAAATCCCTTCTTAGGTGGATTCTTGGAACTTTTCTTGTTGAATTTGGATTGACTCAACGGAAGCTTCTCCTCCTTAATCTTTTTCCTTCTTTCTTTAACTTTCACCGTAAGATTATGTTTGCTTATGTGAATATCAATTTGGTAAACGTTCTTTTAGCTTTCTTTTTAAATATACTTAAATCGGGTTGTAAAATAGTCATTTTTTATAACAAGCATGTTATATCCTCAATGGTAATGTAGGAAAAACATAAATTAGGATTTTTAATGTTTTATTTAAAAAAGAATAGTTTTCACTTTTATTTTATAAGACACTGAAAGAATCTTGAAGATTTATCAGGGGAAATGGGTGGGGGTAGGAGATAACTAATTGCTCCGTTGTAGGAGGTTGGTTTTCAAGGCCAGTAAAAAAAAAGGATAGCGTTTAGAATGATGATTTTTCAAGAAAGGTATCCCCCACCTATCAAGGAAGACAGGCGCAGCATCATCTTCTACCCACCATTCTAACTCCTGCTATGTTTTGCCTTGTGCTTATCTCATGAATTAACGTGGCATGTTTTTCAGTTAAATATGTCGGTGCTTCACTGAGCATTTCTGTCCTGATTTTCGTTTCACATCTAAACGCCTTTGTTTAAAAGTCGATAACGGTAAAGAAAACCAAACAGCTAAGACAAATTTGGAACCGTGCCAGAATAAAAACCAAAAATTTGAAACTTCTATTTTAGAAGTTTAAATTTATTTTCACCTGAAATTACAGCCAAAATACGATGTTTAGAATCATTACTGTGAGTGTCAGTCAGTCAAGTGCCATACGTGATACACAATCATGTCTCGAAAGAGACACGACTGACTGGACAGAAGATTATCCTGCAGTAGATTGCCATGACTTTCAACGGTAGACTGGTTGCCAGCCAAGGCTATAGAACACAATCTATTCTGTTATTTGACTCATAGCTAAAGGGGGAAGAGATGTATAATATTATTAAGTAGTAATAAGTGGGGGATTAGTTTATTATTTCATAGCGATAGAAAACTGATCCCCTCTTAATGTCCACTATTATTATATCCAGTTAGTTAAATTCCATACGGGATACACGCTTAGGGCGATCATGTCTCGAAAGAGACATGACTGATTGGGCAAAAGATTATCTCGCAGTAGGTTGCCATTGCTTTCTGCAGTAGATTAATTGCCAGACAAGGCTATAGAACTCAGTCTGTCCTTTTATTTAACCCATAACTGGAGAGGAGAGACGAATTAATACCTTTCCCAGGGGTATTTTCGCGTAAGTGAATGTCATGAATTCAACTGGAATTCGAACTCGTTTTCCAGATTTCTCGTTCCGAGCCGATATCCACTGCACAACAACGCACATCTGTGAACATAAATAAGGTCTTTAAGTGCCTAAATTTAGCTTAGAATTATAAAGAATCACAACTATGGGAGACCCAGTGAGAATCGAATTAATTCCAGCAGTAACGATCTGTTACATAGCGCGTCACTTTTTCGTATTCTGCTTATTTCTTACGAAGATCAGAGTGAAGATATAAAACCCTTGTTTCTGACTAATGAAGTCACATAAGAAAGTTAAGCGGTTCAAAATTAGGGAAAGGGAACGAGACGAATACAAGTGGGGAAAAGAGGAGATGAAATGTGAAACACCTGTAGTAAATGAGAATCAATTCAGGAAAAAAGAACGAATATGAAGAGAGAGAGAGAGAGAGAGAGAGAGAGAGAGAGAGCATCTGTCTGGTTATCTGTCTTGAAAGAGAAAGACTAAAAGATTAAAAAGCAGTGATGGAAACATTAACAATCTGATATTTTAAACTTCTTTATGTTTAGCAAAAAAGACGAAAAGGACGATGCAATTGAAAATATTAGATATTCTTTTTCGCATATGAAATTAATCTGTGTAAAAACATGAACGGACAACAAAGATAAGAAAGGATAAGGGAGTGAATGAGAAGACACAGGCAAATGTTGATAGCGCAGATATATGAAATAATGGTTAAAGCTTAGTTATAAACAGGTGAAAATTACGTTTTCACATCATTATTATTACAATTTGTATTCCTCGGATATTGCGTTTGTCTTTTGTACAAATACCTTTGGAATTACCAGTAGTGAGGTTTTCTAGTTTTAGGATATAATCTAACACTGATAAAATTTTGAGAGGTGTAAGACAGGAAGGTAGTTGCAGTTGTTTTTCAAATGAAATAAAAATACTCGTATTTGTCTTGAAAATTCGAAATTCTACATTTTGATGAGTTTCAAATATCGATTACTAGAATCGATGAAAAATGATTTAATATCATATCCCCTCAAATAGATTCTTTTTTCTTATCGTAGGCTACAAAAAAAACCAAGAAAAACAAAGAAAAAACGCAAGACAAACCGATGCCGTTTTTTACTTTCTGTGCCAGAAAATAAATATTACCATTTGTTTCTATAAATACGAAATTTAATTTGAAATATGTAAAAACTTGAAGCAACTGAAATGTGGTTCTACGGAAGGATGCTGCGGATATCATGGACAGAGCATGTGAGCAATGACGAGGTTTAGGAAAGAAACGAAAAGGAAATTAATACTGAGCATCAGGAAGAGACAACTAAAGTTCCTGGATCATGCAAAAAGGACGGAAGGCTTGGAGAACCTAATACTAACAGGCCTGATAGAGGGAAAAAGAGACAGAAGAATGCAGCGGATAACATATTTGAAGGTCCTGAGCAGGTGGATGACAGAACGAGGGTTGTGTGGTGCAACAGGAGAAGGCGTGCTAAGAGCCACCAGGGACGGGGAGATGTAGGAAGCCATGATCGTCTACGTCCTGAAGGGACAGGGCACATAAAAGAAGAAGAATCTGAAACAAAACCGTAAGATTTAGGCAAACACTGGGGATCGAACTTATAACACTGCTTCTACTTGCAAATAGATACTTGCAAAGCTACAAGCATGTGGTCATTAATATAGACTAACTTCACTGCGGTAGTAATGCTCTGCTTTAAGAGTCTTTGACACAATTTCTGTCTTTTAGTACAGCACCAACTTCTTTTTTAAAATCTCTTTGGTAATTATTACAAATACCATGTTCGGGACTACCATTCATGTTACATTAAGGATTACAAACAACACGACTATTTGTATAATTACCAAAAGTCCATTCTAGATGATGACAGTAACTTACAATTAGCTTTTGAAGCGACTACAAATGATGACCGCAACTAAAGATGCAATCAACAATGACTTCAAACTCTCCTGTGATTATGACAGCCACTATTTCACCTGTCGCATTAACCACTATTGCTATTTTTGATAAATAGACTGGCTTTACAGCAACGGAAATAACATTTTGTACTAGTCATTATTATGAACTTACTAGCAGTGTAGCGTTGCTCGGGTGAAATGAAAGCTTTTAAACTAATCCGTGGTCTTGGAGCTCAGACTCTTTGGATGTTGGCACGAAAGACTAAAAAGCAATAGTTGTTTCCAGTTAAAGCGAAACCGTAGACTGAAAGAAAAATGAATGGATGTAAGTCAAATTTTGATTTCCTGGTATCGATATCAAATAAGTTTCTTTCATTGTAAACTGAATTTTGAAGGCTAAATAAGTCTTCTGAGTAAATGGTATCATGGCTGAGACTAAGAACTACAATTATAGCTACTTAGAGCCAAACCCGAAGCAAAAACTAAAATAAAAGGGCTGAAAAAGATACAGACATACAGGCAGATGAACAGACACACACACAAACATCTTGCCTTTTATATATATATGTGACACGATAACTAGGCGGATTTGTAAAATATGTATTTTATTATAATAGATTAAAATAGAAAATGGTTAAGAATAGAAAATAGTTTAAAAATATGTTTAGTTTAACAAAAGTGAAAAAGAAGAGAAAAAATAAATAAATAAACGCTTTTTCTTTTATAAGGTAAATTGTGGAAGAGAAAAGGGTATCAGATTACTGTTAAATCCTACCAGTCTTCCGGTAAATGTTTGACTAAGTGATTTTATGTGATAAAAGATAAACTTGGGGAAATAGATTTTTGGAGTGACCAGGTCAAAAACTGTATCTTGACCACACATTAAGAAAAAATAATATCTTCCCTTTCTCCAGACTATAAAAAACGCCTGGTTACGGGTCAAGTGTCAGGGCTATAAAAACATCCGACGGAAGTTTATTAAGATAAAACGATAGAAAAATCCTGGAAAATACTTGGAGGCTTAGTGCAGACATCCCGTTCACACATCAAAGGAAGCAAAATTTAAGTACCTTGAAATTTTGAACTTACACTTGCCAATGCTTATCACCCGGTGGTCTACTCACTTCCGGATTGTTTTAAATAAATACAGGTGATTTTTCCGAGCCGATCAGTTAAGTTAGTCAGTTAGTTGAGTGAGTAGAAACTCCGTTCGTCTTGAGTCGGTCAGTTCGGATTTGATCTCCATTAATTAGAGTTAGAGCTGAACATCACATTTGCCTGCCCCAACCGAAAAGGCTAACTCTAAACGAAATAAAGCATCGTTTCAACTCATCCAAGTTGTGGAAGTTCGTTCCTTATAGTTTAATCTTGTACCCCCAGCTTAAGGCTCCGTGTTTTTCAACAAACTTCCGGCAAGTATCACAGCGTTGAGAACGGCCGCCGGAGAAAATGTTCGGACCGTCCATTGGGTTGTTACATATATATATTATCGATTTTCTGCACTATTGTAAGAACTGCAACCTTGAAACTCCTGAATATCGTTTCTTGTGTTTTTGTCTATGAAGGTATAAAATTTGATTAAAATCGGACCACTTCCTTCTATAACCCGATTTTTTCGATTATCGATTTTCGATATTTATCAGGGGTACCTCGACACAAAACCTAGCTAAGAAAACTCGCAGACGCTTATAGTACAACTGTGTAAATTTTCAAGAAAATCGGTTCAGCAGTTTCGGAGTCTATAGGTAACAGACACACAGACACACACAGAGACAAATTTCCATTTATAAATAAGTTTAGATTTATTATTTGTATTTTTATTGCTGTTGTTGTTGTTGTTGTCGTTATTGTAGTAGTAGTAGTAGTAGTAGTAGTAGTAGTTACTTGTAAACTCCACTAGAAGTAAAATTATAAGAAAGATCGCCATTCAAACCGGCCCCTACTTTAGCAAGGCTTTACTGATTTTGCAAATATCTGTCATGTCATAGTCTTAAGTAACATTACGACTGTTATATATATAACAGCGAGGCTAAGGGCTGTAGTAGATTAAATAATCAGATTGTATTGCACAGATTGTTTAAAAACTGAAGCCTCTTCGAAAATTACCATTCGAAATGCTATTCATCGGCGCCACCAAACAACCCAATAATCGAATACTACCGATGGGGGGGACACACAAATATCGATTCCGGTAGATTTCACATGATAAGCCAACGCTTTACTTCTTCGTCTGATTTTTCGTATTCTCCAGTAACATTTTTGAAATATATTTATGCCAACAAACATAGTTGAAAAATTTGCCGTGTATTTTAGTGTAAATTCTACCATAACGTAACAGCTCATAAGCTTGGCTCGCGGTAGCAAGCAACAACGGCGGTATTGACGGAAATAACCGATAGTTATTCGGTGATATCCGCCTGCTGCCCGAAATGAAGCAATGATTTCTTTGATTCTGCAGTCGACAAAAAATGAGTCGCTAAGTTTATTTATGGGCCGTCCGAGTGGAAAACGTGTTCACGCTGTTTTGATTTAGGAGTTTGGTGACCGTTGATGAGTTGGTGACTGTCAGTATGTTAAGGAATCTGAGGTCATTTTTCTCGTTTCAGCCTCACTCGCTAATCTATTTCCACTTACTTCTGCGTAAATGAACTTAATCCATTATGAATTTATTACACTAAGCTAAGCTCAGTAACCACTTATAGCAACACCTATACACTTGGTATTAGTAATAATGTTATTTTTTGTATCAGTGGGAATTGGTGACAGTAAGTCTTTTAACGATTTAAATAGTACCACCATCTGAAGAGTTTTCGATTCAAACTCGAATCTCTATTTCTACGAGTTATTCTTCAACTGTTCTGAATACTCTACTATTTATGGGTACAACTGTCATTTTTCTATTCCAATTTTTTGATAAATTTCTGATATATAAATAAGCGTTCTCTCTATTGTAGATTTATATTGTTATCGGTTAGAACTTTTTAAAGAAATTGTCTTTTCTTTTCATACGATGACAAAGGTCTGCCGTTCAGATTATCAGTGAAAATCAATGGAACGAGGTTTAAATTTCGGCCAAGTCAGTTCTGTTCACTTTCTTACTAATACTCTTAAGAACGGCGTGAACACGTTTCTTTCTCTATAACCTATGGGTTAAATAAGAGGGTAAGCTGGATTCTGTAGCCTTAGTCTGAAAGAAGGAAAACTTTGAATGCCAAACGGGGGAAAAGACAATTGCGGGAAAAGTATTCCAATATCTTTGTCCACTGATAAAAAATGTATTTTTGGATACGCCTGCTCGACTACGTCCTGAAGGCCATTGACGTTTAAAGAAAGTCTGATGTCCTGGCTGTTGAAATCATTGTCATTTATTTAGATTGTTGGTTTTAGCATGATTAATATACTTAATACAACCAGGAAATCAGTCTTTTTCGGTCACACCATTCAAACTTTATTTACTCTTTCAACTAATTTGTTCAATTGTAAAACGTATCACGGTTACAACTCCTCGCAATCCATTGATACGCTTCTGACCACAATCAGCATTATTGATCTAGATCGATACTAACACTATTACCACAGCAACCGACACTAAAATAAACATTGAAACAAAATAAAACTTGTGCAACTGTTCAGATATTCATGAGTCCTATAATAATAATAATTATTATTATGTCATTTTTCATCATATTTCGATTTCTGCTATGGTCGCACTACCAATCAAGTCTGCGGGAAGACCTAAGACAGGTCGTGACGTATTGTTATGGCTCCATTTCATGTTTTTTCTATCTTCCCCATCATCCCTAGCGTTACATAGATAAAGTTCTCCTTAGTGTGTGGACTGTACTTAACAAGACAATGTTCTGTATATCTCTTAAGCTGGGATTTCCAGGGATTCTTTCAATGTGTTGTTTTGTTCCATTTTTTTATCATTCCAAGTGCACCTACTATCACTTCAGTCTCAATAATAATAATAATAATTATTATTATTATTATTATTATTTAAATAACTAATTAAATAATTAATCCTTTGATTTCTGTTGTATACACAATTTCTTCTGTATCCCAACAAAAGACCGGAAGCCATAAAAAGCGTCATAACATTTTCCACTGTTTGCTTTAAAAAAAAAATCTAAGATCATTCACATTTTACATAGATTTAAGCTCTTCGCAATGTGTGAAATGTATCTGTAAGTAATTTTTTCTTTTTTTTTCATATTTTTTTTTAATTCTTTGAGGTATTGGCTTCCAGGAATCACTTGAATTATTAATATTATTATTCCTCTTGTTTAGTACATTACCATATTGGATCAGTACCCATGACCTGGGGATGGGGAGTAAGACAAAGCAGTAAATCTATACACCATTTTGTTTGCACACATTCGAATCTTAAGCGAGACTTAACATGTACAATATAATATCATTTCTTGACATTGAAAATAATCTCCTGAGTAGATGAACTGTTCGACAAAGTGTAAGTTTTAAAAATCTTAAACAAGGGCTAAAAAGGATTTTGTTAATTTTGTTTTTTCTCTAATCTTTTTGCGATCGTATGCAAGGCTCCAGTTGTTATAATTTTAAGGGATATTCCTTTTGTCATATTCATTGACAGATATATATTTTATCTCATGGTGCCAAAATATGTATGGAATCTATTATTATTATTATTATTATTATTATTATTATTATTATTATTATTATTATTATGTTGTCATTTTTCATCATATTTCGATTTCTGCTATGGTCGCACTACCTACCGAGTCTGCATGTCATGGTGTGTCGTTATGGCTCCATTTCATGTTTTTTCTATCTCCCCTACCATCCCTTGCGTTACATAGATACAGTTCTCCTTAGTGTGTGTACTGTACTTAACAAGACAATGTTTCGTATATCTCTTAAGCTGGGGTTTCCAGGGATTCTTTCAGTGTGTTGTTGTGTTCCTTTTTTTATCATTCCAAGTGCACCTACTATCACTGGCACAATTCTTGTTTTCAATTTCCACATTTTTCTATTTCAATTTCCAGGTCTTTAATATTTTATATTATTATTATTATTATTATTATTATTATTATTATTATTATTATTATTATTATAATCCCAAGTTTCTTAATCAGTGTTTGTTTGTTTGTTTGTTTGTTTGATTTTTTTTTTTTTTTTTGTCCAGAATGATAGAACGTTCCACCATTATCAGTTAGTTAAGTCCCATACGTGGTATATGCTTGGGAAATCACGTCTCGAAAGAAATATGACTGACTGGACAGAAGATTTTCCGCAATAGGTTGCCATTACTTTCTACGGTAGACTGATTGCCAGCCAAACTTATACAACCCAATCTGTCCTGCTATCTAATCCGTAGTTGGAAGGAGAAGCGACGGATTCATACCTTTCACAAGGTTATTCGCGCGTAAGTGAATGCAACGATTTCAAATGGAATTCGAACTCGGCTCTCCGATTTCTCGTTTCGAACTAATAACCACTGCACCACAATGCACATCAACTACTTTGCATTACTATAAAACAAGTATTTCATTTTTGGCCCTTGTTATTTGTAGAAATGAATTCTATTATTAAACTGGCTTAAGAAATAATAGCAAGCGTTTTAGTCTCTGCTTCTTACTATTTTCCGACAAAGACAATTCGGTAAGTGTGCCATGGAACATTGTTTGCACTACTAGAATTGGTAGAACAGTTAGTATTTCATCGTTGAACCTCGTTACTGTCTTTCTTTCCTCGTCGTCTGTTTGGTTCTGTCTCTCTTCAACTGCCAATTCTGACAATACGATCATTTTCACACCCACCACTGCGAATCTTTCCCGACCCTCCTGTCATCATATTTTGAGTCAATTTTTTTTTTGCTTTTGATGTTGAGTTCACTTTTGTTAAATTCATCTTTGTTAAAATTTTACCGTCACAATAAATGTCATTGCAAAAAATCAGTAATTTTTATTCTCATTCTACTTTTTATTCCTATTCTTATTATCACTCACTCTTATTCTCACGTTTTTTATCCTTATACTTATTCCTATTCTCACTGTTTTTTTTTCTTCTGACTCTTATTCTTATTCTCATTGTTTTATCGTCATTCTTATTCCTGTTCTGATTCTTTTTTATCTCCATTCTTATTCTCATGAAATATTCTTTTGCACTTCAGTTCTGATATGCGACTCATCATAAACATCATTATTTGAAGTTCTTTTCCTTTATCATTTTATGATGCATTATTTCTGTCATCATCATCAACAACAACAGCATCGTCGTCATCATGACACTGTTCGAATAAAAATATTCTAATTCTTCTGCTCATATTCTTTGACGATCCGAATAATCCGTTGCCGTTCTTTCACATGTCCATCGATTCCTCCTCTCTTCTGTCTTTGACTTTCTGTTAATTGCTGCCGTTCCCAACGCATCTCGTTTTGCGGTATTTTTCTTGTAACCTGATGCAAACAAATCAACTTCCAGGCAAATGAAGCGGCCATTTCTCTGTCTCGTCTGCTTCAGCAAAAAGATGACGTCCATCTATCTTCTTTATCACAATCTACTCGGTTCCTCAAGAGAGAAAAAAAAAAGACAAGAATGAAGCGAACTTGAAATATGAAGAAGAGAACGAAAGGTGAAGAAAATGACGAGTCGCAAGAACGGCCAAAAAGTGAGACAAAGAAAAAGTAAAAAGAAAAATAATATTTGTCAACGTATTCATATTCCTTTTCAGCAGCATTGTTGAATTATTTGATTAGGTTCCCAACGTTTTTGCTGCGATTACCCCAAAATACAATTTCACTATTGTGAATTGTGATAATTACCCCCAATGAACAAATACCCGTAATATAGGAAAAGAAGTAATTATATTTTCATACATCAAAAGCAGACAAAGTTAATGGAAATTATTCAATACAATAGTGCCAATCTATAATATTCAGGAGTATAGTAGCCGTAACCTAGCTGCGATTCTTAATGTGAGTATTGAGCTTGTATTGTCAGTGCCAGTTTATTTATTCTTGGCTTTCTGACTGAAAGAGCTATTCGGGCGTCGTTTGCCACGTTGAGTCTGTTACGTTTCTTGATCTTCATTCCAAGAACAGTAGAAAAAAGCTTGTTCACATAGATAAGTGGTTGAATATCCTATGAGAATTTGTACTGCTCTAGAGGCTAGTGTTGGTATATCCTGCAGACGAGAGATCCAAAAGGTGTCTAGACCAGACTTGGTCTCAAACAAAAGCTTCCATGTTTTGTTCATCCTGAGTGTGAGAAATTCTTCTTTATGCAGGATCTTCCTCATCAGGAATGATATCTTCACTCACAAAATATGGACTTCTTACCCACTCATTGTTAGAATTATTCAAGTTTGGAAAGCACTTACGTAAGTTTTCCAAGAGGCCATTTAGGTGATTACTGATGTCTGTCTTCATGTGGTTGAGGATGTCTTCAGAATTAACTTTATCAAGGAAGGCATCTAATGCAGAAAATTGTGCAAAGCTTCCTTTTCCAATACGTCTGGTCCATACTTCCAATTTCTCACAAAATAAAGTAATATTGTCCTGAAGTTCCCAAACCAAACATCCATTACCCCCAAAATATGGGCTCATTACCCCACTGGAGTAATTTCCCCGGGGTTGGGAACCTTGGGGTTAGGGCGTAGAGCGCCGAAAATTCATTCACAACTTCACTGACAGCTAAGGGCTCGACAACAATCGACAAATAACCTAATAATAATATTTGTGTTATTGTTACCGCCTTTGCAGTTGAAGATGGTGATCCTTAATGCTAGGATTATTTTGATTTTATTCTTTCTTGTGTGATTTTTTGTTACAACCGACGCGACTCAAGACCGACATCTTCAATTCTGACTTCAGAATTATCTTCGTATCAATCCTCCTGTCTTGTGAAACGCAGACACTTCCTCGCCCCCCCTCTCTCTCTCCCTCTCTCTCTCTTCCCATATTCCCCCCTTCTTTTCCCCTTTCTCCCACTTTCTTTCCATTTTCTCTCCACCCCTCTCTTTTTCCCTCTCCCCTATCTCTCTCACCCTCTCTCTTTCTCCTTTCCTCTCCCATTTTTCCTCTTCTCCCACTATCTGCAGTTATGCATGGATAGCCAAGAGCTTAGCGTAGCTTCTTCTGGTACAATGTTATTAATAGGAGCGATGAGGACCAGAAAGACCGCACCATTTTTTCTTGGACTATGTCGCATACTAGAAACAAAGAAGAGAGTACTGGATTGCTATGTGATGTCAGTTCTTCAATGTGGCAGAGAACGCTGGAGAATATCATCAAAGATGAAGGAAAAACTTGAAGCAGCCGAAATGATGTTCTACAGAAGGATACTGCGGATATCATGGCCCGAGCATGTGAGCAATGATGAGGTGTTGGAAAGAATGGAAACGAAACGGAAATTAAAATTGAGCATCAGGATAAGACAACTGAAGTTCCTGGGACATGCAATGAGGGAGGTGGGCTTGGAGAACCTGATACTAACAGGCCAGATAGAGGGGAAAAGAGACAGAGAAAAGCAGTGGATAACATATTTGAAGGGCCTGATCAGGTGGATGACAGAGCGGGGGTTGCGCGATGATACAGGAGAATGCGTGCTAAGGGCTACCAGGGATAGGGAGATATGGAAGGCCACGATCGCCTACGTCCTGAAGGGACAAGACACATAGAAGAAAAATGTCGCATGCAAATCAGTAGATTCTAAATCCAGGCTATGGGGTCTCAAACACCAGCGACTGGGGATTAAGGAAATATGATCCTACCACAAAAGAGGTTCATCAGGTTTTTAAGCGACAAAATCAGTTTATTCCTACCAATCACTGCTCGCTTGTGTCCACGGTGCCACCCACCGTAAAGCGATGTTTAACAATCACCTCTCGCACATACTTTGAGGGTTAGTGAATTGTATCTCAATGAGTAATCTAGAGTTATAGCCTTATTTTTTGCTAAATTAAGCTTCATAAAGACCTATTTATATTTCCGATCACACCTCTCTCTTCTTCTCCCTACCGCTCACACACACACTTTCTTGATAGGCGTTGACTAGTGTGCAGAAAATAAATGAACATATATACCGAATTCTTGTTGCAGATGTTAGAACAGCGACGCAATCCCTGCTGCTGAAGCCTGCTCAGACACATTTGTGCTTATTCAAAAACAGAACCCACCTGTGGTTTATACAACAACTACGCTGAACGGAACTTAGTTATAGTTTCTGGAAGAGAGTACATAATCTGGTATGTTCAGTAGTTTCAACAATGCCAATGCACTCAAAGACTCCTTCACGATGACTTGTAAGCTCGTGCCAACACAATCATCGACAGATTTCGAACGTTGTTATGAAAAACTTTAACAACGGACCATTGGAAATGGCTAATGATTTGCCCGAAATTGTCAATACAATAATGATTGCGGACAATTTTGCACTCCCATAGTCCTTTCAAATATAAATCTGTAAGAACAGCCAGTTAAGTGTCATACGTTATACACGCTTTGGGCGATCATGTCTCTTTCGAGACATGTCTGACTGGGCAGATGAATATTCCGCAGTAGGTTGCCATTGCTTTCTGCGGTAGAATGATTGCTAAAGAACCCAATCTCTCCTATTATTTAACTCATAACTGGAGAGAAGAGACGGATTAATATCTTTCCCGAGGGTATTTGCGTGTAAGTGAATGCAACGAATTCAACTGTAATTCGAACTCGTCTCACTGGTTTTTCGTTCTGAGTCGATATCCACTGCACCACAACGCACATCCCAGTTAAGTGCCATACGTGATACACGCTTTGGGCAATCATGTCTCGAAAGAGACATGTCTGACTAGGAAGAAGATTATCTCGCGAATTAAAACCTTTCCCAAGGGTATTTGTGCGTAAGTGAATGCAAGGAATTCAGTTGAAATTCGAGCTAAGAACAGTAGAAAAACTTAAAACAACTCATAAGATGCGTCTTGTCTGTCACATTCAATAAAACATACATACATATGTCAATAAAACATAATATATATATATATATATATATATATATATAGGTAAAAGAACTCATTTTGTCTGTTTTTTTACTTTATTTTATCATTTTTTGGATCGCTCTCACACCACTGTAGAGAAATTGTAGACTTTGAAAAAACAGTAGCTGCTCTAGCATCTACGTAACGTTCATTCAGTAATGAATTTGAACACTCTCAGCTACTGGCGTATGTTTGCATTGTATATAACACGCTAAAACTCCGCATTTTTCTACCGAGCACCCATAGCGCAGTGATAGAATCGCCGACTGATATCAATGTGGTCAGGTTTCAATCCTAGCTAGAAGCAATCGGATATCTAACCGTACTGATCAGCTTTGATACAGCGAAACAGATCTGTCTGCGGATGACTCTCTCTCTCTCTCTCTTTATATATATATATATATATAATATGTTTGTATGCATGTATATATAAGTAGGTATGACATATTTCTATTCAAATCTGCCATGTATGTATTTAATGCAAATACGACATATGTCCGGAATTTATCCAGTTATTATTTAAATAGCAAGAAGTTTGTTGTTTTTTTTAATGTCACATCGTGCCGGTATCTCCATTTCACTAGAGTCTTGTTTTTGGCTGCCACTGACTTTAACTTTTGACTTTTCCCAAAGTTAAAATCTCTGTTGAATGGCAGGTTTCAGAGTGTCGACGAGATAAAGGAGACTATTTAAAACAAACTATTTTGAACAAAAGCGGAGGTCTCAAAAGGAATAATTTATATTAAACTATAGTCTCTTCGAAATTAAATGATTGGTTTCTTTTTCCTTTCTTTTTCGGACAGAACTTTTATGTAATTTTGTTTTTCGACTCGTATTAGTATAACACGGTGAGGTGTTCGTGTAAGAGTCTCAGTGAAGTTCGAATTCTATACTATCAGTAAAGATCTGCGGGAGCCATTTTGCTGTCGGATAATCCAGATCGAAGTCTCCATATTGCTATTGATAGAGTTCGGCACCAGCCCAGATGGGAAGAAGAAAATTAAGACAGTCTTTTTTGTAGAGGAAAGCTATTGTGCATTCAAATTCCTGACCTCACACTAGAACACTGGCCACTGACACAACTATCTCGACCCTTAAAAAGATCACTCAAACGATAGATCTTAAAAGAAGTAAAATATATGAACGTTAAATAAAAACTAGACGTATGAAAAACTGAAAGAATTTAGATTTTGTTTGTATTTTTTGTTTCCTTTTTTTTAAATATCTTAAAAGAACTTTTTGTTCACAAACTTCGATGGCCAAGAGTCCAAACGCACAAATTATTCACCCGCTAAAGTCGATATAGTCAGCATCTCTAGACTAATATCTCTAATATCAGAACGAGGCTTATTTTTTCTTTGGTCGTTATTTTCTTGATTTTTTTTTTTTTTTTCCATAAAGAAACGATAACGAGTTTCTGGTGAAATGTAAACTTTAAAGCCAAAACAGACACAAAATGAATTTTCTTCTTACAGAAAATTTCAGAAGCAAGCAGTTTTTTTTTTATCTTGGCCAGTAATAGATTTGCATTTCTTCAGAATTTCCAAATACAGCGGATAGTCCTCCTTCAGTTAAAAGCGCTTGGATTACAATCTTCCCATTCTTTAATTCAACTCTGAGTCAAACTACATTATTTTAATAAATATCTCTACATCTTTATTATTTCACGACTGGCGCCAGTGGTCAGAGGCGTGCATTTGAAACACTTCCTCTGAAATCAGTAATTTCTACTCTATTTGAAATTACTTACCTATGTATCTATTTAGTGTCAACCTAGATGAAAATTCAAACAACTTATCTTTCGACTTGAAGTGTTACAGATACACCGTCCAACTCTTGAACTTTTATTTATCTATTAAGTCTTGTTAGTCATGTTGTTGAGCATTTTATTTACAAAGTTCTGTTTGTGCCGTAAGCACGTTAACTTCCAGGAATGTAATTATCGACGTTATTATGGTTAATATATACACGTGCATCCATATATATATATATATATATATATATATATATATATATATATATATATATAGTAAAGTTTTGTAATTTGCTTGAAGCATTGCGTAAAATAGTTGTATGTGTTATGTCTTGAAGGCTGTCACAATGCGTTGAATAAAGTAAAGGAAGTTCGGGAGGTGTTTGCATGACATGTTTAATATTTCGAGACTATAATCTCATCAGAATGGCAGAGAAATCCTTAGAATGACCGTGCTTTTAGCTGCCCATCTATATCCACTGCTGCTGTACGTGTGTGCGTGTGTGTATGTGTGCGCGCGTGTGTGTGTGTGTGTGTGTGTGTGAGTGTATCTGTGTGTGTTCTAGTTGAACAACTAGTACACACACAGATACACACTCGCACACACACACACTCGCACACACACACACACGCACACATACACACCACGCACACACGTACAGCAGCAGTGGATAAAGCCAGCCATTCATAGATGGGCAGCTAAAAGCACGGTCATTCTAACGATTTCTCTGCCATTCTGATGATGAGATTATAGTCTCGAAATATTAAACAGGTCATACAAACACCTCCCGAACTTCCTTTACTTCATTCAACGCATTGTAACAGCCTTCAAGACATAACACACACACACACACACACACACACACACACACACACACACACACACATATATATATATATATATATATATATATATACTAGCAGTATAGCCTGGCGTTGCTTGGGTGTAATAAAAGCTTTAGAACTAATCCATGGTCTTGGAGCTCAGACTCTTTGGACATTGGCACGAAAGACTAAAAAGCAATAGTTGTTTCCAGTTAAAGCAAAACTGTAGACTGAAAGAAAAATGAATGGATGTTAAGTCAAATTTTGATTTCCTGGTATCGATATCAAATAAGTTTCTATCGTCGTAAACTGAATTTTGAAGGCTAAATAAGTCCTCTGAGTAAATGGTATCATAGCTGAGACTAAGCAAAAACTAAAATTAAAGGGCTGAAAAAATACAGACATACAGGCAGATAAACAGACACACACGCAAACATATTGCCTTTTATATATATATATATATATATATATATATTATTGATTTTCTACACTATTGTAAGAACTGCAACCTTGAAACTTTTGAATATCGTTTCTTATGTCTTTGCCTATCAGTGAATCAAAGTTGATTAAAATCGGACCACTCCCTCTATAACCCGATTTTTTCGATTTTCGATATTTATTGGGGGTACCTCGGCACAAAATCTAGCTAAGAAAACTTGCAGACGCTTATAGTACAACTGTGTAAATTTTCAAGAAAATCGGTTCAGCCGTTTCAGAGTCTATAGGTAACGGACACAACACACACACACACACACACACACACACTATTTTTTTCTGCTTTCATGACGGACGTGGTGAGGTTTAGGGCCAAAAAATAAACTATACAAGACTGTCTGCTGAAAAAACTGAAGCAACAGGAAAGATGACACGAGGTGCGCTAAGCTCAACAACTGTTTTATTAAAACCTGCCGCCCGATCTCTTTTTGCTCCCAGCATTCACTAGTGAAACCGGAAGTGCTTACAAATCATCATCATCATCATGATGTTGATGTTATATAACACTTTTCTTCAGATCTAGGGTTTTTTTTTTCTTACCTGCAACAACAGTTTAATAGTTTACACAATGTGACATTTTAAATGCAATAAATAGATGAACATCTCGGAGGCAGCCTCGAAAAATGTTCAACCCGAGTGACTTTCCTCAGATCTCAGGAGGATAGGCTTTTTTTAGCCGTTACTGACTCATTAGCTTAGTCAGAAGTATTTTAGCTTCGTTGAAGGATCGAAAACAAGTAGGATAGAATCAAAGGTGTATTCAACTACTAGTTAACCCTTCCGTACTGGCTAACACCTCTTCATCTGTTCTGAAGTCTTTGGATTTGAAGAACAGCCAAATTACGCTTGTGGAAAGTGATAGACATTAGCAAATTTTAAAAGAATTTGTTATGTACTCATAAGATTTAGCATGGTTTTCTGAATTCCCATTGATGAATAATAAACAAAGTTAGCCGCCATGTTGTCGACTGAATAAACGGGCCTTTGTTTCTATTGCGTTTTTCACTTATATTTTTTATTCCTGTAAAAGTTACTTTAAGTAGATACGCATATTTGAGTAGACGTTCCATTTTTTTGTTTTTTGCTTTTTGTTCTTTTGTTTTTTCAAAATGAGTTGATTAAAATTACATGGGATCTAATGAAGATTTTTTTTAATCGTATCACCCCGCGCAAGGCGGTAATGCCACTTATGTGCAGGGAACTACATAAGAGTAAAAAGATTAAGTAGAAGAGAGTGAAGCGGAAGACGATCCAGTTAAAAAGGAGCAAGAGAAGGATGGGAATACAAAGGTGGAGAGAAAGGAAAGGATATACGGGGTGGTGAAAGAACTAGAGTCAAGTGGTTAATAGATGAATATTGATATTGCATTTAAATTCCTGGAGGTTTTAGCTGTCAGGAAAGCAAGAATATGGAAGCGAGTTCCACAGGCGGGAAGTGCGAGAGAAGAAGCTACAGGAGTAGAATTGTTGTCTGCATTTGGTTAATCTAACTGTGAATGGGTGGAGCCCAGTTGCCAATCTGGGTGCACGAGTAAACACCTGTTGCAAAGAAAAACGCTGGGTCAAATCCTGCTGGAGGGCGCATTTTTCTTTAAGATTTATAAAATGCTGTTTAAAAAAATAAACGGAGCGTCTATACAAATATGATTATCCGCTAATAATAACGTCTAAGGTAATAAAAATATGTTGTATTAATAGATAAAACCCATCATTTCTTAAATTTATCAAATATATATATATATATATATATATATAGGTGTAAATTTGTAACCCTGGGTTTCACGCTTTTACTATCGTCAGACAAACTGATTATTTTTTTATAAAATTGGCTATATGTAGGGCTGCGTATATTGGTGTATTTTTGTAGAACTGGGGAGAAAATTTGTCTTCATGACAGACGCAGACATATATACACATTTGTACACACATTGAAGTGCGCAAAGCCACACACACACACGCGTCAAGGTTACAAACTCACACCTATCTATATGAATATGTCAGCTCTTTCACTGATATTGAGCGCTTTTAAATAAGTACCGCGCATATATAATATATAAATAATATAATATGTATAACAAATTGCATATATATATTGATATTTATAATTATATACATACACTTTTCACGTATATATATATATATATATATATATATATATATATTGTATCGAGGCAGCAAATGATTTTCTAAGCATATACTGACAATGAATGTCTATTATGTTTAATCATGAGTCGTTCTAAACGTCGTATTTCACTTTAATTTCAGTTGAAAACAAAGATAAAAATTCTCCAACATTTAGATAATTTTTTATTAATTTGGTTCTATACTTTCGACTCACATGAGCCATATTCAGAGAGGTTGTTAAGACGGTAATACAATAATATCCACGATCACCGAGGATTTTATTTTGTGTTGACATAAAACTCCGGTAGGCAACGGCAATAGTTACCAAAAATAACAAACGCAGTTCGCAAATTTGCAATGTGTTTCTATGACGTCATATTTGTCTTTATTCTCAACTGAAATTAAAGTCAAAATACGATGTTTAGAACGGCTCATGATTAAACATAATAGACATTCATTATCTCTTATATTTAACAGTATATATCTATATATATATATCTATATATATATGTGTGTGTGTGTGTGTGTGTGTGTGTGTGTGTGTGTGTGTGTGTGTGTGTGTGTAAGAGAGAGATAGAGAGAAATATGGGGCGTTCTGGTCGCTGAAGATCGCGATAGCGGGAAATTTAAGTATTGGACCGAACTTTGTGTATTTCTGTAATTGTTTTTGGTTAATCCCAACGTTCTCTTGTTTACTGGAACCACTCAGGTTGACGCTATTAATAATATTCAAACTGAATTTTTACATACATCTCTGTGTTGAGGTAGCTTTATATGCATGTGCATATAAATAGCTTCAGTTTCCTAACATAGAATTGCACATTACTCAAAGTCTTCTTTGGCATTTACATGAAGAGACGTGCCTCTGATTTCTGTTATTTTTTAGCCTTGAAAAAAAAGTAGCCATCAAAAAACTATTACGATCGTATTTTTTTCACCTTTGAATCAATTCTGTTTGTACTAATTATGAAAATACTTCTTTGATTACAACGGCACATTGGCATTTCTACTCTCAGCATTTTTATAGCGAAAAGAATTTTGCTCTTTACATGCATCTCTTTAACGCAACTGGCAGAGATACAACAAAGTAGAAACAAAGACTGCATTGCGAATGATTAGCTCCAAAGTCGACATATTTTACTCCCAGTTAATAGCATAAAACACTGCCAAACTTTGAAAATGAAGAAGTAAATAATGTTATAGAACCAATAAAAAGACGAGAGAAGAAAGCCATCATATTTAACGTCTGGGAAAACGGATAAGTTTAGTATCGTTTCAATTTGCATGACAACAGAAAAAGAACTTTAAGAAATCTCCACAGACAATTTCATAATTTTCTCCATTTAAGGAATGCACGTTCCGTATTCTTCATATATACTTAAACTTCTTGTCGCCATGATTACGCACGATAATCGAAAATCGACATTTCAAGACAGAGACGCGACTCCACTGACGTGTCCCTAGGCATAGAAATACAATAAGTTGATATATTTCCATTGAAGTTTAGTATGATAAACTCCAGCTCAGCCAAAGATATGACGTGTTATCATTGCTAACTTTAATTTCCCGACAAATTCCGATCAGCTCATCTAATTAAGTAATAGTTGCAAAATTCCAATTTTGTCAATTTCAGCTTGGGTCATGAAAATTCGACAACATGACTAACAAGAGTCACATATACGATATAAATAAATTGAACATCTCATTTTTATCATCATTATTATTGATTTAACTTCTGCTCAATAATGAATCATTCATTTGGTGTCACTAATTTATTTTGTATGAAGTTTGCCTTTAATGTTCCCATAAATTAGTCAATTATTTTACAATAAGATATTCTTTAAATTTAATGACAAAAAAAAATGTCTAACAAAGCTTTTCTCTATTTTGTCGATTATTTCAAAAGAAATTCGATTAAAATGTCTGTGTGAACTTCTGAGATGAGAAGTTATACATGACATTATAGACTTATTTACTTTCGGACTAATGTCCTCAATTGTGTTGTTATTACCACAAAGTTTGGACCATTGTGTTCTCTGAAATCCAGGGTGTCTCTCGACCATGTAACCTTCAGCAAATTTCAAAATTACCTTTTTTTAATCTATAGAGTAGCTTGTTATCATTCCGTATTGGATTGAAAATTGTTCGTTCCATTTTGAGGAAACAAAAATGAAGACTCGTATTCCTCTTATTCTATATAAAAATCATTCGTTAAGGAATTTCTCTCAACGATGTTTTAAAAATAGGTTAAAAGTTTCATACTAATTATAATATTTCTGCAAGAAAGTATTATAGTTATATTGTGGTAATACACTTGGAAAGAGTGAAAACGGGTAAACGTTGAAAGAATGAACAAAAAGCTACATCTCTGAGCTCGTTAAAGTCAAGGACCGAAAAAGAATATAGATTCTTTTTCTAGTATAATAGACATATTTAGTTTATACTATCCTGATTAAAACAAATTGTAGGTAGATAAATAAACAGGTAGGCAAGTAGGTACTGACTTTTATAAAATGACGTTGACATGAACGGTATTTCTTGGAAATAAATGCAATCGGAAATGGACATTAATTTTTTTTTTTTTAACTCAGTTTCAAAGATACTCATGATATGATGAGATATGCGGAGAAGGGGGGCATCTCGAAGGTGGTCTTGTTAGATCAATTACGACTGAATAGTGACTTTGATCTTTATTCGGTGTTCCTTTTTTCAGCATAGAACAATCGTCACGAGAGAGGTTTGGTGTTCGCTTTTAAGTAAAGCCAAATTAGCGCGTCTCAAACAAAAAAGCGATCTTTTTTTTTTCTTTTTTAGAGTTTCTTTTATGTAAATCAACTTATTAAAAAGCAGGTGATGAAGACATGATGATTTATGAATTTCTGTAAATATTTTCAGAGGCGTAGACAATCTTTTACAATTGTAACCAATATGCAACAAAGGGTTAATGGCTATAATAACATTTTCGTAACAATTTCTACCAAATACGTACAGTGTTTAACGAATGTATTTTGGGTGTTTGAAAAACAGGCACAATCTTTAGTGATTCCTTGAGATATAAACTCGAACATTTAGTAGTGAAAAATGAGAAAGCATCTTTTTACTTACCACTTCCCTGGGTGAAATTTTCTTTTCGATCCCTCGGACCGATCCAAGGTAATCCTGATTGGCTGCTCTTTTTTCACGCTTAAAGTCCAATAATCTGAGAAAACAAAATGAAACAATCAGACATTAGTTTCGTTTTATGAGGCCTCGTTTTTCTTTTCTTTTGCTGCAAACCCATCAAACTAAAATGAAAAGACATTTACGAAGAATTTTATTTTTGTATCAATCATCAACAATAGTTGTCAGCCGATATTTTATCAAAGGCAGATGATGATCATTGCGATTAGGAAATTTAATAGAGATTTATTTCTCTACTGACATTCACAAAGTAAATTATATTTACAGGGTTAATCCGCCGTAGCAAGTATGTAATCAGTTTAGAAAAAGTGATTTTAAGACTTATGGGAAAATAAGATAACCTGTACAATCAGAAATACTATAAAGTATCGATCATTTAGTTTGGTTACTGAAGATATTGTTGTGGTGGTGGGGGGGGGGGGGCGACTGTAGTTGATATTACCCCCTCTATGCCTTACTACTTTTACTAATAGCATGAGGAGTGTATATTTTTAATACAGACATTTGACAACCAAGTGTAGAGAGGCCAGTCTGCTCTGCTATTTTACCCATAAATATACATTTATATATTCCCTAAGGACATTAGTAGAAATTGAATCCAAATTATCTGTTTTAGAATTTGATCTCGACTGACCGATTTCCATTTTCACGTTATTAATCGTTAGGGCACTCGTACCTCTATGGGTTGGGGGTCTATAATTTAAAAAAAGAAATGACCTTGCAATTGTAAACAAATTTGAGGTCTTCTCGAGAAGGACAGAAATATCAATTAATTGTAAAGATGCTTTTTAATTTTATAACAAGCAATTTTGATCCTAATTGCCAATCAAACAGAATTTGGTTATTTTAAGTGTAACTCAATCTGATAACTAAAACGCCCTTTTGATTCACGCAGATATGAAGCGTGTTTCCTTTACTGAGGAGGGATAACAATGCCTTCCCTCCCTCCCCGCTGGGGGGAAACTATCAGTGGTTGTTGTGAAAAGTGACATTTTGTAATATCAAAATGTAAAAAGCTCTCTGGTTAATGTCAATACGAAGTGTAGAACTTGCTAAGCGCAATATTGCGTAGCGGAAACTAAAATCATGGCTTGCAAGTGATAAAGAGGGAATCCCGTTGGATAATTGAATCGGGTGATCAGTAATGCGCAACGCATAAATCTCTCACTTCATATGATTGCCAGTCGTTTAAAATTAAATCGTAATAATTGCAGTAATTGGCGGCTCGATCGATAAAAACAACAGGAGAACGCGTTCAAGGAATTGGAAGAGAAAAAAAATGCCAATATAAGAACACGTGACATGCCGGGCCGCTTTCGAGTGAAAAATCGTAATCAGTTGATAGAACTAAGTTTTCTTTGCTTGACAAATAAATATTTTATATTTGAAATCAGATATTGAAAACCATCGAAATCTCTGTTTTATATGAAAGAAATATTATGTTAAAATTAATAAATCTATTCTTTTTATTGGGTGTTTCTAAAAATCGCTTGGTTTTCTTTTGTGAGATATTTCAATGGAATGAGTGACCAGGTACTGGTCAAATATTACCTATCCACCGCAGTGGATAGGTTCAGAACTGGTCTAAACTGGTCTTATTTTGTTTTTTTTGTTTTTTGTTTTTTTTTTATGTTTTCATTTCATTTTATTTTTTTTTTATATTTTCATTATAAATTCCCCTTAAGGAATAAACATTTGAAGAGGTGCTATGCCTTCCACAAGACAAAAATTGAAATAACCAAGTGATAAGCAGTGTAAAAAGTTCCGAGTGGCAATTACTAAAACAATTTCTAATTGTAAAACAATTAATACAGAGTATACAACCTGATGGCTGAATGGACGGAATATTCCGCAATTATAAGGTGGCCAGAATCACAAATTGTTATGCCGTGTGGCCGAAGAATGCCGTCAGTTTCAGTCAATATAGTATATAAGGAAGCCAAGTGGTGAGAATATGGGTTGTAAATTTGAAGGGTTTTATTTTACTTAGGACAATAACCAGGATGAAAAATTTTCATTTCAAACCGGACGACACAACTTTTCTCCTTCGTAAATATATCTATATCTATAAAAGTAACGAGGGTGGACGTTGTGTAGGTATTTGTTTGATAGATTCGACTTAGCGTCGGCATTTTGTGGTCTAGCTCGACGGTATTTGCGCTCAGATGTAGATCAAACTTTTAGAACGCTAATGACACCTTGAATTTTTCAGTAAGCCAAACTTAGAGGTAGAAAAATATATATTATCATCCTACGAAGTCAGGGATCAGTTTATGCATTGATTATAATATAGAATCGATCACCCCACTTTATATTATCTATATCTATGTTGCACCCCTCCCACCTTAATCCAATAGAGACATTCTACATTGTTATCTATATCTATAAAAGTGACGACGGCGGATGTTCTGTAAGTATTTGCTATGTAAATTCATTATATTTTTTTAATTGTGTCGCCCAAACAAGGCATTTTTCTGCCACTGTTGAGCATAGGAGGTAAGTTGTGAGAAAGAGTGACAGGTTACAGGGGGTGTCATGAAGAGGGTAGCAGCAGGATAAGAATACTGATGAAAGTGGACGAAGAAAGAAGCATGAGTAAGAGAGAGAGAGAGAGAGAGAGAGAGCGGATGCAAGTTAGTGAGATAGGAGATGACTATTGACCATTTTAATTCTTGAAGATTGTAGCTGTCGAGAAAGCAAGTAAACGGAAGTGAATTCTACGGAAGGAAGTGCGAGAAAAAAAGCTGATGGAGTAGAATTTGCGTTTACAATTTATTTGTTTCACAGTAAAAGGGTGGGTTCGAGTTGCTAATCTTGTGATTCAAGTAAATTCATGTATGGTGGGTACCAGTGAGCTAAGTTCATCTGAGCAGAAGCCATAAAAGTATTTGTAGACGAGACACAGGGAAGCCACATTGCGCCGGTGAGAAAGCGACTGTATCCGAGCTGCCAAGTCGGGATCGATCACATTACAGATTTTCCGTTGGATTTTTTCAAGGACCCCTTGGTGGATAGCAAGAGCACCTGACCAGGTATGGCAGCAGTATATAATGCACGGCCCGATGGTAGATTTTTATATGTGCAGGATTGTTTCAGACGGGAAAATTTTCCTGGTATGTTTTTCTTATTATTATTCCTTAATCTACTCGAGTGAAACCGGGCTAAATTGCTGGTAGATCGATAAATATGAAGAGGCTCAAATAGATAAGAAGAGGTTCTCATAAATATGAAGAGGCTCAAATAGATAAGAAGAGGTTCTCATAAATATGAAGAGGCTCAAATAGATAAGAAGAGGTTCTCATAAATATGAAGAGGCTCAAATAGATAAGAAGAGGTTCTCATAAATATGAAGAGGCTCAAATAGATAAGAAGAGGTTCTCATAAATATGAAGAGGCTCAAATAGATAAGAAGAGGTTCTCATAAATATGAAGAGGCTCAAATAGATAAGAAGAGGTTCTCATAAATATGAAGAGGCTCAAATAGATAAGAAGAGGTTCTCATAAGTAACGATTAACGGGATAAAATACAAAACGAGAAAGATGGGGCATATTTTATCTAAATACAAAAATGTTTTCGTTTACGTTTGCAAATAAGGGGATTTTCTTTTTATAGAAGTGTAAATGGATAAAGTTGATTGTTTTTTATAAAATATTATTTTTATAAATATTATTGAAGTGTAAATAGCTGCAGTTCTCTCCAGTGAAGTTGAAAAGTGACTATCATTTATGTCATTAATGTCAGAAAGACGACATAGGCGTTCAAATCATATTAATTCCAACGTAACTATAAACATACCAGTCATTTTGCTGCTATATCTACTCTCAGTGATGACTAGAGACAATATCACAGTTATAAACCTTTAACCATATAGCCATGCATATGCATGATATATCAGGCTATAGTTTTGATGATAGGATGTGCAATGCCGAACAAAATGCAATATTAGTGGAATTGAGATTTTCCTTATGCAGTGAAACTTCGCTGGGCTAGTCATGTTGCAAGAATGATGACAGAATACTTAAGGTCCTCATGTATAGCCAGCTTCACAGAGGACAAAGGGCAGTTGGACAGTCGTGGCTCAGGTATAAAAGGACGCTAAAGGGTAACTTCTCAGCTGCCAGTGTATCTCAGATTAACTTCAGGCGAGTTGGTCTGGATAGAAGTAACAGTAGATATTTGTGTCAGAGTTGTATCTGAAATTTTTTTAAATCGCTTGGTTAAGAGACGAAATAGAACGGGGAAAAGTGTCAGTCAATTTCCCTGTTGCTATTTCCTGAGATCCTCGCTTTTGCACAATATGTGAACTTGCATGCAAATCCCTAGCGGGACTCAAGTGTCACATACGAGAAAAACATAAAAACTGAGTGGGGTTGTCTGTTTCCCATACGTCGAAATAGACGGGAGAGCCCTTCATATATATATATATATATATATATATATATATATATATATATATATATATATATATTAGACTTCATCAATGAATTGAGTTCTTTCGGTGACTGCCGTGTGTACACACCGTTTAAATATAACACGCTAAAATTTCCCTTGTCCGATTCCATACGCCTATAGCTTAGCGACTCCGACTGACACCAAATCGGTCAAGTTTCGATCCCGGCTAGAAGCAAGTGGATGTCTAACCACACTGATGAGCTTTGATACAGCAAAACAGGCTTGTATGTAGATGACGAATATATATATATATATATATATATATATATATATATATATATATAAAATTATATATACATATATCCTTCATTCAGCAAGGAATTAGAAAACTCTCAGCTATTGGGCATGTATAATTATAATATACACGCTAAAAAGTCTGCCTCCTACCGAGCGCCCATAGCTCAGAGGTAGAGGTAGAAACTGACGCCAATTTGGTCGGGTTTCAATCCTGGGTAAAAAGCAGTCGGATGTCTAACCGTACTGATGATCTGCGATACGGCGAAACAGATTTGTCTGCGGAAGACTATAGATATACATATATATATATATATATAATTTCACAACAGGCATGACAATAAAGCCACTAACATGCGTGTGAAAAAATAAGAAAAACATCATTAAGAAGAGAGAATAATAAAAGAACACGAAATAATAAGACAAGATAACAATTGACATTTGATTTAATTGGACTGGAAAGCAAGAAATCTGAAGTGAGTGATACAATCCATAGTCGTGAGAGAAGAAACATTTAGCATACAATTTACCATTATATCTAGCATATAAGACCTAGTTGCCAAAATAGTACTGCGCTTAAATTAAAGTTTAGGCACCAAAAAGAAAAGTCAATCAGAACAACATAAAAGTAATTCGAGAAAGGCATGAAAGCTACGTTACAGCAGAGAGTAAGTGAATTAAGCTGTTATGGGACCCGATATAATTGTAGATTTTTCTTCGGGTTTTATCAAGACCATCTAAATACATAACCAAAGCACCAGGCCAGATCTGAGAGCGGTATTCAATGTTTAGACAACTTTTATATGTGAAAGATATATTCTGACGAAAAAATTATCTATTAAAAACCAACCTTTTCAGCAGTATACCTAGCAATAAAACTCATCTTTCAAATTCATGTCAGAGGAAAACGTTTGCTCAAGAAGATGCAATTATTCACTCTCCTGAAGGTTAAACTGAGCCATGTTGATATAAGTAAAAATAAAGGTTTAATCTTTTAAAATAGAGTAGTTTTGTTTTAGAGACATTAAAACTAACAAACCATTTTCTTCTTTATTAACTGATTCTAGGTCATCAGTCGATAACTGATGACATTGGGAAGTCCGTTGATGAAAATTAGAAATAACGTTGGTCCAAGGATAGAGCTATAGACCCCGCAACCTAGGATTCTATTATTGGACCAAACGTTGTTCCTATTGACGCAAAACCTTTTTAGAAAAGTGGCATTTCTAGATAATTTGATCAGAAAGATTGAGATTAGATCAAAGTCCACCGAGAAATACCATAGACTTTAAATTTGTGAAGAAGACTATTATGACAAACTCTATCAAATGCCTTCTAGATATTAAAAGAAATAGCACGACCTTCACTATTCTTATCTATTGACAGACTCTTTCAGCAACTGTTAACATATCAGTTGACAAGCGAAAGAAAGAAAAACAGCCCGACCTTCTCTATTCTCATCTAAAGCTTGACAGACTCTTTCAGCAACAACCGTTAACATATCAGTAAAAAAAGCAAGTCATAATTCTAGTCTGAAAGAAGACTTTGCGATGTGATATGCTTAACCAGTTCGGAGTGTATTCGAGTCTCTAGTATTTTGACAAACAGAGGAAGAAAGCTAATAGGTCGATAGCTAGTAGGATCATATGGTTTGCGTGGAGCCCTTAGAGAAAAATGTAGAAAAATCATAAACGCAAAAAAGAGAAAGGAAAAAGAGAAAGAAAAGAAAAAGAAAACGAGAACGAAGAATATAAGAAGAAAGGAAGTTTAAGTTAAGGTCTTAGATCGACACCAGCGTCTATGGTCTTGCTACATAACTAATACACGTTCATGAAATCTAGAGTATAAACTGGAATTGCAATTCATCTGCTTTCTTAGAAAAACATGACATGGAAATTTAACATTAAATTTAGATTGAAAGATAATGGGATGTATCTACGGTATAAAAATAAATGGTAAATCATACTTTTTAATACAAATTAAAATATAACTACTAATATTATTATATTATATAATAAATATAGTTATAATAACTAAAAAAAATAAAAAATATAATATATAAGAAAATGATAAAAAACATTAAAAAACAATCTTAAAAATGGTTTTAAATAATAATAATAATAATAATAATAACAATAATAATAATAATAATAATAATAATAATATTTTTTTAAACCAGCGTCTTTCTCTTTGAATTCCAATCGCGTCTATGTCAGCTGTCGCTTGGCAACACATTTAGGAGAAGGAAAACACCAAACAACCCGCAACTCAAGGTGTTAATCGTGCCGAGGAGAGAATGGCTACTGCTTTATGAGGTCACAAACGATCCCCTACAGCCTTCGGGACACTGTTTGTAAAAGAGCGTTACCCAACGTGCCGGGCAACTTTGGGTGGACTTTTGAACCTGTGCGTCACTCGTGGGAAAATATGAGAAATACAAATAAAAATAAAAAGTTCAGTATGGCTCTTTCAGTGGATAAACAGGGAGCCCGTCCTTCAGGAGGGAACCTACCTGAAGTCAAAAAATCTGCCATAGGAACAAACTTCTACACAAAGAATGAATCTTCAGGTCCCCACAACCAGGATAATCCTAATGATGGTCCTGAAAATTCTCCAGCTAGATCTATAACCGTATATTAAAAAAAATAAAAAAATAAAATGGTGCCGTGAGGAGTACAAAGTCGTTATGACTGCATTTCATGAAGCGTTACTCAAACCTTAAAAAAAATCACTGGCCAGACATATGACATTAAAAAAGTTGGTCAAGCAAATAGAAAGTATATTGACGAAAATAAATTAGCCAATGTACGAAGATACATCATGCAAAATAACCGATTGACAGAGGCTGAAATTAATGAGATAAAAAGAATTGCAACCAGAATAGACGAATCAACAAAATATGAACAGGAACCGGAATCAGAAATAAAAAGTAGTAACATCAAACAAGCCATAGGTCATCATGTAGAAACCGTGATACACACAAATCACTGTGAAGATAATCCTGTAAGTTTACAAGTGCTGGAAAGGTGTGATCTGAGTCAGTTACAAGACGACAATAAAACGAGTTCAGAACACATTGAACATAATTATTTCACGGAAAACAAGAACAGTACACAAGAAGCCAATGAAGAAATCAAGAACCATATAAGTCAAATACAAAATATTGCACTGGAGGAACGAGAACAACTCCCAAAATTACAACTAACAATACATAACCTCGAAACTATTAAGCTCTACAATGCAGCACTCAAATTAATTTTGAATGAAAAAGACACTTATATAAATCTCAATGAAGCAATATATGCATCAGCAATAGCAGCAACAAAATAAATTGAACATCAAATTAAAAACAAGGCAGTCTCGCAAACATGACGATCCACCTTGGAAAAGAAAAATAGAAAAAGAAATCGAACAACTTAGAAGTGAACTATCAGTACTGGATGAACTGACTAGAGGAACAAATGTAAGAACTAGGAAAAGCAGAAGAGTCGAAAGAAAATACAACATTAGAAATGAAAATGAAGTCCTATCAACTAAGGAAAAAATAAAACAAACAATACAACCGAAGGCTCAAAGAATAAGACGCTATGAGAAAAGATCAAGATTCTACAGACAAAACAAGATTTTTCAAACCGATGCAAAGAAATTTTACAGGGAAATAGGTAAAAAAAGAATTAAAGTGACAGTCCCCCCCAGAATGGAAGAAGTTACACAGTTCTGGGAAAAGATATGGGTTTGTTCTAAAAAACATAACAAAGAAGTAGATTGGATTGCATAAGAGATAGAACGAATAAAAAATAAACCAGAACAGACATTGGCTGGAATTACAGAAGAGGATGTTAAATTTGCACTAAAAAATCACACAATTGGAAATGTCCAGATATAGATAAAATTCATAACTTTTGGCTATATTATTGAAATACAGAACATGAAAAAACTAACCAAAGAACTTCAAGAAATGGTTGACGATCCCACTAAGATTCCTGCATGGATGACCAAAGGAATTACATTTCTTCTACGCAAGAATAGTGACACAAACAACCCGAAAAACTACAGACCAGACTTTCGACAACATATAAACTATTAACATCTATTTTAACAAAACAGACATATTTATTCTTAGAAAGAAATGACATGATGCCGCTTGAATAAAAAGGGTGCAAACGTGGCTGATATGGATGTAAAGACCAATTGCTTATTAACAAAATGATCCTGGAAAACTGCTACAGTACAAAAAAAAAATCTTAGTACTGCCTGGATAGATTATCGAAAGGCATTCGATAGTGTGCCACATTCCTGGATTTTAAAGACTTTAAATATATACAAGATATCACCCGTCATCATCAATTTCATCAAACTGTGCATGTCGATATGGAAAACAACCCTTTACCTCAATCATATAAATGGAACCTATAAGTCTGGTGAAATAAACATCAAAAGAGGTATATTTCAAGGTGATTCTTTGTCTCCCTTACTATTCTGCATATCATTAATAGCACTAACCAGTGAAATTAATAAGACAGAATGTGGTTATAAAATAGGCCAAAAGAAAATAAGCCATCTATTTTACATGGATGACTTAAAGTTGTATGCTAAAAAAATCATCACAAGCACATGAATACGTATACACATATAACTTTACATAGGAACATACACATATGTCCGTACTTATACATATGTACATACAAATGCATCTATGCGTAAACTTATATATACACTCATATACACATCCATCCATATCCATAAAAAATGTTTATTCCGGGAAAATATTTGTACCAAATGGAAATAATATAGTGTGTTCTGAAAAAAATGAACAAATTTAGTTCATAGAAATTAATTATAATACATAACCACTTTAAATGATGTGTTGAGTTTTCCTAAATAGATATCATATTACATGGATAACATCCATTTTACTTTAGAGATGTGCGTGTATATATATATGTGTGTGTCTATGTATATATATATGTATAAATCTAAACTTATTTATAAATGGAACTTTGTGTGTGTGTGTGTGTGTGTGTGTGTATGTGTGCGTCTATGTGTGTGTCCGGTACCTACAGACTCTGAAACGGCTGAACCGATTTTCTTGAAAGTTTACACAGTTGTACTATAAGAGTGTTCTTAGCTAGGTTTTGTGTCGAGGTACCCCCGATAAATATCGAAAATCGATGATTGAAAAATTCGAGTTATAGAAGGAGTGGTCCGATTTTAATCAAATTTGATACACTCATAGACAAAGACATACGCAACGATATTCAGAAGTTTCAAGGTTGTAGTTCTTACAATAGTGCAGAAAATCGATAATATATATATATAAAGAGGCAAGATGTGTGTGTGTGTGTGTGTGTGTGTGTGTGTGTGTGTGTGTGTGTGTTTATCTGCCTGTATGTCTGTATTTTTTTCCAGCCCTTTTATTTTATTTTTTGCTTCGGGTTTGGCTCTAAGTAGCTATAATTGTAGTTCTTAGTCTCCGCCATGATACCATTTACTCAGAGGACTTATTTAGCCTTCAAAATTCAGTTTACGACGAAAAATCTTATTTAATATCGATACCAGGAAATCAAAATTTGACTTACATCCATTCATTTTTCTTTCAGTCTACGGTTTCGCTTTAACTGGAAACAACTATTGCGTTTTAGTCCAAAGAGTCTGAGCTCCAGGACCATGGATTAGTTTAAAAGCTTTCATTACACCCAAGCAATGCCGGACTATACTGCTAGTATACACACACACACACACACACACACACACACACACACACACACACACACACACATATATATATATGTGTGTGTGTGTGTGTGTGTGTGTATAAATGTGGATATTTATATTTGTATATATGTATAAATATTTGTGTGTTCATATATATATATATATATATGTGTGTGTATATATACGTGTTTACACACACACACACACACACACACACACACACACACACACATATATATATATATATATATATATATATATGAAGGTGGTGAGTGAAGGAAAAATAATGTTATTTCATGCTTGCAACATTCTGCTCTCTTGAATTTTGTGATTTGTATATTTTTTCAAGGATTTCTTTCCAAGATATGGATTTCAATTTTTTTCACCTGCTTTTAACTGTTAGCAGTTTAAACTTCAAACATCGTTTACAATCGTCCTGAAGGTTAGTATGTTTTAGGAAACGCTTAATATATTTACAGAAGATGTAGTGATTGCCCAAAATTATAAACAATTGAAATATTAGTCATTGAAGACAATTGTCGAAGTTGCTAACACGTTTTATAAAATGCTCAAGACATTTACAGAAGTTATGATGATTGCCTAAAATTATCAACAGATAAATATTCAGTCACTGTGGACAATTGTCCTGTTTCCAAAAATGTGTTACAAAAGGCTCAAGATATTAACAGAAGTTGTCATGATTTTCTAGAATTATGAACAGATAAATGTTCAGTCTTTGTGAACAATCGTCCTGTTTCCAAAAATGTGTTAGAAAAGGCTATAGATATTAACAGAAGTTCTCATGATTGCCAAGAATTATCATCAGTTTAAAAAGTCTGTAATTTAGGACCAAAGTCTTGATTACTTCCATGATTTATTGTTAAACACACCTATTCCTCAGATAATGAACTCTCCCTTCTATATTAATAAGAGTTAACAGGAAGTTAACTCGAGAAGTTCTTGAAAAGTTCATAGGAGTTCTTAGAAGTTCTAGAAGGATCTTTAGAGTTCTATTGGATTTCAGTAGAACTATTAGTTAGTTCCAGTTTCGACATAGTTGGACTAAGGCAGGTGATATTAGTCGGCAGTTAGCCGAATACTAAGGAGTCAGCTTACAGTGGAAGATTACCAAGTTCCTAACATTTTGGGTGCATTAAGTCGATTAGCAACTGACATAGCACGATTATAACCTTCAGTGCGAAAACTACTCCACAACATTTATGAAACGCTCAAGATATTTACAGATACTGTAATGATTACCTACAATAATATGCAGTTGAAAGTGCAGTCACTGTGGACATTCGTACATATTACTAACATGTAATATGAAACGCTCAAGATACTTTCAGATTTGACGATTACCAAGAATTATAAAGAGATGAAAGTTCGGACATTGTGGACAATCGAGTTTACTCACGTTTTTATGAAACAGCAAAACATTTCCAAAAATTGTGGTGATTACCAAGAATATTAAGCAGTTTAGACATTATTAACAATCGGCCTGATTATAACAATGTTTTATAAAACGCCCAAGAAAGTTGCATAATTTCTGATGATTACCAAGAATTTTGAGTAGTTTAAAGTTCACTCTTTGCAGACAATCGTCCTGAATATTAATACATTTTATGAAACGAACAAGACATTGACAAAATATTTGATTATTCCCAAGAAGCATTTACAGTTTAATGTTCGGCCATTGTGGAACATCATCCTGATTACTAATGTTTTATGAAACACTCACGACATTTACAAGAATTGTGATGATTGCTGTGAATTTGAAATAGTTTAAAAATAAACACTCTGGAAAACTATCTTGATTACTAACATTTTTTATTAAAAGCTCAAAATGGTTACATAATTTGTGATGATTTTCTATAATTCTAAGGATTTTAAAGGTCAGATATTGTGGACAATCGTCCTGATTACTAACAAGATTTATGAAACGCGCAAAATATTTAGAGACTGTGATGATTGCCTAGAATAATAAACAACTTAATCTTCAGACATTTTGGATAACTGACTCGATTGCTAACAATTTTTATCAAATACTAAAGACATTTGCAGAAGTTGTAATGAATGCTTAGAATTAAAAACAGTTGAAAGTTCAATAACGAACTATGAATTCCAAGTCTTTAAAGAGTCTCAACTTCAGTAACTGTAGAAAATCATCGTGATTAATAACAAGTTATATGAAAATCCCAAGACATGGACAGAAGTTGTGATGAATTCCAAGAATTTTATGCGGTTTAAAGTTCAGTCATTGTCGACACTCATCCAGCTGACTATGAAGTTCTAGGACAGATTCAAACTATTTACAGGATTTTTTATGATTGCCTAGAATTATATACGGTTTAAAATTCAGACATTGTGAAAAATCGTCCTGGTTACTTACAAGTTTTATGAAATGCTCAAAATATTTAAAGAATTTGGGATGATTGCCAATAATTATAAAATTTTAAAGTTCAAATATTGTAGACAATCATCCTGATTGCTTACCAGTTTTATGAGACTCGCAAAATATTTACACACGTTGTGATGATTGCCTAGAATTATAAAGATTTAAAAGTTTAGTCATTGTGGACAATCTTCCTGTTTACTAATATGTCCTATGAAACGCTCAAGACACAGAATTTGAGATGATTGCTAAGAATTATAAACAGTTCTAAATTCATTGTGGATAATCATCCGAATTACTAAGATGATTTACGAAACGGGAAGACATTGAATGTATTGTGACCATTGCCAAGAAATCTAAAGAGTTAAAGGTTCAGTCTTTATTGACAATCGTCCTGATTACTAACAATTTGTATGTAATGTTCAAAATATTTACTGAAGTTGTGATGTTTGCCGAAAATTTTAAATAGTTTAATTTTCAGACAATGTGGATAATTGTCCTGATTAATAACAAGTTTTATGAAATGATCAAAATATTTATGGAATTTGTGATGATTGCAAAAAATTATAAAAAGTTTAAATTTTAGTCATTGTAGACAATCGCCTTGATTACTAACATAAGACACGCAGAATATTTACACACGTTGTGATGATTAGAGTTATAAACGGCTTAAAGATTAGTCATTTTGAACACATGACCTGATTACTAAAGGTTTTATGAAATACCAAAGTCATTTAGAGGGGCTGTAAAGAATGCCTAGAATTATAAACAGTTGAAAATTCAGTATTTGTGAACTGAGTATTAACAAGTTTCATGAAACGCTGAAGGCATTATTGAAACTCTGATGATTATCTAGAATATTACACAGTTTAAATTTCAGTCCTCATTAACAATGGTCCTGATTACTAAAAAAAGTTGAGGAATCTCAGAAAATATTTACAAATGATTGCCTAGAATTATGGCGAGTTTAAGGTTCAGATATTTTAAGCACTCGTCCTGATGACTAACAAGTTTTTTGAAACGCTCAAAATATTTTCAAAATTTGTGATGATTGCCTAGAATTATAAAAAGTTAAAATTTCAGTCATTGTGGAAAATCTTTCTGGTTACTAACATGTTTTATGAAACGCTCAAGATATTTTCAGAAATTGCGATTATTGCAAAAGAATTATAAACAATTGAAAGTTCATATATTTTGGACAATCGTCCAGTTTACTAACACGTTTTACAAAACGGCAAGGCATTTAAAAAATTGTAATCATTGCCAATAATTATAAACAGTCATTAGGGGCCAATCGTCTTGATTAATAAAATGATATATAAAAAAGTTCAAAACATTTGCAGATGTTGTGATCGTTCTCAAGAATTATAAGCGGTTTGAACTTCAGCCATTGTGGACAATCGTCCTGATTATTAAATGTTTGTGAAACGCTCATGACATTTACAAAAATTCTGATGATTGTCAAATATTATAATCAGTTTAAAGTTCAGTTAATGTGGACAATCGTCGTGATTACTAATATATGAAACGCTTATGACATTTACAGAGGTTGTGATGATTGCCTAGAATTACATTGTAAAACTCAGTCATTGTGGACAACTTTCCTGATGAATAACATTTTTTATGAAAACTTCAAAACATTTACAGATGTTGTGATGATTGCCAAGAAATATAAATGATTTAAACTTCAGACATTGCGGACAATTGTCTTGATGACAAAAGATCTTTTGAAACGCTCAAAATCTTTACAGAATTTGTGATGCTTGCCTAGATTTATAAACGGTTTAAAGTTCAGAAATTGTTGACAATCATCCTGATTAACTACAATTTGCATAAAACTCTCAAAGTATTTACAGAATTTGTGATGATTGCCAAACAATTTCAATATTTTAAAGGTCAGTCATTGTAAACAATCGTCCTGCATACTAACTCATTTTATGAAACGCTCATGACATTTGCATAAGCTTTGATGATTACCTAGAATTATAAACAGTTTAAAGTACAGTCATTATTGACAATCGCTCCGATTACTAGCAAGTTTTATGAGACACTGAAAATGTTCACAGAATTTGTGATGATTGCCTAGAATTATAAACGCTTTGTAGCTCAGTCATTGTGGACATTCGTCCTAATTACTAACGTGTTTTATGAAACTCTCTAGAATTTTGCAGATTTTTTATGATTGCCTAGAATTATGAAAAGTTTAAAGTTCAGTCATTGCGGACAATGTTCCTGATTACTGACGTGTTTAATGAAACGATCAAGAATTTTGCAAATCTTGTGATAATTGCCAAGAATTTTAAACATTTAAAAAGTTCAGTTATTCCGGATAACAGTCCTGAATACTAACATGGTTTATAAAACGCTCATGATCTTTATATACGTGATGATGATTGCCAAGAAATAAAAACAGTTGAAATAACAAGATATTTTCAGAAAATTATTAACATTGCCAAGGATTATGAACAATTGAAAGTGTAGTCATTGGCTACAATCGTCCAGATTATTAACAAGATATTTTCAAAAGTTATTAAGATTGCCAAGGATTATGAACAATTGAAAGTTCAGTCATTGGGGACAATCGTACAGATTATTAACATGATATTTTCAGATGTTGTAAAAATTGGCAAGGATTATGAACAATTGAAAGTTCAGTCCCTGACGACTTTCGTCCAGATTATTCACATGATATTTTCAGATGATGTAAAGATTGCCAAGGATTATAATCAATTGAAAGTTTAGTCCTTCGGGACAATCGTCCAGATTATTAACATGATATTTTCAGAAGTTGTAAAGATTGCCAAGGATTATGAACAATTGAAAGACTAGTCGTTGGGTACAATCGTCCAGATTATTAACAAGATATTTTCAGAAAATTATTAATATTGCCAAGGATTATGATCAATTGAAAGTCTAGTCATTGAGTACAATCCTCCAGATTATTAACATGATATTTTCAGAAGTTGTAAAGATTGCCAAGGATTATGAACAATTGAAAGTTTAGTCACTGTGGACAATCGTCCAGATTATTAACATGATATCTTCAGAAGTTGTAAAGATTGCCAAGGATTATGATCAATTGAACGTTTAGTCATTGGGGAGAATTGTGCAGAGTTTAAGCATGTTTTATGAAACGGTCAAGATATTTACGGAAGTTGTGATTGACTAGAATTATAAACGGCATATCGAGTTATTGTTCTTTAGAAAAATTAAACCGAAAATATTCGATCGAAGAAGCTAAAAATATCTTTATTTTCTGAAAATGATAAGATAAAATCTAATAATTATGTTTATCAATTTGAAAACGACTGAAACAACATTAAATAATAGCTGAAAAATTGAACTGTTAAAAGTTAAGTCATTCTTCTTGACGTTAATCTTGCTTGAACAAGTAGCAAACCTACGTTTAAAATGTAGTACTTCTGCCTCCACTTTTATTATCGAAGGTAAGAACTTTCTTTCAACTTCCTAGTCTCAACTGCAAACCTGGCATATGTTTGCTAGTGACTAAGTTTGAATTAACATTGCTCATTACTCATCACTTGCTAATATAGCGTGTTTTTTAGTCTTTACTTTAAAACAAAGTTATAGTAATTTCGCATTATTTCCAACCTGTTCATTTTTTGAATGCTTTACCATTTTGCAAACAGCAGGAAAACTATATTGAAATAGGAAGTTGAGTAACTGTTTGGAAATATCGGATGTTTCTTTCTGCTCACTCTGGGCCAGTATTCTCAATTTCTATGTGATTTTACAAGGCAGCAAAGATAAATTTTATGTGATCTTAATTAATCTGTTTTGTGGTCAGTGATTTTACGTAGGAATTCCAATTCATGCAGATATCCTATCTTTTCACTCATCGACCATTTCTGAAATCTTTACTGATACGAATAAAAATATTCATCAAGAACCGTAACAATTTTAATCGACCAATTCATGTGATTAGTACAAAGGAATTTCCAATTAGTGCAATGGATGCTAGGTCAGTGGTCGACCATTATGCGATGGACTCAAAGTGTAGGATAGATGGGTAGGGTTCATGATATCATTTGGCACGTTCCAAATTACGAAGGATTGGAAGACCGGTGGTTCAGAGTTTCAATTCCCTTCGCTTCAATTCGGGACAGGCTCTTTGGCAAGAGACGGCAAAGAATTGTGCCAAAAGCTCATATGAAACAACGCTTTTCCTCAGTAGTCTCTGCTTCAGTTGTGGAAGGAAGCCAAACATTTACCTCATCAACACCAGTGAAACTAACACAGAACCAGTATCTCTCTTTCTTTCTTTCTTTCTTTGCTTTCTTTCTTTCTTTGCTTTCTTTCTTTGCTTTCTTTTTTTGCTTTCTTTTCTTTCTTTCTTTCTTTCTTTTCTTTCTTTCTTTCTTGCTTTCTTTCTTTTCTTTCTTTCTTTGATTCTTTTCTTTCTTTCTTTCTTGCTTTCTTTATTTCTTTCTTTGCTTTCTTTTTTCTTTCTTTCTTTCTTGTTTTTCTTTTCTTTCTTTTCATTCTTTCTTTTCTTTCTTTGCTTTCTTTCGTTTCTTTTTTCTTTCTTTTCTTTTCTTTCTTTCTTTTCTTTTCTTTCTTGCTTTTCTTTTCTTTCTTTTCATTCTTTCTTTTCTTTCTTGCTTTCTTTCTTTCTTTCTTTGCTTTGCTTTTTTATACCCTTCTCTGAAGTTCTTTTCTTTCTTTCTGTTTAACTATCTCGCTATTTTAGTATATTTAGAAATCTGCTTTTTTTCGGGATTATTCTTTGTGTCTTTTTTTTTTTCTACTCATGAAAACAAATCTTTTGGTTCAAGTTTTAAAAGTTGTATTTATTTGTGAATTTAAACTAACGAAGCTCACAAAAATCCATCCATCCAGATAAATGCATTCGGTGCATCGCCAAAAATGTTTTTATTCGTGTGGCGATAGAAACGAAACAACAAAGAAGAAATCAAATTAAATATTATAAAAGTAAAATAATAACAATAAGGTTAAGGCAGGACCTATAAACAAAAAGATACGGAGATCCATGCTTATCATTAATCGGAAACCAAGTCGGTTACCTGACCTGAACTGGGTCCCAACTGCAAGATATTAAAAAAAAACTTCCACATTTGGCTGTGATGCATATGCTTGATATACTTCGAGTGTCTTGCTGGGTATGTTGAGCTTCGTATGTTTTTACCCTAGTGTTATTTATGTTTATGAAGATCTTAGCAAGAAAGTAAAAGCGTTCCATAGACGAGACGTGCGGTAAGGAACAATATAGCAATCTCAGAATAAAATATTGAGACCTAGCTGCCAGTCTAGTGCTGCGCTTAAATTCATGAAGTCAAGGTACAAAAGAGGAAAACTCAACAGAACAATCGCCATGATAACGTTTATAAGTAAGTTGCAGGAAAGCTACATTGCGGCGGTGAGAAAATGACGGAAACCAAGATTCCAGGTAAGGACCGATAACATTGCTGATTCTTATTTGGATTTTGTCAAGAATTTCAAGATGCATAGCATAAACACCAGACCAGATGTGGCTGCAGTATTCGATTCACAGATGGATGGTAGAGCAGTTTAGTTTTGGGGCGTTAAAATGAACATATATTAACTAAGCATGCTAGTACAGATTAGTCTGAAACAAATGCTTTGATCACAGAACGAAAATCTTTGTTGGGCGATTATTTTGTGGTTTCGTAAACAAAAGCGAATACAAGAATCTAAGGCGGACCTGAAGCAGACTACCACCACGATTAATTTCGTTGTTTTTCATTTTTTTTTTTTTTTTTTTTTTTTTTACTTTTTCAGAGCAGTCCTATCGATTACGACTGTCAAAAAAATTTTGAAAAATTTCAATATTTAGACATTTTCTGGTGGGGATCAGTTTCTTATACAACGTTATAGTAAATCGAGCCTCTATTTTGAAACCGCCACCTGTAAATTTGTTCATTATCAAATTTTTGGGACTTTTTTCAGTGCAATATTATCTTTTACACCTTAAAATTTACGAATGACAAAAAAAATGCAAAAATTTCAATATTTAAACAATTTTAGGCGGGGGACCAGTTTCTCATACAACCTTATAGTGGTTTGAAAATGGAGGATTACTTTACTTTTACGTTGTTTGATAAACTGACCCCCCAATCAACAAAATTGTTTAAATATTGACATTTTTCAAAATGTTTTTTTATTTTTTGATAATCGGAAAGTTTACGTAACAATCGATAGAACTGCGCTGGAAAAAGTAAAAAAAAAATGAAAAACAACAAAATTAACATAAACAAAACAGCCCCAACGCGAGTGGTTTGAAAATCGAGGATCGATTTATTTTAAGGTTGTATGAGAAACTGACCCCCACCACAAATTTGTTTAAATATTATAATTTTTCAAATTTTTTTTAATATAATCGGAAAGTTTAGGTAACAATCAATAGGACTGCGCTGAAAAAAGTTTTTAAAAAAATGTAAAACAACGAAATTAAACGTGGAGGTTTTCTGCTTCAGGTCCGCCGAATCTAATTTTTTAAAAGACGAAAATTTAACAATATTTTAATGACAGAATAATATGCGTAATTTATGGGATATTAGGAGTTGTTTCAAAGACTTTTGTGAAAAAATAAAGCAGAAACACTGCTGACCCAGTGAAGAAATCAGACGATGTCGAAGAACAAAATGTGCCGAAAATGATGGAAGTAAAGAAAAAGCAAACTTGAGAACATTTCATAGTTGCTTATCCAATTTCAGATTGTTGAAAATTTTAGTGTGATTTTTAAATGAAAATAATAATAATAATAATAATAATAATAATAATAATAATAATAATAGTATTTGAAAAGTTTTGTGAATGCTTGAAATTTTAAATTATTTAACCTCTATTGCTGGCCACCAAATGCCTTTGTTGAGAAGTTTCTAATAATACTACTACTACTACGTAGTGTTAAGACAACGTTAAATATTGCCGAATGCAAATTGTTTTTTTCTTGTGAGAATGACGTCATCAGACGAAGAGCAATCAGAATAGGAAAGAGAGTAACCAGAAAGTATGAAGGCCCAAAAGGAAGAATTCTCCAAGTCAAAGATCAGGCAAGTTTACAAAATGGGCGAAGTGTAGATTCTAGAGAGAGATACAGTTGAGAAGAAAGAAAATCCCTAAAAGCTTATTCGGTGATTAGAAATATTTTTTAAAAGAATTTATTACGAACCTTGAAGGGAAAAACTACTGTTACTACTACTTCTACTATAATATTAATAATAAATAGTTCTAAATACGCCTGCTAATTAGCTGAGACAAGCAAAATTCTCACTGATATCAAAACGATTTTAATATACGTGAGGTTCTGAAAATTTCTAGGCCAGACCCTGATTTTGGAAAATTGGTCAAGTCGGCAATTTTTCAGCACCCTCTTGTATAGTCTGCAAAGATCATGCTATAAAATAATCGTTCTATCAATCAATGTGATGCCACTTGAAATCATTGGGGTTTTCTTTTATAGCCTTCGAAAATATACAATAAATAAATAATTTTTGAAATTCCATTTACAACTACAATTTTGTGAAGTTTGAAAATAGACAAGTAAAAGCAGATTTAGTGTCACCTCATGCGGACGTCGTAGTAAGCACACCACGTGGTTCTTTTTCAACCAATGAGAACAACGAAAAGTATTACATCTTTGTGTCGTATACAAGAACGGATCAAAAGCCCTATTCACGCCGGAGAATTTACAGCACATTCGCTTACTCACACACCTTTGGCCTTTGACACTCCCGCCATACAGAGATTTCAACACAATACTTGCCCAAACACCCAATAACGTTGAATGCAAAAAAAAAAAAACAAGCTTCTATAGCGAGTTACTTTGATTAATAAATATATACACATATACATATATGTATATATGTATATAAACCTTCATCTCTACAAAGATTACGCACACGCCTGTACATACACAGACATGTTTTCCGAAACATTACTTCTCTAGACTGTTTACAAACTCTACCGTTCTAAGAAAGCCTTTTCAATTAACTGTCACCATTGTTGTTATTAACTTTTATTCAAATTTGTTTAATGATAATGTTTTATTTCTCGTTTTGTGCATGCGAAGTTACGCTGACTTTCTTTCTCTCAGCTGCTGTCGGCCGAAACATCAGTCAGTTAAGTGCCATTCGTGATACACACTTGGGCGATCATGTCTCGAAAGAAACATGACTGACTGGGCAGAAGATTATCCCTTTCTGCGGTAGACTGGTTGCCGACCAAGGCTATAGAACCCAATCTGTCCTGTTATTTAACCCATAACTGGAAGGAATAGATGGATTAATACCTTTCCCAAAGGTATTTGCGCGTAAGTGAATGCAAGGAATTCGGCTGGAATTCGAACTCGGCTCCCCGATTTCTCGTTCCGAGCCGATATCCAATGTACCACAACGCACATCCTGGCCGAAACATCACCTTTCCTTTTCTCGTAAAGGAGTTAACAGTAAACGTCATTTTCACTCGACCAACAAAACAAGGTCAACTGCAATCAGCAAGTACAACAAGCTCCAGGAAATGCCTTGCAAATTCCGGCCATTCAAAGTATGCATTTACCAGAATGATTTTGTGGCTCAAAAAACGAAAAGTCTGCTAAAGTGACTCCAAGAGAAACACTCTGATAAAAATGAGAAGAAAAAAGAAGGGAAGCCTACAATAATAAACGCTTGATAAAAAAAAATGAAGTAAAATGAAAGCTTATTGGCGGAAAAGACAAAACAAATGTCAAGTTCCTCTATCAGCAACACAATGTGTAACATAATGTCGAATTTCGTGATAGTCGAAGAGAAAAGTAACGAAAACAGCAACAAAAAAACAATAAAAATCGGTGAAGGTTATTCTTATAACAAGTAGACAGAAGGTGGCACAATAATATGTAATATTTTGTACTAATTTCATTTTATTCAAATCGCCAAACTTAAGCGTGTACTCATCTCGTTCCCTCTCCACCTTCGTTGATACTGCATAATAGATGTAAAAAAAACTATATTCCAATTTGCAGTTCTCTGTGAGGAACAAGTCTATCCGAATTTGGAAGTTGGTCGGCACGAGTCTATCCGAATTTGGAAGTGGGTCGGCACGAGTCTATCCGAATTTGGAAGTGGGTCGGCACGAGCCTATCCGAATTTGGAAGTGGGTCAACATGAGTCTATCCGAATTGGGAAGTGGGTCGGCACGAGTCTATCCGAATTTGGAAGTGGGTCAGTATGAGTCTATCAGAATTTGGAAGTGGGTCGGCACGAGTCTATCCGAATTTGGAAGTGGGTCAGCACGAGTCTATCCGAATTGGGAAGTGGGTCGGCACGAGCCTATCCGAATTTGGAAGTGGGTCAGCATGAGTCTATCCGAATTGGGAAGTGGGTCGGCACGAGTCTATCCGAATTTGGAAGTGGGTCAGCATGAGTCTATCCAAATTTGGAAGTGGGTCGGCAACGAGTATCAATTTGATGCCAAAGTGACGAACAGATTTTGAAGAATATTTCGGTTTCATAACATTTGATCTCGCCATCAATAACTGCTTGCTACAAAAGTTTTAACCCAGTCTTTCGAAGTCTTTTCGGCACCTATCAACAAAACAATAATCATATATTCTGTCGCTTCATTTCGAGATTATGGTTCATTTCATTCCACATATGTTCTGAATCAGATGAACAACTGACAGGATTGATATTAACTTGAACTTATATTAAATGAAGGCGTTTCAACTACTGTTAATTTTTACTTTTAATTTCGATTCATTTGATCATCAATCAATAGGTACAAGTGGATAAATAAGTGCTAATCGTATCTTGATTGTCATTGAACAAAGCATATTCAAAGAAACCTATTTTTTATTAATATTTCTTTCATTTTAATTTTAATTGTTTTTTATCGGATCTGCTAAGTTCCTCCTTCTATGGTCATTAACAGATCGTGTATATCTGACCAGCGTTGTTTGCTGACGGTCGTAGAATGACAATCTGAATAGTTGCAATAAAACAATTACAATCAATATAAAACAAATGTTGACATCGTTTAACATTCAAACCCACGAAAAAATTAGTGCAACCTTTTTCCTCTGACACTGTCATTACTGTATTCTCCGTCAGATTGACTAAGATTGTAGGGTGTTTCCTTCGGGGTGCATAATTCAATTTAATAAAAACGCAGTACTGAAAAATATTGTGTTATTCAAGGCGCTTACGTCTCGCCTACTTCGCTGTAATTACATAACCATCCTACTCTAAAGAAGTGAGTATCAACATTTTATTTATTTATTTATTTTATTTTTTTTTTTAAATTGTGATTTTACTGGACAATGGATGCTGGACAAATGAGGAGGAAACATAAATGTTGTTCTAAAGAAGTTCACTGAGAATTCCAAGGACGAATCGAATAAACAACGTAGTAAAGAAAATGGCAAGATAAAACAGAACTAGGAAAAAAGCTATCTGATATTTCATGGGTATATAATGGGGGGAATAATGCTTTGATACTGGACAAATGAGGTGGAAACAGAAATGTGGTTCTACAGAAGGGCACTGAGAATTCAAAGGACGAAGCGAATAAACAACCTCGTAAAGAATATGGCAAGATAAAACAGAACTCGGAAAAAGCTAGCTGATATTTCATGGGTATATAATGAGAGAATAAGGCTTGGATGCTGGACAAATAAGGAAGAAACAGAAATGTGGTTCTACAGAAGGCACCGATAATTCCAACGACGAAGCGAATAAACAACGTCGTAAAGAAAATGGTGAAATAAGGTTCGGAAAACTTAACTATCATATTATATGGGCAAGCGGTATAATGAACTTAGTAGAACCCCTATTTAACAAGTGTGAATGGTTGGTGAAACGGAGGCAAGAGGCTCAGCAAAAGTGTAGGAACTCTTCTAAAGGGCCACGAGAGTAGAAAACTGTTGAGTGACAGGATATCCTACATCATGAAGGGGCCCAACACATGGAAAAAATACCTATATGGGATAAATATTGATGTCTTACATTAAGGTACCTAATAAAAGAATGTGTGTCTTAATAATTGAGTAGTAGGTGTGCTTCCAAATATAAAATAAAATGTGAATCGGATAACCATTTAAATAGTCAAATAGAGAAATTAATAAACGGGGTGGTCTTAAACTAGTGGGTGGCAAATATTTCTTAAGAAAGAAAATAAACGTGCCTCTCCACTGTTTATTAAGTACATAAATGTATACTTTTTACAAGTCCCTGTTTCAAAGATTAGTTCCTTACTATCAGTCCTTTCACTCATAGTTACTGAGTGTAAAGTTATTTTAAGCCAGCTTGTTCTCTGAAGTAGTGAATTCAGTTTTTACTGAATGTTTCGCAATTATCTATCTTATCTCGAAGAAAAAACAACCTTTCCTTACACAAAGAACTAGTACCGTTCTTTTGTTTGAAAATGGAGAAAAATGCCTCGCTATTGTCAAGATGTTATGAAAAAGAATGGGAGATAAAAGACGAGTTGGTTAGCCATTGTTATCTTGGAAATAAAGTAGTCACTTTTTAACGGTAGAAAAAATAAAAGTCAACAAAAATGTTTAGGAAATGAAACTTAGTATTCAATTGAAATACTAAGTTCTTCGTTATCTGTTCTCAATCAAAGATGATAAACAGATGCCCAACAACAAAAAAGAAACATCTTTCCCTGACGAAAAGTATTTTAATAGCGTTTCGCCACATATGCTCGCACGCACGGATAGATAAGAGTCAAATAGTTGAGAAGATTCTGTATTTCCAAATGGTGTCAGTGGCTGGAGCCCAGATAAAAACCAAAGTTTTGAGTGCAGAATTTGAAGGTAGGCAATCCCTCTCAGAAAATTGGTACAATGTGTTTTCCTAGTGTCATATACTTCCATTCTTTTTTGTTACAAGCGAAGCCAAATAAATAGCTATATATTATATTTCACACTCGCCTCTTTCGACAAGAAAAAAAAAAACGGAAAATGTCGATCGCCTCCAAATTCTCCGTTCTACAAAATGCTTGGCCGATGTGTAACGGAAGCCAACTACTGATTGTTTTTCTTGCAGTGGTAGCAGTAGCATAAGTAATAAGAGGAGGAAAAGCATTAATAACAGAAGGAGAATATTTTAGTAGGAAGATGAGGAGTAGCAATAGTAGAATAACTAGAAGGACTTGTAGCAGCAAAGTGATACTTGTAGTACTAGTAGTAGTAGCAGTAATAGTGGTATTAAGACTAGTAGAAGTAGTATCTTAGTAGTATTAGTTGTGGCAATAATAGTAGTAGTAAGAAAAGTAGTAGTAATAGTAGCATTAATAGTGGTAGGAAGAGTAGTAGTCGTTGTAGTAAGAAGTATGGTAGTAGTAGCACTAATAATAGGAAGATTAGTAGTTGTAGGAGAAGGGGGTTTAGCAGTAATAGTAGTGGTAGTGGCAGTAATAGTAGCAGCAGTAGTATTATGACGAGGTAGAGTAGTAGTAGTACATGACGTAAGATTTTTGTAGGCAGCTAAAGAAGTTTTGATCGACTTTATAGATTTCAAAATCGAATATCTTTATATTTACAGTTCAGTTTATTTATTTTATTCTGTAGCCTTCAATAAAATGATGATGAAGCAAATCACTTCTCACTTTGGAATAGGCATTCGGAAATTTATTTAAGTTTTTAGAATCTGCATTACGTCACATCCACGTGACACAACAAAGTTTGAAAACTAAAAACTGATATCCCGTTTCCGTGCCCATGCAAAAATATTCCAAAACTTAAAAGTCGAAAATTTCCTTTCATTTATTTGACGATTTTATATTTTAACTGAAGCTAGTCGAAAGCTCGGAATCTTAACAAAAATCAACATGAATCATACACAATTCGTCGATACGGCTGACGCAAAAATGCGGAAATTAATCCATGACGAAATGATTGAAAATACAATAGACACGATTTGTCTGCTCTCTTCAACAAAACTTGTTTGAATGACCATTTGCTGTCTGTATTAATCTGACATATTTATAATTTAGTTCTTTAAACATTATTTTAATGGATTAGTCATATTTGAGTAGACGCTCTGTTTTTATTTTTTTATTTAACAGTAGATTTTATTTGTTTCAATCTGCAATTTCGAGAAATCTTATCAGAAAAATATGCACCCCCAGCATATTTGCAGAATCAGGAAAGATCTCTGTTCGAAAGCTTTATTCGCTTTTTATTTGATCAGGAGGTTGTTCGTAGCCGAGAGGTTAGGGCACGTCAGATCTAATGACTGTTTCCCTTAAGAGACGCAGATTCGAATCCCCCAACAAAATTTCTCGAAACATTCTGGCCGGCAGATATAAATAAATAAATATATTGTTTGATAAAAATGGAGAAGCTACTCAAAAATGACTTTCCATTAAAAATAACGTTGAAACAACCAGGTGAAAAGGACCCATGGTTTTACTATTTTGAGTACCTCGGCATTTATTTTATGATAAACTGTGCTCAATATAATATTATAGAGCTTAATATAATCATATAATTATGAATTAATTGTATATTTCGACACGGAAATTTCTATGTTTTGAGATAGATTCTCTTCATCAGGCAATGTTGGATGTTGGTTGTGAAAATGATTTACATGTAAATACAAAAAAATCAGCGGTTTGCTATTTATGTATGTGGGAAGATATAAAATTTATGTGTATGTTCCTTTTAACTAATCAGAGTAAAGATTTGCTTTGGAATTTGGCCAGTGGTTTCTTCCTTTTTTATTTTCCTCTCTTTCCTCTTTCCTTACTTTTTCCCCACTAACGGTCAAAGTGTCATCATGCTTTTAACCTAATTTTATTTTCCTTTTTTATTTTTATTTTTATTTTTCATTTAATTTTTTTTCTTGGTACATATATATATATATATATATATATATATATATATATATATAATTATGAATTAAAAGTACATTGCGACACGGAAATTTCTATGTTTCGAGATAGAATCTCGTCATCAGGCAATATTGGATGTTTATTGTTAAAATGATTTACATTTAAATACAAAAAAATCGGTTTGCTATTTATATATGAGGGATAGCAAAACGATTGTTTTTGTATTTAAATATCAATCATTTTCAGAAGCAACATCCATTATTGGCTGATGACGAGATTCTATCTCGAAACATAGAAATTTCCGTGTCACAATCTACATTTAATTCATAATTATATGATTATATTAGGCTCTACAATATTTATTATATTGTTTATAAAAAGTTAAATTCCAGAGAACTCAAAATCGTAAAATCTTGTGTTCGCTTCACCTGAATTCATATATATATATATATATATATATATATATATATATATATATAATCATGTCGCCCCAAGCAAGGCATTTCACTGCCACTGTTTTGCAGGGAGATACATAGTAGGAAAGTTATGACAAAGAGTGACAGGTTATAGGGGGTGTCAGGAAGTGGGTAAGAGAAGGATAGGAATACTGATGAGAGTGTAGTGGACAGAGAAAGGAGCATGCGAGAGAGGATGCGAGAGATAGGAGAGATAGGAGATGATTATTCACTTTACATTTATATTTGATTCTTGAAGATTATAGCTGTCGGGGAAGCAAGTAAACGGAAGGAAATTCCACAGGCGGGAAGTGCGAGAAAAGAACCTGATGAAGTAGAATTTGCATTTACGTTTTATTGGTTTCACAATAAAAGGGTGGGAGCTAGTTGCTAATCTAGTGGCACGAGTAAATTTATATATAGCTGGCACCAGTGAGCTAAGTTCATCGGAGCAGAATCCGTGAAAGTATTTGTAGAAGAGACACAGGGAAACCACATTGCGCCGGTAAGAAAGTGACTGTATCAGAGCTGCCAAGTATGGATCTATCACATTACACATTCTCCGCTGGATTTTATCAATGACACCTAGGTGGAGTGCAGGAGCACCCGACCAGATATGGCAGCAGTATTCAATGCACGGGCAGATTATAGATTTATATATGTGCAGGATTCTTTCAGGCGGAAAAAAACTTCCTGGCCCTACACAGAGAACCGACTTTCTTAGCAGCGGATTTAGCTATGGATATAGCTAAATGTTGTGAAAATTAAGCCGAGGAGGCGCAATGTATTGCTTTCAGTGAGACTAGCCTTATCCATGCTAATGGGGGGGGGGTACGATTGTCTGTGATGATTAATAGATACCAGCTTCGTTTTGGAAGCATTAAAATTCACGAGCCATTTCTTACCCCAGTCCGCCACGGATCGAAGATCCTTTTCAAGGTCGGCTGCGAGGTTTGCTTTGTTAGTCTCAGCAGATTTTGATCGATGTGAGAGTAAACTGTAGTGTCGTCAGCGTATATGCCTACTTGGTATATATATATATATATATATATATATATATATATATCCGAGTAAATAAGGAATGAAGAAAAATTTGCAACGTTCAAAACATTAATTTAAAACAGTGCTCGATATATAATATAGACCTGTGAATATTTATTATAAATTATATTTTAGAACATGTACAATTTTTTTATATATATCCAGTACAAATTGTACATTTTGTTTCGACATTGGACTTCCGCACCACCTGATGAGACATTGGAAATCCAATATCGAAACAAAATATATAAAATTTGCACATGTTCTAAAATAGAATATATATATATATATATATATATATATATATATATATATATATATATATATATATGTTTATACGCGCTAAAAAGCCAGCCTTCTACTGGACGCTCGTGGCCTAGGGTTAGAAACGTCGACTGACGCCAATTCGGTCAGGTTTCGGTCCTGGGTTAGGAAAGCGACCCGAGTCTAAGTCGTACTGATGAGCTATAATGCAGCGAAACAGATCTGTCTGCGGATGACTATATATATATATATATATATATATATATATGCGTGTGGGAGGTGGGGACAGGACTGAGGAATGGAGAATTCGTCGATTCTCACAAGACCGTGTAAAACATTATGAATATTTTCATTTTAAGTAAATTTGTTAACAAAAATCTTAAAAATCTTAACAAATTTGCTTAGAATGAAAATGCTGATAATGTTTGACACGGTCTTGTAAGGATCGATTAATTCGCCATTGATCAGTATATTTCCCGCATAACCTACGTTCACTAGCCTATCGTTATTTTCATGACAGATGTTCAGATGAGTGGTCCATTCTTTAGTTTCACCAGTTCAGACCTTCACATCCACGACACGCCATGCAACTTACACGAAGTAAAATCACCCACATCTGCTGTCACTTTTAAAAGTAAGAAGAAAGTTCCACTCAGTTATAATTTTTACAGCAACTGTTAGCTTGTGGAACGGACCCCACGTAGATGCTTTCCTGGGCACTACAATATTAACTTTTCAAGTCAACCATTTTCTTTCCTCTTTATCATCATAATTTCATTACGTCCCACCTCACGTCGTTCGTTCATATCACACTTCATTCATCAAAACTAGTGATTTTTTTTCTTGTTTAGGTGTTCGCTATTTACCTACAGCTGTGACCCTAGCTGGTGCTACACCCCCGGCTCAGTCTGTACCTGGGAACAACAGCAATTAAGAGGTGGTTTCACGCTCCTTAAAAATTTTCCGATCAGAGGCCTTGTTGCCGAATATAGTTTATCGTCATTCACTTTTGCACAAATACTCTCGGAAAAGGTAAGAATCCATCTCTTCGCCTACAACTAGGAAATTAAATAGAAAAGTAGACTATGTGCTTTGTGGTGCAGTGGATATCGACTTGGAATAAGAAATCGGAGAGCCGAGTTCGAATTCCAGTTGAATTTCACTTATGCGCAAATACCCTTGGGAAAGGTATTAATCCGTCTCTTCCCTCTAGTTATGGGTTAAATAACAGGACAGATTGGGTTCTCTAGCCTTAGTCGACAACCAGTATACGACAGAAAGTAATGACAACCTACTGCGGGATAATCTTCTGCCCAGTCAGTCATGTCTCTTTCGAGACATGATCGCCCAAGCGTGTATCACGTATGGCACTTAACTGACTGAGGCTATACACTTTAGCTTTAGTTGACAAACAAAGAAAGATAATTCTAAATTCAAGGACTGAGGAGGACTGTTTTGTGACATGCCCTGTTTATAGTTCTTCTGAAAAGTACAGTTGTTTCTTCACAAGCTTTTTCCACTATAATCAGTATGGACAGTTATGCCCTCTTTGTAATCGACGAGACAGTTCTGTTCATCATAACTCTAAATTATGCGTCTTATAGTTCTTTATACAGCCTGTCCTTGTCTCTTACAAGGTCACAACTGTGTGTGTGGTGGGAGTCTCTATTAAAGATCAGACACACGACTAGGCGCTTACGTGAACTGCTTGCTAGCCTTTGCCCGGCGAGATGTAAATTCTTCATCAAATAAAAGCGCTGGTTGTTCTGAGTTAAACAATAGACTTGAAAAACGAAAATGTCAGCAAGTGAATCGATTTCTTCGACCATAAGACAGATTTTCCTTAAGGCAGATTTCTAGACATCAACCAGAATTAAAAGCACTTGTTTGTCGGACTGACACCGAAATCTCAACGGTGAATATCCACATGATAAATCCGATTTTAGAGAGCTGCACATTTCATCCTTCATCCATTTGGATTATCTCAGAAGGTGATTATCTCGCCACTTTCATCGAGTGTATTTTTTAGGAACAAGATATGAAGCAGACATGAAGCCTTTCTCTTTCAATTGGCTTCTTTCTCGTTTTCAAATATGGTGGAAAATTCACTCGACAAACTGGAAGTGAAGCAAGCAAAGTGAAAACTCGGCGCATGCGCTTACGTGTTTGTGGCTTAGGTGTGTGTGCAGAAAACAAGAAAGAAGTAAAGGAGAGTAAAGATTAAAATGTTTAATAAAGAAAGAACTGCTTTATTCATTTGGCGCCTCAAAGTGAGTTAATGGTTTAATGAACTCGTCTAGCTGATTAATATGTTAAGAGTTCGATCCTCGCTGAAAGCCTCGCACTTTAGGCTGACTAAACTTATTTTAACTGCTTATCTGTTGCGATGACAGTAGTCTTCTTGTAGAATGGAAACTTGCTTTGAATGACTCTAAGTAAAGGGTTTTGTTTTAGTCACTTCAGTATTTGGGGAAATAAAATTAATATTTATTTTAAAAAATATGGGAGTATCTAAATGAGCAAATCAGTATCTTCGTAAGAGTTTGAAGGAATTGGTGTGAGAAAATATGAGTAAGAATCATGGTTGAAGAGATTTGAAAAGAGGCAGCACGAAATAAAAATATAATTGAATTTAAACATTCATATGACGAAAAGGAACAAGGAGACGGCGCTGATTATCACAAGAGCGATTTATACAGTGTGAGATGGATAAATTGTCACCTAAATTATGCAACAATGAAAATCACACTGAAATCTCATTTTAACAAATGTATTTACCAGAACTACTCAATTTTTTTAAAATTCTATTGGAACTAATTGGGGGAATAGGATAATTGTTGTAATTTATACTTATTTCTATGGCGACACATACTTATCGTCTCCCTTCGTTTGTTCAGGCTCCCAATTAGTCCCAATAATTTTTTTCAAATTTGGCCAAGCAGTTACTTCCCCACCACCTACCACTACTAACTCAAGGGTCAAGCCACATACCTCCCACTACCAAGGAAAAATTACTATTAAATTATTTCTTCTAGCCCAACCCAAATAAAAGCAATATATGCCAACCCCTTCCTTTACCTAAGCTAACCTATTGGCTTAGAATGTTTCCTTATTCTCTGTTTATAAGGGGTCGAAGAATACATGTTTTAAAATGACATGTTGAAAACTAAGTTTTACCTGAATTTACAAATATATATATATATATATATATATAGGATTAATGTGCAGAAGTTTGTCACTTAACTGAGCAGAGTCCTGGCAACTTCGAAGTTTCGTGAAGGCACCTCTACCTACGACGACTTCGCTTTCAAAGCAGATTGAAAAAAGTAGTAATCTCTTTTTTATACAAGTTTCATTAAAAACAACTAACAAGGTAATGCGGTTAAGTATGAAAGCTATCAACACTGAACGACAATAGTCCGCTTAGTACAATTCTTGGACTAATAATAGTTGCAAACTAGAATCCAGTCTCTATTCAGTGTTGATGTCCACACAGCTTTATTCAGGCTATGATTAGTAAAGAGTCACCATTTTATATCTTTAATTTCGCGTATGTGCGTTAGTTTTGATGTTGTCGACTGCACAGTATAGTAGGGTCAGTTGGGTACCGTCTCTTAGAAAAAGAGAACCATGACGCAATTTACTCTGCTAGAAATCTGGAAACCACATGCTGTACTGCTTGGCATTCGCACCAGAAGCTCCAGTACGTACATTTCAGATTGTTTGGGTGTAAATTTGAGGACAGTGCAGAGGATTCGGAAAGAGTTGGATGAATCTAATTGTGATTACGAAGGTGCGGCGGCTCGGAAAACTCACTCTCAACGTTTTGGCGAGGATCTCAGGCTCAACACGGGGACGAAGCATGCTCCAGAAAGAGATTTTATCATATGTACATATGTGTGTATGTGACCATCAAATTCAAGAAAAGACGGAAAATCGCGTTTTTTTGTCAGCAATCTAAAGTCTGAAATGAACTTGGATTCAATAATATTTTTACGCATGCGCGCTGAAATTGAAGCCAGTTTTATGAATAATACGTTAATTTCTTTTGAGGTAATTTCTGCAAATTGATTTTCAAGTATCCACCTGGCATCAAACGACTAATTCGACACTAGTCAAAAATCTACCAAAAAGTTTAACAAACATTCTATGCCCATTCGAATTAATAGAGAAAGACAGAGAGAGAGAGAGAGAGAGAGAGAGTGTGTGTGTGTGTGTGTGTGTGTGTGTGTGTGTGTGTGTGTGCGTGTGCGCGTGTGTGTGTGTGTGTGTGTGTGCGTATACTGACAGATAATATTAATATGTCCATGTAAAACAGTTTATATTATCTTTGAATTTCTGGGATTCATCATTATTTATATTCGGATTATTGTCCTCATCATTGTTGTTGTTATCACAATGTTTCGGTCGTTGTTTCCTCCAGCCTTCTTCAGATGTATATCGATCTGGATTATCTACAGAAAATTCTGATCTGAAACACTTTATTTAATTAACTGGGGGCAAATTGTTAATCCACTAAGCCATTGTTCCACATCTTGAACAATCTCCAACCCATTCATTCCAGTGAATTTGGTGACATAATAATTGTGAGTTCAATCCTTGGGTCAGACAGTGTGTACTTAAACTCAATGGAAACAAGGCGAGCAATAATGAAGCAATACTATAAATGAAAACTAGACAAGATTTCCCTAGACAAGAACACAGGGAAACAACAACAGTCTACTCCGTAAAGCAAATAAAGGATTCAGTTCAAAATTCTCTGTCGGTTATCTGGATCGACAAACTCCTGATGAAGGCCGTAAGGCACAAAATCCGAAACGTTGTGACAACAACAATGATGAGAAAAACAGTTCTTATGTATATAGTGTAAATACAGTCGATATTATTTTCATGTTACAATATATATATATATATATATATATATTAGGGTTGTTCAAACGAAAGAAATTGGTATTGAATAAAATGTGTGAGAGGCCGTGAACGTTTAGTTTAAAGTGTATATTTATTGTTGTATAAAGATATTATACATATTATGATATTTTAAGTGTCCATAATGGTATTTGTGACGCTACACGTGTTTCGAGTCTAAGATTAACTCTCATCAGACGAATAAATTTGTGGCTTTACATATCAAGTTCCTTTTGTTTCCGAGGGCCAAGTTCTTGTTTATATATAGGCAAGTAGAAAAACAAAAAGAACTAGATATGTAAAGCCTTAAATTTATTCGCCTGAAGAGAGTCAATCTTAGACTCGAAACACGTGTAGCGTCACAAATACCATTATGGACACTTAAAATATCAGAATATGTATAATATCTTTATACAACAATAAATATAGACTTTAAACTAAACGTTCACGGTCTCTCACACTTTTTATTCTATATATATATATATATATATATATATCATTATCAGCTATATTATTGGTTCTGACGTGGCGGCTTATATTCAGTCACTTACCCACTGCCGTAAAGCTACCTCTCTGTGACTTTTCTATAAATACTTTCTGTCGCAATCATTCAGATGAGATCTTCGTTATGGTAACAAATCTTTTTTTAATTTAAACGCAGTGCTAGACTGGTGTCCAGATCTTCGCAAATTACTGTTGAGTTGGTTAGATATAGCCGTAAGTTTTATGCCAACCGTTTCTTTAATCTAACAGCCAACTTTAATCTGCAAAGATTTAAATACAATATAAATCGCTATCTACTGTCCTCCGGATTATTCTTTTCTCTTCCCTCTCATAATTTTTCTGTAAATAATTATTCCGCACCTCTTGTGTTTTAGTGTATATATATATATATATATATATATATATATATATTATAAATTATAAATTATATTTTAGAACATGTACAAATTTTTAATATCTATTGCAAATTGTACATTTTGACATTGAAATTACAATGTCTCATCAGGTGGTGATGAGACATTGTAATTTCAATGTCGAAACAAAAATGTACAATTTGTAGTGGATATAAAAAATTTGTACATGTTCTAAAATATAATTTATAATAAATATTCACAGCTCTATATTATATATCGAGCACTGTTTTGAATTAATGTTTTGGACGGTCTAAAATTTTTCTTCGTCCTTTATTCACTCGGATATATATATATATATATATATATATATATATATATATATATATATATATCGATTTTCGATTTCATCAGATGTATCGAGGGCCTGATTCTTAACGCGCGTTCATTCTGACTGCAGAAATAAGAAGAAACCCTGTCAAACTGATGTAGCTAACGGCAGCCTCCAAAAAGTGGACAGGTAAATAGAAGGAAGGACAAAATGTTCCTCCTTACATGTGCCCTCTTTGATTCCACTGGTCCCCTCACTTTGGGCCATCGTCAAAATGGAGACCAACCACATACGCACAATGCCAAAGACACGTTGAAGAATGTGGATATGTTTAGCAAGGTGAACGAGAACCGCGTTGATTTCGGCAAGCAGTCGTTTTTGAAGCCACATTTCCTTTTTGCTGACGTCAAGATGTACATTGATTTTCTTCTATTGAATATCTTTGTTTCTTCTAATATAATATTTTTTCGGCGCATTAAAATTCGAGCAACACAGAAGAAATCACAAAATGCAACAAAAAAGATGTTAGGTACGCAACATAATAATAGAAGGAAAACATTTCAAGTTCGAAAACACGTCTACATTCGAAATAAAAACAGATCTGAGCTGCATCTCTAAGAACGCAATTTATACTCTAAAATGCGATAAATGCTCAAAAATATACATATGTGGGGGCGACACAAGGCCTGAATAAAAGAGTAACCCTGCGCAGAAGTAACATTAAACTAGCTATTAACAGGAAGTTATATGTCTCCCAGTATTTACATGAATGCAATGGAGGTAAATTCAGAATAATGCCTATCTACCAAAATGCAGATTATGACACACTCATGATGCAGGAAGAAAGATTTATTTAAAAAAAATACAAGCCTTCCCTTAACAAAACAACATGGAAAACCTAAGACACACACAGACACACGAAATTCAAACGCGAAAAAAACCAAAAAAACAAAGAAACACTATTCAAATAGTATCCGCAAAACAATAAATAGAACTAGATGACCCCGTAGAGCAGAGTTGAATCAAAATCGCTAAAAAAATTTTGAAAAATAAAGACAAAATCAAATTTTGCAAGTCAGTGAAAAAAACTTTTATGGTCAACGAAGGCAACAGAAAAAACTTAAAGTGCAGGTGTGAAAAAAAAAAAAACACGCACGCACGCATATGAACTTTCTGACGTACTTACCACTCGACTCGAAACACATGTAGCTACACAAATACTATTATGATCACTTCATATATCATATAAAAAGCAAATAATATTAATAATAATAATAATAATAACAATAACAATAAACATACACTTTAAACAAAAAGTTCACGGCTTCTCGCAATTTTTTTCTATAGCAATTTCCCTCGTTGGAAACAACCCCTATTTCTGATTTTAATACACACACACACACACACACACACACACACACACACAAACACACACACACACACACACACACACACACATATATATATATATATATATATATATATATATATCGACAGTAATTCTTTCTTTCACAAGTTTCGTTAAATATGACTAACAAGGAATATTTTAAAGTTTTTATTTCATATTTCTATACATTTACTTTATGTTTGAGGAATGAGTGTGTGGCGAAATTGTCCATAATGTCTATTTTCACAATGTGCATTGGGTAAATACTTTAAATATTTTCAAGGGAGGTAATATTCGTGATAAGACTCAAATATATTAATAATCGTTTTTCATGGCTACATAATATTCAAATTGTTGGATTTTTTATGCTTAAAAATGAAATTCGTAATTCAGTTCCTTGGTCTAAACAGAATTTCTTGATAAAGGGAAGAAACTGACAGAATTTTGGGGGAGTTAAACATAAACTGCCAGAAAACTACCCTTCAATCAAGCATAAATGTTTCAAAATCCACCTTGAAAATCTTTCAAATCGTCTTTGTAAGGTGACAGATTTAGCAAATTCAACCTAAGAACAGTAACAATGGTTATTACCACAGAGCGGTCGGTAACTTATTAATCAAGTCACTATTAATCACAGAAGTTAATGGCTGAATAAGACGGAATTGAATATTTGATAACCTGTCATTTGGCATAAGGTGAGTTCATATTTAATTAATATTTGGCCAAGGAACAGCTATGTGTCTCGAGATTGCATTCTTAAGCTAAGAACGTTTTGAAAGACTTGCAATCCACAATCAGAAAGGGTTTTATTATTGCGTGTAAAGTAATTTATCACATTTTAATCGGTGGAGTGTATCAATCTAAAAAATATCTTATTTACGTTTGTTTCAACGGCACACACCTTTGAACAAGGAAACCGCATGGTATTGGATGCAAGGGCATTTTGTGCACACACTAGAAATTTCTAGAAATTTTCTCGTCATTATCTAAACCCATTTCACATTCCAACTGCTTAGGAGCAACATCCTAAACATAAGTCTGAAACTATTTTGTATATTTGTATAATTTTTAGCTTTTAATGCATCTAGTCTATTAATAAGATGTTCTTTACACTTTTAATAAGGGAAAAGAGTCAATAAAAATCTTTTTGTGGTTATGTTTTCTTAACTTCAAAATCAAAAGAAAAATTGCTATACCAATGTTGCTAAATTACATACGACTCGGCTTACGACCATATCACGTTGAATACACCGGTTCTCGCTCGATCGCCGAAGTTAAGCAACGTTGAGCCTGGTCAGCACTTAGATGGATGACCGCTTGGGAATACCAGGTGCTGTGAGCGTATAGTGACAGATGTGCGTTGTGGTGCAGTGGATATCGGATCGGAAAGAGAAATCGGTGAGCCGAGTTCGAATTCCGGTTGAATACCCTGCATTCACTTACGCACTGGTACCCTTGGGAAAGGTATTAATCCGTCCCCTCCCTCCAGTTAAGGGTTAAATAACAAAGTAGAACTTGGGGACCCTGCCCTTAAAAACAAATCCCAATGAATCTTGATTCTCTAAAAAAGTATTACTAGACCCAAAACTTATATAAAAACAACAATAAATTGTTAAAAGGAAAAGGTACTACCATCAATAAAATAAATAAAAAATTTAGTTGGCCATAAATGACTCGCTGAGGTTGATATGCCATAAAAACAAAACAACGAAACATACGACTCAGCACATAAGGTATTCGACTTATGTCAAAGGTCACGGTACAAATCATACCGGTACCATAAACCCCAGTACTACCTGCCACATAATTAGGTTATCATCGATTAAACCCGTACCTCCATTAGGTTATTTTGGGGTAAAGAGTTATAAACAGAACCTGTCAAAGGAGGGAGGAAACTTCTTGTAACGTCAACAGCAATTTATTATAAAGAGGCTAGATTAGGCTCCATAGGTAGGTATGAAGCCAGTACGAGAATCACATGGCATCGCTAGGCGGAGGGGTTCCGAGGTTAAAATCAATGGCCATCTCGATGGAATAGACGGCCGCATGTCCATAACCAATAAAAGCCTTTAAGTTTGAAGACATCAGGAGAGGGAAGGTATCTGACAGGTTTAACTATCTAAGAAAGCGCTACGCATTAAGGAATAACGCTCCAGCTTTCCTCTTAGATATATGAAGCTGCTCGGTTTTCGACGGTTATTTTCGATTTAGAAAAAACAGTTGACCCAAATCAAATGGTCTATAGGCACAGGTCGTGGGGAAGAGAGTGTAGAGAGAAATCATTGAAGGGGCTGAATACTTTTTGGACAATTCGTGGACTCTGTAGATATTTCAATTCTCAACTTTGACAACTGTGGATTAGATTTAAGTTCAGAATTCATCTTTAACATTTTATCGTGTTTTATCCTACCAAAATGAGTATTTCAATGGATTTGCATTAAAGTTAAATTGTTGACCTTTTATGTGTCATATACTTTCAGGACGTAGGTGATCATGGCTTTCCACATCTCCTTGTCCCTGGTGACTCTTAGCACGCTTTCTCCTGTTGCATCATGCAACCCTCATTCCGTTATCCATCTGATCAGGTCCTTCAAATATGTTATCCGTTGCCTTCCTCTGTCTCTTTTCCCTCTATCTGGCCTGTTAGTATCATGTTCGCCAAGCCCTCCTTCCTTATTGAATGTCCCAGGAACTTTAATTGTCTCTTCCTGATGCTTAATATTAATTTCCTTTTCGTTTCCATCCTCTCCTAAACTTCATCATTGCTCACATGCCCGGTCCATGATATTCGCTGCATCCTTCTTTAGAACCATATTTCAGCTGCTTCAAGTTTTTCCTTCATCTTCGAAGATATTGTCCAACATTCACTGCCATATTGAAGAATCGACATCACATAGAAATCCAGTACTCTCCTCTTTGTTTCTAGTGAAATTGTCCTTTTTCTTAATACTTTACTCAATTTCTGGAATGCTTCTTTCGCCATGCCAATTCGCCATCGGATCTCAGTTGCACTTTCCGTCCTCTGTCAGAACAATTCCCAGGTATTTAAATTTCTGTACCTTCTTGATTTTAGAGTCCCTCGCCTGTAATTGGCATTTTGGGTTTCCCTTTTTGCTGATGACCATGCATTTGGTTTTCTTGCAGTTTATTTGTAAACTCTTTATCTGGGCTTCGACAATTGAATACCCTTTGCACACGTCAATTTCTCCTCTACATACACACAACGTCTATACACGTACGCACACACACACACACACACGCATATATATATATATATATATATATATATATATAGAGAGAGAGAGAGAGAGAGAGAGAGAGAGAGTGGTGAAACATAAAACGCCGTCTTTTCCACTTTCTGCTTCTATATGTTTTGTATACCAATATACAGCCTAAGAATAGTCTGCATTAGTACCTAGACACCTCAATATATATATATATATATATATATATATATATATATATATATATATATATATAATATTTATTATAAATTATAGTTTAGAACATGTACAAATAATAATTTACTACAAAAGTCTCATCAGGTAGTTAATAATTATTAATTACCTGATGAGACATTTTTCTTTCGATGTCGAAATTAAAATCTACACTTTTGTAGTAAATTATTATTTGTACATGTTCTAAACTATAATTTATTATAAATATTCATAGCTCTCTTTCTATATTGAGCACTGTTTTAAATTAATATTTCAAATGTTGTTAATATTTTCTTCGTTCTTTATCCACTTATATATATATATATATATATATATACTCTCTTTTAGTCTAGCAAGAGACCACATCAGTAGATTATGCTGAGAAGATCGAAATGATCGCACTAACTTTGACTTTGAAGCCTGAAATGCTGAATGTTTTATGTTGAGGCTGTATTTGTAATAATGTGTGTAGTAAGACGGAGCCATAAGCATTTGTATGTTGTAAACATACGAAGCGCAAGCGAGCAAAAGATATCCATGAAAACGAACATGGCTACACTTCTTCCCACGTACACACCGAGTCTCACCTGATAGCTTTTGATGAGAATAGAATTGACTCGAAATCTTATCAATTTCATTTAATCAATATTTCCAGTTTTATGTTCAGTTGCATCTTCAGTTCACGAATGAAAGGGAAGATGGTTGGCTAGATGACGGGAGTGGGTGAAAGATCAAACTGGATTTACTTCCGGTACTTGCGCAGTAGCACTGTTTCCGGCTGCGCATCATAACAAGCTAAGTTACTTGGAATAACAAATGGAGACGCTCTCACGGTTTAATGGACGACATTTATCAGGAACTTAACTGAGAAAAGCGTCTTTGGATGATTGTCTACACCGATAAATTAATCAATGTATAGATAGATGGGAAAATATTGTTCATTTAGCCATTAATACAAAGCATATCTGTTTTTATTGATTGTTATTTCCCACATTCAACTTCCTTACGAAGCAGTTCACAACCTAGGTTAAGTTATTCATATCTTCGTCTATCTATCTATTTATCTATCTATCTATCTATCTATCTATCTATCTATCTATCTATCTATCTATCTCAGTTTGTTCATATCTATCTATCTATCATATGCCATGTCTATGCACAAGTAGTTCAAATTGTTAATATATATATATATATATATATATATATATATAAAAGGTGTGAGAAGCCGTGAACGTTTTCTTTAAAGTGTATGTTTATTGTTTTTGTAATTATACATGTTATGAAACATTAGTAAATAACCTAAAGAGCCAACAAACCTACCAAGGTTTCATCTAACCGGATCTTCAGGGAAGCTTAGCACTTTAGGTTATTTACTTTTTTTTGCTCTGCTTACGTATTGAGCGCTTTTTTGTTATAGATTACTCGTCTCGGGTTTTTTTCTTTGAGCTAGGTACTTTGACTGATGTTCACGTGCTTAGCTTTTTCATTTTTGTACACCATTTTTCCTTTCGCGTATATACTCGGAGGGTTTTTCGAAACGAGTATAGTGATAAGTTTACAATTATATATATATGCCATGGACATGTCATCGGACATAGTTGCGCACTTTTTCCTCTTTAATGTCTATTTACGCATGTAAGGTGTAATATATGTTTATATATTGAAAGAGTTTGATTGTATATACAACTTTATTTCATCGGGAAGTGCTATTATAACGAGTTATATTTCTTTTCTGCAGGCATGTCAGTCAGTTAAGTGCCATACGTGATACACGCTTGGGCGATCATGTCTCGAAAGAGACATGACTGACTGGGCAGAAGATTATCCCGCAGTAGGTTGCCATTGCTTTCTGCGGTAGACTGGTTGCCGACCAAGGCTATAGAACCCAAACTGTCCTGTTATTTAAACCATAACTGAAAGGAATAGACGGATTAATACTTTTCCCTATGGTATTTGCGTGTAAGTGAATGCAATGAATTCGGTTGGAATTCGAACTCGGCTCCCCGATTTCTCGTTCCGAGCCGATATCCAATGCACCACAATGCAGGCATGTAGGAGGTGAGAAAAAGACAGTCTTAATACATTTTACAATTAAAGAATTATTAGTGCTTTCATTGTTGTTCAGTAGACTACTCTCGCGTTTATATCGCATTCAATGTCGCATAAAATATATTTGAGTCACATAAAATTGCTCTTTCTTTAAGAAGCTATGTGTTTCCTCAAAAGAAGTTTAAGCCTCTTTTAAAATCCACAAAACAATCTTTTTCTCATCGTATTGCATTCCTTGTTATCAATGCTCTGCGCCTGCTTTTTGTAAATCATAATTTTGCATATTTTCTAGGACACACGCGCATCCACTCATAAGTTGGTGCATCCGCGCGTACGGGCACGCGCGTGCATATTTATAAACTTAATCGCATATCCACGTGTGTCTCTATCGATTTGTTAAAATTAATCGATTTTATGGCAGCCTTGTTTGCATGGATTCTAGACATTGTATATTTATTAATGTAAAGATTCATTAATCCTCCTTGTAAGCATTAACCGATGCAAGGTTACTTGGCATTGCCAAGATTAGAACACATTTCAGATTACTATTTAATTTTGCCTTAGGAAAAAAAAAACAGACGGAAAAATGTTTTATTCTGGGAAAACAAAAGGGTAAAGACGATTATTGTTTGAAGGAGAAGTGATAAATTTTCACCAAAAGTTTACGAATGTATTTTATTGAAAAATGAGATTGCAATTCTATAAAAATTCAAATTTTAAGTCTTTTTAATTGTATTTTTGCCTGTCTCAGTGCCACATGAAGCTTCGGCTTTTCTCTTTTCAAACAAGGGTAGCCACTAAAAATATCGTTTGAAGTAATTAAAATTATGGATTAAAAATAAATCCATTAATTTTTTAGAAATTACTTTTCTTTCAAGAGGAATCTGAATGCGGAAGTGTGCGTTCTTTAAAATACTATGTTGCTGAGTTGTGACCGAATTGTCAATAGCATGCTGGATTAAAACGCTGTGTCCTCCTATTAACTAAGTTCAAACCCTTCTGGAGAGCACATTTTCTATATTAAGATTTGTGTAAGCCGATTAATGTATTACATATTGTTCAAAATAAAAATGGTGCATCTATTTCAAACACTGGTATCTATTAAAAATAACATTGGTGATAATATATATACATATACATTATTTATTTGTTTAAACATGATTTTTTATGGATATTCATATCTGAACGGAGGCTCTGTTCTTTTCATACATCTAATCGAGAAATATATATATCTAAATGAAAATCCTTTTTCAGAAAATATGCGTCCTTAGACAGGATTCGAACCTGCATCTCCTAGAGGAAACCGTCATCAGATTTGACGTGTCTGAGACCGCTCGTCCACGTTGAATCTCCCGATCAGACAAAGCCCTAACAATGCTTTTGAACACACATCTTCTTCAATTTTCGAATAAGATCTCAAGACGGTTCCGCTAGAGAAATTAATATATATATATATATATATATATATATAGGGACGTAAATTAAGAAATATACGTATGAGGAGGGTGTACATATATATAGTATTATTATTCAGGTGTTCATAAAACAGTGTTCAATGTATGAACAAATCTGTATTATGTATTCATTAATAAATATAGATATTATCCTAAAGTCTATGGCACAACTCAGAGTTTCATGCGTTATGCAATCAGCAGGAGCGTATTTCAAACTGACAGTTTATGAGATTTGAATTTAAATTCAATCGATGTTCAAGAGAATTAAATCTTAGAAAGTTAATTTACTGCTTTTTAATTACAAGATTCAAAATTCAAATATTCTAAGGTTACATGTAAATAAATTTAAAACTTGAAATTAAAATTAAGATAAAAATAGAAAAATTTTAAAAATAAAAACTGCAGGAAAAGAAATCAAATGGGCGTAAGTCATAAAACGTAAAAATTTAATTTTTCAAATCTTACATATAGATAAAAAATTAAAATTTTAAAATTTAAATAAAATAAAATGAAAATAAAAATTAAGAATAATTTAAAATTTAGAATTAAAATTAAATTATGTATATATATATATATATATACACACACACACACACACATATATATATATATATATATATATATATATATATATGTGTGTGTGTGTGTGTGTGTGTGTGTGTGTGTGTGAAAAGGTGTAAGAAGTCGTAAACGTTTTGTTTAAAGTGTAGAGTTATTATTATTATTATTATTTATCTTTGGTATAACACATTAAGTGTCAATAAATATATTTGTGTATCTACACGTGTTTCAATTCCAAAGTTGACTCTCTTCAAGCGAATAAATTTCTATCTTTACATATCGAGACCTGTTTGTCTTCCTGATGACCAAAAATATCGTGTATATGCTGATAAGTGGTCGGTGAACAAGTCAGAATATTGATATGCGTGCGTATTCGTTTGCTGAGTATTTTCACACTGGCATTTTTTTCTGTCTTGAGAAGCCAGTGTAAAAAGAACATAATAAAGGTCTGCCTTCTTCTACTGAGCGCCTATAGCTCAGAATCGCCGACTGTTTCGGTAGGGTTTCAATCCTGGTTAAAAGCAATCGGATGTCAAACAAATACTGATATGCTGTGATGCAGCGAAACAGATCTGTCTGAGGATGACTATATATATATATATATATATATATATATGTGTGTGTGTGTGTGTGTGTGTGTGTGTGTATATATATATATATATATACATAAACAGATCTGTCTGCGAATGACTATATATATATATATATGAACTAAATCTAAAAGTAAGCCAAACGTCGGCCGTGCGTGGTTTCACTCACCGGATCGTCAGGACAAGGCTCTGCCCTGACGATCCGGCAAGTCGACGTTTGGCTCACTTTTAGATTTAGTTCGTATTTTTGCTCTACTTTCGTACTTTCGTATTGAGCTCTTTCTTGTTAAAGTTTTCGTCTTGGGTTTTTTTTTCTCTCTCAAACACGGCTTATGCTTTGTTTGTTTCTTTTTTTTCATTCCCCTTTACCCATTTGGTAGTACCTTTTGGGTTTGACGACTTACGTTACTAATTTGTTAGCAGTAGGTTTTTCTGATTTCGGTCGTAATTAGTGCTACTGTTTTGTTGGTACGTTTTGGAATATATATATATATATATATATATATATATATATATATATATATATATATATATATATAATAATAATAATAATAATAATAAAACCGACTCTGTACGTATTCTAATCTTAAAATGTTACACAAGTAATTTTTAAAGACCACGAATAACCAGCAGAATCTAACTCCGTTATTGTCCTCGGCTATAGAGCTTTGGACAAAGAGGGGAAAAAAAAAGAAAACTGCGTAGGACCGACAATACATACGGTTCTTCACAGTAAAGAAAAAAAACCCTCAAACGGAACGAACCACCAGGAAAGAAAAGTGCTCGATACTAAACTAACCAAAAAGTGTTAACAAAAAGGCAGTCACGCAGAGCAAAAACACACGAAAAAAATCGCAAGATCGCCAAGACCTACCGCGGTTTCGCACAACGGCTCGTCAGGGCTCGTCAGGGCTCGTCAGGGCAAAGGCAGACCAAGGACTAATCAAATAAATAGACACCTATTAAAGACTAACCCATTTGGGGGAAGGGGTTGTTTGAGGGAACAAAAAAAAAAAAAAAAATTGGGGGGGGGGTTCACATTAAGGTCCGATAAGCTAAGCAAGAAACTTTATTTTGTGCATTCTACACTTATTTAATATTTCTGTTCTAGCGTTAATAAGTTTGTTGGCAGGTTCAAATTTAGCTATTGCCAACTTCTCCTCGTCACATACCCTACAAAATTTATTGTTTTTATTATCGTTAGGGCACTTTTTTATTATTTCCCATTTCAGAATGGGATCCTTTTTAATTTTGGCTTTTATTTCCCATACATAGGTAGATAATGCTGTGCTATGCTTATATTTCTCGTTTTTAAAAGAAACGAGCCGTTGTGCGAAACCGCGGTAGGTCTTGGCGATCTTGCGATTTTTTTCGTGTATATATATATATATATATATATATATATATATGTGTGTGTGTGTGTGTGTGTGTGTGTGTGTGTGTGTGTGTGTGTGTGTGTGTCCTTGGTATGACGATAAACTGCATCCAGCAGCAGAGCCTCTGATCGGGAGATTAAATGTTTTGAGAAGCGTAGAACCACCTTTTTATTGCTATTCTTTTTAGATCTACCCTGACCCGGTGTGGTAGCATTTGACAGGATCCTAGCTATGGGAAAATTAGTGAAATATATGCATGAGAACGTAGAAATATCTGGGTTGATGCACAGGCACGCGGTTAGTCCATTAGCAGTGAGAGGTTCCTTAGGTGCAGTTGCACTATCTCCCTAACCGATGACGCTGATATAAAAACCTGCGGCCTCTTCCATTGTTTATTCATCTTGCCATCGGCCTATCATCGTATATTTGCTGGTAGAGGAGAAGAGGATATTATTTCTGCAGCACAAGGACGTAGAATCAATAGCAATCATGTACAGATATCTCTTCTTTCCTTTTGTAAGTCCAAACCTCTTATGGAGATGTGGGAGTGGTGACGTGGGCGGGTCTAACAAACTAGAATTCCTCAGTTACAACTCTGCACAAAGGTGACCCAAGACTAACATCGTTAGTTGTTGGCTGGACAATAACTCGTTTTGGGGGAGTCTTGGGTGACTGAACAACGTTTTTTAGGGAGTACAATGCTTACCCTCTTTAGAAAAGGTGACCTAAAAATGATCTGTTCATCTCTCTTACTGGTCAGTTTCCTGCGGCTGACAATTGTTCATTTGCGCAGAGCAAATGCGAAAAGGTTACACTCTCAAATATATTTTTCAAAAAACTGTAAAATAAATTTGTGTTGTTGGAATCTAAGAATACATCTTCATCATTACAATTCAAATCGGTCTGAAAGGCGCACGACTCTTGTTACTAAGGTGTTAACTCGTTATCAAATAGATGTTGCTGCTCTTTCTGAAACCCGCTTAAGTGAGGAAGACCATCTGACTGAAGAAGGTGCTAAATACATGTATAAACCTTCCCCCTCTTAGCATATCTTTGTTAATGGACATAGATTAGAAGTTGTTGATACTTTTGTTTATCTTGGCAGTTTTCTTTCAAGAGACGGCTCACTTGATTCCAAAATAAGTCACCGTGGACAAAAAGCAAGTAAGGCCTTTGAAATGTTAGAATCTTGCGTATGGTTAGATAGAGGTATTTCAGTCAAAACGAAGTTAAGTGTGTATGGAACATGCATTTTAACTACTCCGCTATATTCCTCAGAGACATGCACCACTTACCGAAGACATATATAAATATTGGAACGTTTTC
>JBBBDQ010001696.1:1177500-1207500 GCA_037127315.1 Ascarosepion bandense
TATGTTTCTTAACACGGTGAGCTAGTTGTTAGCGTGTTCGTATTTGAGTTCGTATTTGAGTGTATTAAGTGTTGAATTTTTCTTTTTATTAATAATGCTTCCATTTTTTAACCGTTTTTCATTTGCATATGGATGATATATGCGTTCTCAACAAGTATGTTACAGATAGAGTTTAGTATGTCTCACTGTGTTCTTAACTGTGATCGAATTGAACTCTGTTCAGAGAGATGCAACGTGAGTTCTCCCGTCAATTTCGTAGTTGTATGGCCAATATAATTATTTACGAAATTGGGTGGATAAATAATGCAGCCCTTCAAAGAACATGTAAATTCTTAAATAATATTGGTTTGTTGTAGTATGGATCTTGCGGGTGAACTGATATTTTTGATGATGTGGTTAGCCGTTTTAAATTTTGTATAATAGATAATTTAATGTTTTTCTTGAATTCAATAAGAATTGCGTATTTTCGGATAATGTTTCAAAGTGAAGATCTCTCCTGTTTGTAATTGCTATGCATTTGGTTTTTGTAGAAAAAATTAATGTTATTGTTTTTATTACTGTTATTGATCAAGTTAGAAAAGAAAAAGTCTAATTTGGTAGTCAACCAAATAATTTGGAAATCCGTTTTTCACAGGTTTTCGTTTCGTGAGCGAGTAGATAAATTTCCTCCTGTGAGGAAATTTTTAATTAATAACAAATAATTAATAACAAATAATTAATAACACTAATTTTATATCAAGGATGACATTCATTAATAAAATTAAGGTGACAAGAATTTCAAATGTAGTTTTACGATTATCAATTTCGTTTTTGTTCTCAGCTAAAATGAATATATCATCGGCGTAGCGGACGTATAATTTCAGTTTGGTAATTTAAAAAAAAAGAATGCAGACGTAACACTACATACATTCTGTTACACGTAAAATAAATTTCATCCTCGATACTGGCTAAAATTATGGTCGATTGGTTGATAGCGCTCGGAAAAAAACACATTCAGACAACAATTTTTATATAATTTATGTCCTGCAAAGAAAAAAAGATCGCATGAAAAATTATAGAAAAAATTAACCATAATACCTAGTCTGTCATTTTGAATATATGTATGAAATATAGGTATATATATGCCTGAATAAGTGTAATGTTTATGACTGAATATATATAATGTTTATGTGTGTGTAGTGTCATGTGCATGTTTTATATTCTGAACAGAGTAAATCATATTGACGCCGTGTTTGTAGTTGATATTATTAAGCGTTGGATTTTTCTTTTTATTAATAAGGCTTAGTTACTTTTAGCATTTTTGCGCGTGGATCGGGAAAAAAAAACATCTGGACAATATTATATAATTTATGTCCGGAAGAGAACACATGAAAAGTTACATAAGAAAAAAAATTATGATATCTTTCTATTATGATGTCATTTGTAATGAAACCTGCATTTATATATATATATTTATATTTATATTTATATATATATATATATATATATATATATATATAGTTTATAAAGGAAAACTCAACACGTCATATTAGTTATAAACTATAGTTCATTTCAATGAGCTTACCCAGCTCATATCATCAGACCCTTTTACAATATTTCCCCCATCTGGCATAAAATATTTTCCTCCATCTGACATAAAATTTCCGGCAGAAATTTTATGCCAGATGAAGGAAATATTATAAAAGAGTCTGATGATATGGGCTAGTTAAGCTCATTGAAATGAACTATAGTTTATAACTACTATGACGTGTTGAGTTTTCCTTTATAAACTTCATATCGCTCTGGTTAACACCCATCGAGCTCTCTATATGGATTTACCTATTAATAGTTTATATTACGGAAATCTTGGATTATCCTCACTGTTTACGAACTGACAACTATATATATATATATATATATATATATATATATATATATATATATATATATATATATAATCATATAATTATGAATTAAATGTGCATTGCCACACGGAAATTTCTATGTTTCGAGATAGAATCTCGCCATCAGGCTATGTTGGATGTTGATTGTGAAAAGGATTTACATTTAAAACCTTAGATCATCTTCATCTAGTTTCGTGTAAAATCTTTTATGCAATAAAAAGGAAGCTGGTGATGGTTCGCCTGAAATAGTTCTATACTTCCGATTTACCATGAAATAACGTGTCTGCCTTAATTTTTTCTGATATTTGCTCTATATGTATTTATATACATATCTATATAGTGCTCTCTTAGAGAGTTATCTTACCATACTTCTTTGGATTCTTCTATATCTACACCGCATGCTGATATATATATATATTTGTAAACGAGTTATTACGCGATCTAGTTTTCTACCATGAGTGGTGTCTTCAGGCGATTTGAAATAACTGATTTTACCTTTTACCATTTTTTAAGAACGCTCACGTAACGGTGTTTTTTCTAACGTTCACGTGGCAGGGAATTTTGAACGCGCAATTTTTAAAATTACAAGGAATTATGGCGTTTTCATTCATGGTTGTATGAACCTAAGAGTTATTTTTTAGTATGGTTACACTTAGTCATACTTTGTGTTCTTTCATTCAACAGTTCGCTTTTGTTTGGGAATATATATTCCGATTCACCATGAAATAACGTGTCTATCTTGATTTTTCTTATATATATATATATATATATATATATATATATTTGAATGTATTTATATATTAAAAAGCTTTAATCCAAAAGGAAAAGCAGGAAAGTAAATCCCAAATACCTGATTCTAATTAATATTAATATTTTAATTTTAAAAAATGATACATGTGGAGGGCTCAATGTAATTAATACTTAAATTACAGAGCCAATTATAAAATAAAATAAATTTCGAAATTCAAAACCGTTGAATGATCATTTCAACATGAAATCCCTAAGAGAGATTTCACATCTCATCGGCAACTATCAATACTCAAAATGAAATAAAAAATTCGGATTTAACCGGCAAAAGTTCAAAAATTTACGTCACAAAACAAACTAGATAGCAATCAATGTCTATTTTTAGATTTTGGACAACATTACTTTTAGATTAAGTTGTAAGTGAAAAATTTAAAAATAAAAGTAAACATTTAAACATTAAAAGTAATGTTGTCCAAAATCTAAAAATAGATATTGATTACTATCTATCACGACTGGGTTAATGCACTCTGCCTTCGGACATATAGCGCTCTCCGACCGAAAGCAGAGAGTTGACAGTGATAAAGGCACTTGCTGCGAGGCAACTACTGCTCCTCGTTCTCTGTATAGACAGGATTATATGTACACATTAGGGGAGTCCATTCTTATGTGCAAAAAAGGGTGATCCCCAACAAAATGCACAACTTGTCAGCAGATTGGAGGCCATTCTTTTTTCTAATTGCTCTCAGGATAGTTCTTTATTTGTCGAGAGCACATGTAAACGAAAATTTACATGTGGTCATCGTCTCACAGTTTTGTCGATGGCCTTGTAGATCAATAATATTAAATAATGAAATGAATCCTTATTGGGTGCCTTAAGCATGCAGGCTATGACTAAAAAAGCATTTGCAGGTGTCATACGAAACCATAACAGTTCATCTCTAATGAAGTGAGAGGGAGTCTAACTAAGAAAGAGACTGTGAATTAATAAAGAAGAGAGAATTTCAGAATATAAAAACGAAATATTGAAAATTAATGACACTTGTGCTTCACTTCCGATATTAAATTAAAAAAATGCCTAATTCTTAAATCTACTTCATGAGAACTTTCATTAAATCCGGGTTTTCCCTTCATTAAGCGAAGAAACATACACCGGTAAATATGATTTCCACTGGACACACCTACTATACATCCGGTCCAGTATTAAATACAGACTAAATCGTCCGGTCCAATTTCCGGTCGTATTACTTGCAAGGTGCATGGATATAAGAAATAAATGTATGCATATATACGTGTGTGTGTGTGTGTGTGTGTAAAATGTTTTATTAGAAAGTATCTGCTTGCAAACTCTGTAAGTGATTCCAATTACGTAATATGGCTTATTTGTTTGTTGACGGACTTCAGAGAAGGGTTAATTAATTTTTCAATATTATTATTATGTTAATTATTGTTCTCACTGATTGCTCATGATGTTGAACTGACAGTCAACCGGACTCTCAACGAACGTGCTACTCAGCCAAAAAGAAAAAAAATCTATACTCGATCTAAATAACGTTTGCGAAATCCTGACCAAAAATCTTACAATAACTCAGTCGCAAATCTGTGGAGCTTCTTCCAAAATTTGATGTTGGTACGTTGCCCAGATTTGTCAGCAAAATTTACAACATTCCATTTCACTTCATTTACATGAAAGACAGTTCTTTAGTTAATCCAAGGGTGCGATAGATGAATTGTCGTCTGAATGACACCAAAATGGAAATAACACTGACATCTCATTTTTATCTACCAAAATTACACAAACATATTTTGAAAGACTAAAGATTAAATTTATTCAACAAAATCACCATTGGCTTAAACCATGCAGTACTGATTCCTATGTCCTCAATGTCTATATCTATAAATTCTCTGCAGGGTGCGAATGGATAAATTGTCGTCTAACTGACACAAAAATGAAAATAACACTGACATCCCATTTTAACATATATATCTACCAAAATTACACAAACATATTTTTAAATACTAAAGAGTAAATTTGTTCAACAAAAGTTGCCACTAGCTTGAACCACGGCCTCAAGACGACTTCGGGATCTCCTGCAACTTTTCTGGAAGGTCTCTTTGTTTAAATTGATAAATACTTCCATAATCCTTGCCTTCAGTTCATCTTTGGTGCGCCCCCTCACCACAAACACACACACATAATAATCAAGGGGGTTCAATCTGGTAAGGTAGGCAGCCAGATATAAGGAATGATAAAGCCTGAGAAATTTTTCTGAGAGCAGTGACTGGGTTCTCCTGCTTATGTAGCATGGTGCAGAGTCCTGTTGCTAGACATAGGTTCTTTCTGCAGCTACCCATGGCAGCACTACCTCTTCAAGGCTTTCCGAATTCTCTTCACTCTCCTTCAGACTGATGCCCAAACACTCAGAAATGTTCGTATTGTTGCTTCCTGCATGAATACCAAGCCGTACAGCATGTCGTTTCCAAATTTATGACGAAGTGAATTGCGTCATGATGCTCCTTTTGTACAGACGGTTCCCAACTGACTGTACTATACTGTGAAATAGACACAAAAAAACAAAAATAAATAATGCGTATGCACGAAAATAAAAATAAAAATAAAAAACGGCGACAATTTACCCATCGCACCTAGTATAAATGACACCACGGTGTATGGATGCACCGCAAACGATCTGGATAAGCAGTACCTGACAACTGATCTCTCCGCTGATCTAACTCTTACAGCTCAATGGCGGAAAGACTGGCTTGTGTCATTAATTATCTTTTAAACAAGTTTAGTAATTTTTTATTCCTATTGAGCAGACATTCAAATTGCTCCAGCCCTCTTCCTCCTCCTTCTTCTTCTATGTGCCCTGTCCTTTCAGGACGTAAGCGATCATGGCTTTCCACGTCTTCCTATCCCTGGTGTCTCTTAGCATGCTTACTCCTGTTACACTACCCAAATCCCGCTCTGCCATCCACTAGCTCCAGCCCATAAATCTAGAATATAAATGTATAGAAACTAGCATGGCCACAAAATGGGGATCAATTTATATATTGATTATAATATAGAATTGATCCCCCATTTTATATCCACATTATAATTTCTTATAAATAGTTGGCATATATATTCTTCTTCTATGTGCCCTGTCCTTTCAGGACGTAGGCGATCATGGCTTTTCACGTCTCCCTATCCCTGGTGGCTCTTAACACGCCTTCTCCTGTTACACCACGCAAACCCCGTTCCGATATCCACCTGATAAGGCCCTTCAAATATGTTATCCACTTCCCCTGACTCTTTTTCCTTCTATCTGACCTGTCAGTATCAGGTTCTCCAAGCCCTCCTTCCTCATTGCATGTTTCAGGAAGTTCAGTTGTCTTTTCCTGATGTTCACTATTAGTTTTCTTTTCAATGCCATTCTTTCCAAAACCTCATCATTGCTCACATGTTCGGTCCATGATATCTGCAGCATCTTTCTGTAAAACCACATTTCCGCTGCTTCAAGTTTTTTCCTCATCTTCGATATTGTCCAGCATTCACTGCCGTATTGAACAACTGATGTCACATAGCAATCTAGGCGATAATACTCTTAATAAGGCTTCTTGCCTCAAACACTTATCACTCCAGAACTCAAAGGCTAACTCGTATCATTGTTAAAGATTCTGGAAAAATGATAGGTTCCTTGTATCGCATTAGAATTGTTGAATAAATATAATTCTTCTCTGAGCTTTGAAAAAAATCTACTGGACTGAAATTCACAGAAATAAATTGGAGTTTCAGGTTTTGTTTTTTTTTTTGTTTTGTTTTTTGTTTGTTTGTTTTTTTTTGTTTTTTGTTTTTTTGCAAACGTGGCAAAACTTTAAAACTGAACTTTAATAATTTGAATTCATTTGATGCAGTCATTGTAAAAAAGAAATAACAAAAGTTCGAACTTAATAGTTGATCTTTAGAAGAAAGATATAAACAAAATATGAATCGGGCTGTAAATTCCAATTGAACTATAATGTAAACCTTTTGCAACGTAAACCCCCAATTTGCCTTGAGTTTAATCGTCAACAAACTCTTCACTGCTTATAGACTTGCCAATAAAACATATTTGTAAAATATTAACTAGCAAGGAGTAGAGTATTAAAGCGCTTCAACGAAAGAAATAAGAAACCAAGCGACCAATAAGATTAGAAATTGTAAGAAATCTAGAAAAGTGCAAGAAAAAATTCTATTTTTGTTGCTTTTATTTGTTTATTCCTTTTTAAGAAGGAACCAAATATGCAGCTTGTTTGATGCATAGGACTTGAGACTGTGAATTCTTTTTTCAGTTAACAAAGAAATGCATGAAATGAAGCGAGAAAGAATTAAAAAGAATTCAGTCGACGATATAACATTCGCTATATTTTATTCTGATTTTATAAGGTGATAAAAAATAGCGTGAATGATCGAGAAAAAAAACTAATTTTACTATCACAAATATTTTTTCGCATTCTCCACAAGCAAGGAAAATATTTCAGTATAACTTTCAACGTGAATATTAAAAACCAGTAACTCCCTGTCTACGTCCATCTCTCTCTCTCTCTCTCTATATATATATATATATACATATATACAAAAAAGAACTCGATATATATACAAAAAGAACTCGATACGTAAGCCACAAATTTATTCGCCTGAAGAGAGTCAATCTTAGACTCGTAACATGTGTAGCTTCACAAGTACCATTATGGATACTTAAAGTATCATAACATGTATAATAACAACAACAATAAATATACACTTTAAACAAAATGTTCACGACCTCCCACACTTTTTTTTCTATATATATATATATATATATATATATATATATATATATATATATAATGAACATAAATTGGATGTTTTTATAAATCCATTGGTAATATTATATTTCGCGGCTCTTATAGACCGCTCCCCAGACCAAATTCATACAACCATGAATGGGTTAAAATTATCCAGAAAAAAGAAGGAAGAAAAAAAAGAAAAAGACAAAAAAAATAGGGGAAAGAAGTTTAACTTACCAGTGTTAGATATTAGCGTCTATATTATATCTAGACGACAAGACGGCCTTGGCCTAGATTTACAAAGATTTTACTTTAAGAAAGTAAAAGTATATATATATATATATTATGAATTATTTTGTATTTTCGTAATTGTTATCAATTATTGTTATATTTTGTCTTTATTATTAGTATCTGTATTATTATTATTATTTATTATTATTATGTCATTTTTCATCATATTTCGATTTCTGCTTTGGTCTCACTACCAACCAAGTCTGCGGGGAGACCTAAGGCAGGTAGTGGCGTGTTGTTATGACTCCATTTCATGTTTTTCTATCTTCCCTATCATCCCCAGCATTACATAGATAACGTTTTCCTTAGTGTGTGGGCTGTACTTAATAAGACAATTTTTTGTATATCTCTTAAGCTGGGGTTTCCAGGGATTCTTTCAATGTGTTGTTTTGTTCCATTTTTTATCATTCCAAGTGCACCTACTATCACTGGCACAACTCTTGTTTTCAATTTCCACATTTTTTCTATTTCAATTTCCAGGTCTTTATATTTTGACAGTTTTTCAAATTCCTTGATTGCTATGTTACAATCCGCTGGACAAGCCATATCAATTAATAGACAAGTTTTCTCCTTCTGGCTTTTAACAATAATGTCTGGCCTGTTTGCTTCAATTTTTCTGTCTGTGTAGATGGTGTAATCCCATAGAATGGTTATATCTTCTATTTCTGTAACCGGTGCTGGATGATGTTCATACCAGTGTTTGTTTACAGCTTTTCCATAATGTTTGCACATTGCCCAATGTAAATATTGCCCAACTCTATCGTGGCGATTTTTATATTCGTTTGGGGCAAGCACAGAACAGCCTGAGATTAGGTGGTGTATTGTTTCTTGGTGTTTATCACAAAACCTGCATTTTGGATCCATATTATTATGCATAATATTTGCCTGAAAGTTTCTCGTGAAAAGACTTTGGTCTTGTGCTGCAAGTATAAATCCTTCAGTTTCAGACTTTAATCCAGATGCACGTAACCATCGATGAGTATTAACTTTGTCAACATTGGATTTATTGGCACGTACTGGATATTGGCCATGCAGAGGTTTGTCTTGCCAGCGCTGTTTCATCTTTTCAAGAGCTTTATCTTTGGCTTTCATTTTCATATTTTTTGCCGCAATAGTTGGTTCTTGGCTACTGTTTTGCTTTTCTACAGAATCTACTAACTGTAAATCTTGTTTGTATTTACTGCCTTCTTTTATTATTGAATATTTTTTCTTTCTTTCTTCATGTTGCCTTACTAATTGTATCATCCAATCCTTTGTTGTTTCTATGTATGTTAGTAAACCAATAGTTGTTGTCTTGTATGACAATTCCAGCTGAATAAGACCCCTTCCACCTTCTTTACGGGGTATGTATAGACGGTCTACATCAGCCTTTGGATGATGCATCTTATGCTTAGAAAGAAGCTTTCTTGTTTTAGCATCCATTCGCCTGATGTCGTTTAGAGTCCAGTTTAAGATGTTGAAGCTATATTGGACAACTGGGATTGCAAGGCTATTAATGGCCATAACTCTATTCTGTGAATTTAATTCAGTTTTTAATATCATTCGTAGCCTTCTATAGTACTCTTTACGCACTATTTCTTTCATTTTTTTATGGTGAATGTTTTCGCTCTCATTTACACCTAGGTATTTATAAGCTTCTTCTGGTTTCAATTCTTTTATTGTTACAGCAGGGTCTAGGCTAATTGAGGATGTTTCTTGTATTGATCCACGTAAAACTGTAGCTTTAGCACATTTATTCAAATTAAATTTCATTCCAATGTCTTCGCTGAAGCATTTTACAGTTTGCAGAAGATCTTCCAGCTCATTATCATTCTTAGCATATAACTTTAAATCATCCATGTAAAATAGATGGCTTATTTTCTTTTGGCCTATTTTATAACCACATTCTGTCTTATTAAGTTGACTGGTTAGTGCTATTAATGATATGCAGAATAGTAAGGGAAGTGCTATTAATGATATGCAGAATAGTAAGGGATTATTATTATTATTATTATTGTTATTATTATTATTATTACTTTAAGGGTTTTAAATATTAGTTTCTTTATTATCATGTTATTATTGCAACGAATAAGCTTTATGTAATAATATAATAGTCTTATTATTACCGTTAGAATTAATAAGAAAAACTAATTCATTTTTTCTAGCGAAAATTCAAGACTTAATTTTTAATGTCATACATCTTAAATTAAAACAGACATCTAAAAATCCAAGCCATAATTTACTGACTTCCTTAACTACTGTCTTTGTAAATCTTTTTCTTTTTTACTTGACTTTTTTATTTGATATCCAACTTATGTTCATTATTATAATACTCTGTGAAATCTTAACATTGAGTTCTCATTGGATTTAATCTCCTGTGGAATTTACCTTACCAAGTACCAATGATTCTACTTTACACTATATATATATATATATATATATATATACATATATATGTTTGTATGTGTGTGTACTCCATATGGCTGCGTGTTTGTTTCCGTGTATATGTGTATGTGTATTAGCGTAAATAAAACATTTTATTTTTTTATTGTTTCGCTTTCTTTGACTCATTGCAGGTTATTTAAAGCCAGAAACTATTCCTAAATTGTAAGAATTTCTTGAGATGATAATGATTTAGTGAAACAAGTCTTATTAATTAACCCACAACTGGGGGAAATGAGGTGGGTTCATGCCTTTCTCCAATGTACTTGCGGATAAGTGAATATAATAAACCTAACCAGAATTGGAACTCTGTTCTCTAATTAAACATTCCAAGTCATTTTGCATTACTCCCCCTGCACATCCACACTACCAGCACCTGGCATTCCAAAGTGGTCACCCATCTAGATATTAAACAGGCTTGACTTTGCTTAATTCAGTGAGCGTATGGTAATCGGTGTTTCAACATGATATGGTCATTAGACATTTACTTTTTAAAGGAGAGCAATGTATTAAATCTCTCCTTTAAGAATTAAATATCCTATGGCCATATCACGTTGAAACACTGATTACCATACACTCACTGAATGGAGAGTAATTTATTAAATACGGATGTGCGTTGTAGTGCAGTGGATATCGACCTGGAACGACAAATCGGGGAGCCGAGTTCGAATTCCAGCTGAATTCCTTGCATTCACTTACACGCAAATACCCTTGGGAAAGGTATTAATCCGTCTCTTCTCTCCTGTTATGGATTAAATAAGAGGACAGATTGGGTTCTATAGCATTGGCTGGCAACCAGTCTACCTCGGAAAGCAATGGCAACCTACTGCGGGATAATCGTCTGTCCAGTCAGTCATGTCTCTTTTGAGACATGATCGCCCAAAGCGTATATCACGTATGGCACTTAACTGACTGAATGTATTAAATACTAAGGCGGATATTCAAGGCAGTTGAAATCTTTCGTCCGCTTTTAATCAACATTAGAATAAATCTAATTACGGCCATATCACGTTAAGCAATAACTTATTGTCAGGTCCGGTTCATCATATTTGTTACATCTCTGTCTTCGGGCAGAGTGCGACTCAGTTATGGCTCTGTCCGCGGGCAGAGACGCAGCCGAGGAATATAAGTAGTGAGATACTCGGTCAGCTGCCGAAGGCTGCACCTCCTCGTTGCATAAAAGAGGTGGGGTATCAATAGTCGTACCGATGCCAGCGCAACCGATGTTTACGGGGCCTGGACAATTTTTGCCCTTAGCCCGGGTGCAAGTTCTCGTGTTTCCAACGTTAAACCCGACCTTGTGTCACGGCCCGTTTAAGTAGGGAGACTAATCTACCGCAAAAAAATAAATAAAATAAATAAATAAATAACGGCAGCCTACTGTAGGAATTCACCTTCCACGTCAATCATGAATCGAAAACATGTAACTTGATCGCCTAAACGTACATCACACGTGATACCCATGGTTGAAAGGAGAGAGGAGGCAGACACACACTCTCTCACACACACACACGCGCGCGCGCACATGCCTTTAATATAAATTTTATAAAGCCATTAATCTCATTCCATGTATGAATCCTCTGGTTATATAAATTATTTTCCGGTGTAGTTTCAAAATAAGTTCCCTTAAGTAAATTGAAAAGTGTAGGTTCATTAATCTGATTCTGATTAGACAATATATATTGTGACAATTTGGTTCCTAGAATGATCACAGCATGACGCTGGATTAATGACACAAAGAAATATCTGTATATAGGTATATATCCAGATATATTCCCATTTACATTTTACTAACACATAGACTAGATGAGTCATTCGTTGTTAAATAGTAGAGGAAGCTATACACTTTCATGTTATACTGTTGGTAGAAAATAAGTGAAAGGAATCTCTTGGATAAATTTTTGTCTGCAAATTATTAAACATGGGCCCTATTGAGAATAGATTCTGGTGAACATGCTAAGCGGAGATCGGTTGCTTTTGAATGGTGCAGGTGTACTCTACATGACACAGGAAGAAGACACATCAGTCAGTTAAGTGCAATACGTGATGCACGCTTGGGCGATCATGTCTCAAAAAAGACATCACTGACTGGGCAGAATATTATCCCGCAGTAAGTTTCCATTGCTTTCTGCGGTAGACTGGTTGCCAGCCAATGCTGTGTTTTATGTGTTTTATGAGCGCCTTGCTAGCCTTTATTTTTTGGTTTTATTAGAGTGGAAGAATAAGGAAGTGCAAAGGGTGGAATTGGACCGATCTTTAATATTACTTTAATATTACTTTAATATTACTTTTTTCTATAAAATTTTAAATTAGATTTGATTATAGCTCGTGGTGTATAATAGGTAAAATTTGATATAAGAGGGTTGTTAGTACTATAAAGGTTTATCGTCTCTAGGGGGGCTAGTTTTGGCTTGTGCAGAATTTTTCAGCAGGATTGCAAGGTTAGTTCATTAATGTGTTTGCAGTTTACTGTGGTTTCATGCTTCTGGTTTAAAAGCTTGTCGCTATTTATGTATTTAATGATTTCAATTTTTCTTAAAGACAAAGGAAGCATGGTTTCTTTATTGATTTAGCTGTTCTTGCTTGTTTGAGGATTTTCCATTTAACTTTAAGTGTTTTATTTTTGTTTTTTAACTTCCAAAAGTCTTTGAAAAGAGACGTCATGTTTTGCTTTTCTTTGTTATTGAAGGATTTGAGGTGATTGTAAAAGCGCATTTTAAATAATTTCATGGTGTTTCCGATATACATTTTTTCATCTTTGGGATTCTCCATGGATGAAATCGAACACAAAAAACACCTATCGGATTAGGATGGAGTTTTAGGAAATAAATTTAACTTTATGAGTTCACCTGTAACATTTCTTTTGTGGGCAAAACTAAAAAAGTGGTGGTATTTGTATTAAAGAATCTTCTTCTTCTTCTATGTGCCCTGTCCCTTCAGGACGTAGGTGATCATGGTTCTCCACGTCTCCCTTGTGGCTCTTAGTATGTTTGCTCCTGTTACACCTCGCAACCCCCGTTCCGTCATCCACCTGATCAGGTCCTGCAAATATGTTATCCGCTGCCTTCCTCTGTCTCTCTTTCCTTCTATCTGGCCAGTCATATCAGGTTCTCCGAGCTCTCCTTCCTCACTGCGTGTCCCAGGAACTTCAGTTGTCTCTTCCTGATGCTCAGTATTAATTTCCTTTCCAGCACCTCATCGTTGCTTGCATGCACAGTCCACGATATCCGCAGCATCCTTCTGTAGAACCACATTTCCGCTGCTTCCAATTTTGTCCTCATTTTCGATTATATTGTCCAGCATTCACTGCCGTAATTTATTTGGGACAGATTAGATTGCATTATTTAATATTTGGGACCTTCTAATTAACTTTTTCTGCTTCAAAATAAATATTGTTGCCTCCAGTACGAATAAATATTGTTACCTCCAGTACGAATAAATATTGTTGCCTCCAGTACGAATAAATATTGTTGCCTCCAGTACGAATAAATATTGTTGCCTCCAGTACGACAACTGAAACATTAAAGAATGAATTAAAAAGGAGTTGTCCAAAAATCTTCTTAGAAAGTCTAGAGACAAGCAGAAAAACATTTGAAGCAAAAGAGAATGGAACACCGATAATTAAGCGAAAAAGTTTTGTACCTTTTGCTGCTTTAGAACAAATTAATAAGAAATTAGAAAGACGAGAAAAATTAGGTGTGATAAAAAAAGGTAGACTAATCCGAATGGGAATCGCGAACAGTTTACGTTAAAAAAATCCGCGTATGTGCAGATTTTTTAACGGATCTAAACGAAAGTTTAAAGCAATATAATTACCCGTTTTGGTCCAGAAAAAATTTTTGCCAAATTAAATAATGATAATTTTTTCTAAAGTGGATCTGTCAGAAGCTTACCTATAGACGAACAGTTAACACTCATAGAGGACGATACAAATTAAACCGGCTTCCTTCCGATATACAGGTAGCATTATGGATACGGTGCTGGCCTGTTTGGATTATGCACAAGCATATTTAGATGTTGTCATTATTAAAAGTGAGACTCTAAATCAACATATGAAAATTTTAAAAAGTATTTGAGAGAATTAAAGAGTACGATTTTAAGATCAGCGAAAGAAAATGCGAATTGTTTTTGTCCAGAACTAAATATCTAGGACAAATAACCGATGTAAATGGTAGACGACCAGATCTTTCAATAAAAGACATGTCCGCCCCAACAAAAGTTACAAAGTTACAAGCATTTTTAGGGTTTGCTAATTACTATCATATATATATATATATATATATATATATATATATATATATATATATATATACACCAAACATGCATGAATTAAGGGCACCCTTGAATAACTTGCTAAAGAAATATATTAAATGGAATTGGTCAGATAAATGCGAAAGTGCTTTCGAAGAAATTAAGAAATTCTTAACTCCAGACTTGTCACTAGCTCATTTTGACCTCAAATAAAATGTTGTGGTTGCATCAGATGCAAGTGATTCGGGTATAGGAGTGGTGATACGACACAAATATGAGGACGAAAACATTAAATCATGCTTCAAGATCATTAATTGCAACTGCAAAAAGGCTATAGCCAGATTGAAAAGGAAGCATTAGTCATCATATTTGCTATGAAAAAGTTTCGAAAATTTATACATGGTGGAGAATTCACACTACAGACAGATCATCGTCTATTATTGTCTATATATGGATCGAAAAAGAGAATTCCCACGCATACAACGGATAGTCTGCAGCAATGGGGAACTATCCTATTAAGCTGTAATTATAAAATGGAGATTCTGCCATCCAAAAAATTGAGTCAAGCTGACGGACTATCTAGACTAATACCAAAATTATGCGAACTACTTAAGGACAAAAGGTACAGAATACATATGAACTTCGCATGACCGTTAAATACTATCTAGTGGTAGTCAATAGTTACACTAAATGGTCGGAAATGTTAAAATGTAGAAGACCGACTATGCGCTGAGAAACTCCACGTAAAAAATTGACCTTGTGTCACATCCCGTATCTGTGAGAAGGCATTGCGTAAATACATCGATTTCCGAGAGAGTATCCCTTAGAGTACCGTTGGAGTCAGGCGAGACATGCTATTGTACATGTTAGTAGCAAGTTATAAAAATGATAAATAAAAATCTCAACTTATACAGAGGAAAAGACCTTTTTGATGCGGTGCACATAGTCACAGTGACGATGAGAAATTAGAACCACGTGGTGTATTTTTTCTTTGTTGTTCTTTAAAAAAACAGGTATTCTTAAATGTGGAAGAATTATTAGCCTAAATGGTAGAGATACAACAACAACAACAGATGTTAGAACTCCAGAAACAACAACAAAAAATAATTGAAATAATTTACAAGAAACCGGAAAGTTCTCCAATTTCTTTCACTCCCGACGCGGTGGCAAATGCTGTAACTGAAATGACATACAATTCGGATAATGAAATTACCTTTTCAGAAAATACGAGCAAATTTATTCTTCTTCTTCTATGTATCATGTCCTTTCAGGACGTACGCGATAATGGCTTTCCATGTCTCCTTATTCCTGGTGGCTCTTAGTACGTTTTCTCTTGTCATAGCACGCAACCTCCGTTCCTTCATACACCTGCTCAGGCCCATCAAATATGTTATCCGCTGCTTTACCCTGTCTCTTTTTCCTTCTATCTGGCTTGTATCAGTTTCTCCAAGCCATCCTTCCTCATTGATTGTCCCAGGAACTTTAGCTATCTCTTCCTGAGGCTCACTATTAATTTCTATTTCATTTCCATTTCTGATCATTGCTCACATGTTCGGTCCATGATGTCCGCAGCATCTTTCTGTAGAACCACATTTCAGCTGCTTCAACTTTTTCCTTCATCATTGTCCAGAATTTACTGCCATGTGGAAGAACTGACACCACATAGCAATCTAGTACTCTCTTCTTTGTTTCTAGTGAAAATTTCCTGTGTCTTAGTACTTTACTCAGATTCTGGAATGCTACTTTCGCCATACCAATTTGCCTTCGGATCTCTGTGTTGCACTTTCCATCTTCTGTTAGAACACTTCCTAGGTATTTACATTTTTGTACCTGCTTGATTTTTATATCCCCCACCTGGCATTTTGTGTTGCTCTTCTTGCTGATGACCATGCATTTCAGCGACTGGGAAGATGAGAAAAAACAAGTCTTGAGAAAATTAGCACTGATAGAACATGAAAAATGCTATAATTTTGTACTACCAAGAAAGGCAAGATAAATTGTTTTAAGATAAATATTTTGATTATGTTTTAGTGAGAAAAGTTCATTATTCAATACTCGTTAGAAGTGTATAAATCTGACAAAAAAAGAAGACAAAGATTTTGTCACATACGCTGGAATCGTTTACAAATAATGCGATTGATTCAAATTAAACTCTGGATATGTATAAAGGATTAAGTTTCGTTCAAGGGTTAACGGCGAAGAAAAACTCAGAAATAGAGCCGAGAATTGTAAGTGGAACAGAATAAAAAACTAACATTATAAGAAATATCGGACAAATGTTAGAGAATCCTAAATCTGAGACGCGATATGGAAAAAATGAAGAAAAAGGACACGCATATATACAACCCCAAAAACATTGTGGAAAAAGAAAAATTAATCCATGTTTTAGATGTGGAAGGTCACATCACGGAGACAACTTTAGCAATTTAAATCGCTACAAGTGTGGAAAAGTAGGGCATAGAAATTCACAATGTAAAACTAAAGAAAGGAAAAGTTCTAACAGAAAAAAAATTCATACACAGCGCTGAGACGGAAAAATAATTACAAAATATCCAAGAAAATTTGTGGAGGTGAAAATTAATAATGTGGATATAAAAATAAAACTAAACACTTGCAGTGATATCACAATAATCAACGAAGCCACATGGAAAGCAAACAAAAAACTTATATCAAAACGATCATCGAAAAATTGCACGTAGTGTGTCGGCTGAGAAATGATTTGTTATTGGTGAAAACATGCAACGTTTCCTTACGTAATAAGTTTGTAAAAAGTTAAGACTTACGTTGTTATACGCTACTGACTGCATGGAATTACTCGGGTTTTGGGATTAACGATAAATATTTATTGCAAAAATATAAGTGGAAAAGTGACCAGTTAAAAAAAAAACAGACAATGCAAAAATTTAAAAGAAGAATTGAAAAAAAATCTTTTCTGGATGTTCTCTCGGATAATTTAGGTCGGTGTTCCAAAGTCAAAGTAAAATTTCAAGTAGAAAAAAGGATCGACGCCTGGTATTTAAATCAAAACGCAGTGTACCATTCGCAGCCTTGGTTCATGTCAACGAAGAATTAGACAGACTTGAAAAATGAGTGTAATCGAAAAAATTAACCATTCAAAATGGGCAGCTCCAGTTTGTAAAGAAAAAATAATAAAAATTGTGTTTGCACTGATTTTTCGACTAAATTAAACAAAAATATTTAGAATCACAAAACTACAGATTGCCAAGTCCAAAGATTATTTTCTCATATTTAAATGGTTGAAAAAAACTTTTGGATGTTGGATCATTCTGAGGCGAATTTCTAAATACAGGCTAAAGAAGAATTTAAAAGAAGAAATAAAGTGAGAAAAAAGGAAAGAAAAATGAAGAAAAAATTTACTGAAAGAAAAAATGCGAACACAAAATGCATTGAAATCAGTTTAAGTAAAATTTACTGAAGAAAGGACAGCAAGAAAGAAAAAACCTATGCAAGTTCTGTATGATATTTTTGACATACCAACACCCAAAAATTCATTGAATGCATATATATGAGTATCAGAAAAAACACATACACACACACACGCGCACACACACGCGCGCACACACACACACACACACACACACACACACACACACACACACACACACATATATATATATATATATATATATAAGTGAATAATGAACGAAGAAAATATTAACAACGTTCAAAATATTAATTTAAAACAGTGGTCAATATAAAAATAGAGCTATGAATATTTATTATAAATTATACTTTAGAACATATACAAATTACAATCTACTACAAAGTGTCACTTTGTAGAAGATTGTAATTTGTACGTCTTCTAAATTATAATTTATAATATATATATATATATATATATATATAAACGAGATTATAATACAGAGGTAGAGCAAAATAGATAACACCTAATGAGCCAGACGAACCTACCTAGGTTTCACCTAAACGGATCGTCAGCTTTCCCTGACGATCCGTTTAGGTGAAAGTTAGGTAGGTTCGTCTGACTCATTAGGTGTTATATATATATATATAACACCTACTGAGTCAAATCGATATATGTAAGAGGATGTATATATATATATATATATATATATATATATATATATATATACACCCTCTTACATATATAGATTTTTTTGCATTTAGAATCACCTCAATTCTTTTACCTTACATTCGACGATATTTTGGAAGCACTTTTGAAATCTAGTTAAATGTTATTATGGTGCCAACTCGTAATTTTACTTGATTGATTGACTGCACATCTATTGGAATAAAAGGTCCGTTGTTTTGCTGGACGTGAACGACACAAAAGGTGTGCATCATTTGAGAATTTTCATCGCATACCCGACTTGCGAGTCTGACGTTTCGAATTCGTTTGTATAAAATTGTAAATTAATTTCAAGCAATGAGTCTTTACTTTATTAGGTTTTACGTAGGCTAGAAAGATATTTTCAAATCTTACAAGAGAAACTGCCTGATTTAAAAAATACATTCATTTTTAATGTGGGTCTGTCATGTACAAACGTCAAAGTTACAGTCAGGTGGCAAAAAAAATGCTAATTACTATTTCTCATTCAAAATATTTTTTTAATCCGTAGTCGGGATAAAAATGTTCTCCACTGTAAGTTGCGATTTCTTCGTTCACCGATTTGAGGTTCTACACTAGACAAACCAAACCTGATAAAATCGTGAACATTTTTTATTCGCCATTAGAGTAGCCATTTTATTGACGATGCCAAAGAACATTAATTTTTCATGAATTTTACCCAATAACTAATTCCGTTTGGTGCTGCATTTCCCATTTTTCTATCAACAGCGGTGAAAAGCGATTGACCGAAACATTTGAGAATAAATAATGATATTTTCAAGCATGTAGTTACATGAAATCTTTCGAAATTTTAGTTGTTTAGCAACGAGAAACGACGAAGTAGTTCTTATAGAAAATGGAAGATACCTCGGGGAAATACCTATATGCCATCAAAATTAGTATTATTAAGCCTCTGATTCTGAACAATAATAGTGAGATCGAAATACTATCTTCCTTAGTAAAAAAACTGTTTGGCTTCAGTATTTGTCTATACTTCTGAGATATGGTAGTTATTATATTATTTACACTGTTCTGATAGTTGTCCTCATCTTTATTGGCATGTTTACACGGCAATAAACATGGCAATAAAGGTTAGGACAACTGTTTTGCTTCATATATTATATAGAATATAATATACGAAGAATATAGAATATAATATACGTATATTATATAGAATAATTAACGTTTCCCTTGATTATAGGCCACGTAAATTTTATATTACTAAAAGTTTCATTAATGCAAGGCCTAATAGCCACTCAAGGTAGTGTTTCTGAGCGAGGCGACTGATATAAATGTAAGATGTCGTGAAGATTATAGAAATAATGATATACTTATATGCCATCTGAAATAATGATATACCTATATGATATCTGTTGACCCTTGACTTGAAGATATTAAGATTGTAGCGTTCAGGGAAGCACACACGTGGGAGTTTGCACCACAAATTTCTTCGAAAAAATTAGAATACAGAGGGTATGAGAATGATTCGACTCTGTAGATGTAGCATGGCGAGTCCTAACTGCAAAAGGTCTGAAAATCTCAAAGGCTGTAGAAATATTAAATGGAAAATTCAAATTCGTCTCCCGAACCCAACACTGGCGCCGATAAAAAAATTCGAAAATATCATTTAATTCAAGATAGCTCGACTTAAAATAAATAAGTAGACATAAATGAGATGCTGTTTTGGGTCTAAGAGCAAAGATGCTTTTTATTTTTTTATTTTTTCTGGAAATAGAATGATTTATAGCCGATTAAGTATCTCTCTTGCTGATTATGAAAATAATTAAAGCGAATAGTAATAACAATAATAATAAATAATCACTTCAAATTCAAATCCATTATCATTAATAAATACTATCTTCAAATTAATTTTAATTGAAGATATTAGAATTGACAGCCATAAAGCAACGATTGCAATTTGGTTTTAAGGTCTATGCAATATAACTATGTCGATTTTTGAGATGAGGTATTGTAACTATTGACGCTATTTACATTGTTCGGACTGTTGTCTTCGTTTTTATTATCATATTTACTCTTTCGACATCTGTCTCTATTTCTGAGATGAGTTGTTGTAATTATTTATACTATTAAAATTGTTCAGACTACTGCTCTGAGGTTTGTTGTCATATTCATGACGTTTCAGCCGTTGTAAGCTCCGGCCTTCTTCAGATGATTGGAATTTCGAACTGAACCCTTCATTTCGTTCACTGGGGTACACTGTTCTAGTTCTATGTGAAATCCCTCTTTCAGATATCTAAGTTCTATTTATCTACCTCGGTGGACAAAAGAAACGGTTCGGTTCGAAATTCCAGTCACCTGAAGGTCAGAGCGTACAACATCTGAAAAGTCTCATATGACAAAAAAATGAGAATAACAGTCCGGACGTTGTAAATAGTGAAAATAGTTAATCTTCTCCGAATAAATTCCTTCTAATAGAAAATTCACGTGTTGGTTCAACTTCTCAATGCTGCAGTAAGTAGCGTAGGTGACCCATGATAATATTTTCTCAAATTTTACCATTTTATTTGAAACTAGCAGTATAGCCCGGCGTTGTTCAGGTGTAATGAAAGCTTTAAAACTAATCCATAGTCCTGGAGCTCAAACTCTTTGGACGTTGGCACGAAAGACGAAAAAGCAATAGTTGTTTCCAGTTAAAGCGAAACCGTAGACTGAAAGAAAAATGAATGGATGTAAGTCAAGTTTTGATTTCCGAGTATCGATATCAAATAAGTCTTTTTCGTCGTAAACTGAATTTTGAAGGCTAAATAAGTCTTCTGAGTAAATGGTATCATGGCTGAGACTAGGAACTACAATTATACCTACTTAGAGCCAAACCCGAAGCAAAAACTAAAATAAAAGGGCTGAAAAAAGTAGACATACAGGCAGATAAACAGACACACACACAAACATCTTACCTTTATATATATATATATATATATATATATATATATATATATATATTATCGATCTTCTGCACTATTATAAGAACTGCAACCTTGAAACTTCTGAATATCGTTTTTTTATGTCTTTGTCTATGAGTGTATCAAATTTGATTAAAATCGGACCACTCCTTCTATAACCCGATTTTTTCGATTATCGATTTTCGATATTTATCTGGGGTACCTCGACACATAATCTAGCTATGAGCACTCGCAGACGCTTATAGTACAACTGCATAAATTTTCAAGAAAATCGGTTCAGCTGTTTCGGAGTCTATAGATAACAGACAGACACACACACACAGATACACAAACACACAGACAAAGTTCCATTTATAAATAAGTTTAGATAGATAGATAGATAGATAGATAGATAGATAGATAGATAGATAGATAGATAGATAGATTTAGATATTTTTCAGATTCGAAGAATCTAAATCCATTCTCGAATTGTGAGTTTTACATCGATAGTAGGAAATGCATTTCCAGAGTATTGGCACATGTACGAATTTGTTTTATCATTGTCACGGAGTCAATTAATAATTGTCATTGACGAAGAGAAAAGGATTTTGTGCACGACAGTTCAAATGAAACGCTAAAAGTAACATTTGCCTTTTTATATACTGTGGCATTTGTTTCAATATTACTGGTTTATTAAATATAAATCGAATAGAATATTAGTTCAAGATAAAAAGGAATTTCAAATTTAATATTTACATATTTGAACCTAGAATTGTTCAGCCATATATTGTCATTTTTATCCCATTACATTTCATCAGCTTTGAAGTAAATTCATGATTCCATTCTTGCAGAATTTGGTGGTTTTTAAAGGTTTGCAGAGAATCGATGTCTTTTTAATGAAGAGAATTTTGTAACAGGAGCGAGGTCAGGTGTGTACAACGGGTGTAGTAGGATATCCAAGCTCTGCCAATTTCTGTCAGGTCTTCAAAGAGACATAAAGTTTAGCGTTATTTTGAAGAGAAGACGACATCCTTTCAATTCGGGCTTTCTGCATGATGTCCTATATTTAATAGGTCCAAAAGTAAACAGTAGTTGTATGAATTCAATCTTTGAAGTTCTTCCTATTTACAAACTTTTTTCTAGATCAAAATAACTGGTAACCCGAAGGTGCGAGGTCAGTTGTGCATGACGGGTGTTGTAGGACATCCAAACCTATCTTTGCCAGTTTTTGTCGGGTCTGCAAAGAGACGTGAAGTCTAGCGTTATTCTGATGGAAGATGCCATCATTCCATTTGGCGTATTCGGACGCTCTTTATGGATTCCTACATTTAATCGTCCTAAAATATACAGAAGCTGTATAAACTTAACGTTTGAACTGTTATAATGAACTCTAACCATCTCATCGATTACACAGTAGCGGCTTCTTTGGATGTGGACCCGCTTTTGAACCGGTTAACGATGGCTTATTCCCTTTTTCCCATAACCTTTTTCGCTTAACGTCTAAACTATCCATTATTTACCGCCTCTGATTGTTCTTTTTAAAACATAGATAGTTTTTGTTACGTCTGAGCAAGTAACCCTTAATGCAAATGCGGTCCATCGATGTTTTCCTTGCTAAATCACGAGCCCCACAAACATAGTAGGGATACGTGTGCTTTCAAATGCAATAGAATATAGAATCAGGTATGTGGATTTTCTCTACAATATCCAGTGTCATTTGACCTTAAATATTTTTCATCGGCGTTTCAATTTAGTTAGCATCAACGGCTGTAGGCGTGACAGAAGAGTTTCGGCTCTCCAGATCAAAAATTCAAATTTTAAACTTAAGAACCGCTTAAACATATGTTATCCGTTAGAACAGCATCTCTGTAAAAGGCACATAACTTTTTCACACTTCTTTTTTAATCTTTATTTTCTTTTTCACAATTGCAATGACATCATATCGCACAAAATACATTCCTTTTCTAACATAAAAACACATTTCAAATCCACAATTCGCACAAAGAACGTAAAACGATTCGTTGATAATGTCATTTCCAAAATATTTGTATATGTCATACGTTTCAGTCACGTGGTACACTAAATTGTATGTTCAAACTCCACCCGTTAAAAAATTGCTCAGAAGTTTTGCCCAAATTTTTGCTCCAAGACACCTGAAATAAATCTTTATCTGGAAGATGTTGCATAATTTTGTTTATATATATAGGGTAGGTAAGGCTGGAATAATATTCCTTATCCAAAGTAACAATATTCTTTAAAAAGTGCTCAATACAAAGTAGAGCTAATAATATTTATTCAAAAATTATAACATGAATATGTTATAATATCACTACAAAAGTAGTTATTTTGTTTCGACATTTGTTGTGTCTTAACACACACACACACACACACACACACACACACACACATATATATATATATATATATATATATATATATATATACAAATTAATAAGAACGAAGAAAATAATTGCAACGTTCAAAACATTAAAGCAGTGCTCTATATAAAAGTAAAGCAATGAATATTTATTATTAATTATTACTTTAGAAAATGTACAAATTATTACAAAATTGTACATTTTCCTTCGATAATTAAAAATAATCTCTCATCGTGTAGTTAATATTTATTGTTAACTACCCGAGGAAACATTGTTCTTTCAATGTCGAAACAAAATGTACAATTTTGTAGCAAATTGTAGTTTGTACATGTTCTAAAGTAATAATTGATAATATATATATATATATATATATATATATATATATTCGTAAAATACATCTATTGAACGCTTCAGTACACATCATCAGTGATGTTTCTACCCGAGGTTCATCAGGAGTTTTGGTTCTTACAACATCATACCCACTCTCCACGGTGACCCAGCCGATAGCAATCAGGTATTGACTTGTGTACTTTCTGTGAGCTACAACTTCTTCCGCCATTCTTAACGCACACTTGGAGACTTATTTTCCAATCTCAGATGACTTCCGGTTCACCAGCAGTGTACGCTCTTCCATAACACGTGTCTCAACTGTTGAACCTTCTTAAAATATCACTCACATCCTAGTCGAACTGTTGTCATCCTTCCTTCTGATGTGCAATGGACCATTTAATCCGCTTTCTGGGCACCTTATCTTGATTTGTGAAGGGCCTCGGCTCTGTGGTGTGTATCCTGGCAATGCTCCTTCTCAGTTTCACCAGGGAAATGTTGTGACCACCTCTCTCTCTCTCTCTCATCCCCCCCTCTCTCTCTCTCTCTCTCTCTCTCTCATCCCCAAACATTTAATCCTGGTCTGGTGGATTTTAATACCAAGTGGATTTTTGCATTCCTTTCCACGGATGCATTTCACTTTTGTAATCCGGGTTTAATCCATGGTCGAAAGCCCTTTGTCGTCCTGATAGAATTCTTATTCTCACTCACTCTCGGGATTCTCTTGGGGTATATTTTTGCTGTAAAACTCGTAATATATATATATATATATATATATAGGTAAATTAAAGACTTGTCATACCCTACGCGTTTTGCCCTTTGAAGGATTATATATATATGTGTGTGTGTGTATGTGTGTGTGTGTGAGTGTGTGTGTGTGTGTGTGTGTGACAATAGAGCTTAAGCAAGTGTTGAAAAACTGTCTCTCTATAGTTACATATACTCTGTGGTGTTTCCTTATAAATATAGCGTTATATCTATCTATATTTGTGTATATTTATGAGATAAGGCAGTATTTACAGTATTTACATTATTCGGACTTTTGTCCTCATCTTTGTACGACGTTTCGACCGTTGTGCTAGGAATTTCGAACAAAACCCTTTATTACAATCACTTCATTCCTTGCTTAATGTCTCTTCTGGAAGTCATGAGTTATCTTCCTCTAACCCTGTAAGTTACTTGCTCACCACTGCTGTAGCCTGGTATTGGGTCAAGTCACAGGAACTAACCAACTTCTATATCCACTGGGCCATGTGTCCTTAAGAAAGGCTAGAGTCATTCGCCAAGATTCGAACCTGCAACCCCTTTGAACATAGGGGAAGCCACCAATTGATCTAGTTCGAATCCCGCAGAATGACACACATTTTCGTAACAAAATTTATCGTAAATGATCTGACCGTAGAAATAAATATATAAATATACAGTTTAATAAAAAAAAATCTACTCAAATACGAGTATCGATTAAAAATAATGTTCAAACAAATAAAATATGTCGGTTATTAAAACCATTTCGTTGATCTTCGAGATTTTCCGTGATTTACACACACACACACACACACACACAGAGACACAGACACACACACACATACACACACATACACCCATATATATGTGTGTGTGTGTGTGTGTGTGTGTGTGTGTGTGTGTGTGTGTGTATATATATATATATAAAACGGCGGAATGTTCCGTAATTTATATACATATATTACGGAAAATCCCGAAGATCAACGAAATGGTTTTAACAACCGACATATTTTATTTGTTTGAACATTATTTATATATATATATATATATATATATATATATATATATATATCAACCAAATTTATAGGGAATAAAATATAATAAAATAAATATAAATTTAAAATAAAGGAAATATACATATACACTTACACACACATATATATACACGTACATATACAGACAAGTATATACATACATACATACACACACACACACACACACATATATATATATATATATATATATATATATATATACAGACACATAATCACATGTACACACGCACCCATATCCAATACATATACATACATACCCTTGCCTGTACAGCAAATTATAAGAGATTATTTTATGTAAAAGGGAACCGAATTTAGAATAGGTAGAATAAGGAATAAGTAACTGGAGTAGATAGACTAAACTATCGCCCGGTTCACACCCCACCCACATTTATTGAACGGGTGAAGAGGCTCATCCCTTGTTTCCTGTTTAGGATGTGGTTTCCTGCTTTGTCTTTTCCAATCTTTTACTCTTTTCCATTCTTTTCCACTTTTTTTTTCAATTGGAGTAGATAGGCTAAACTATCGCCCGGTTCACACCCCACCCACGTTTATTGAACGGGTGAAGAGGCTCATCCCTTGTTTTTTCAATCTTTTCACTCTTACGTAGCCCCCTGCACATCAGTGGCGTTATCGCCTTGCTCGGGGTGATATGATTAAAAAAAGAAAGAAAATAAGGTAAACAAATGTTCAAATGAAAATTTTAGGTAGGGTAAGTATTCGGGAAATAGGAAAATAAACTTAGAATTTATCATTAGTTGCTATCTAAATTAATAGGCTCGGTAAATGTAAGGGTTATAATGTTTGATCTATATTTTCGTTTTAACTAATACTATAGTTATTAGAAAGAGGGAAGGAAAGCTTCGATTAGATATAGATCAATTTTGGATTAGTTTTTGGAGAATTTTATATTATAATTTTAAATTTTAGATTTAAAAATTTAGATTTAAGGCGGCAAATTTAAAAGTAGATTTTGTTTAGGATATTTTATTATTTTAATTTTTCAACTAAACATAGATTAGATTATCGTAAAGATTTCTGGGGGTAAGGGCTGAGCCTATCAGTTTCGAATTTACTATGAGGTTAGGTCTCATCCCTTTCATTGCCCAAAATCCTCAAGAAAGAGATGTTTGAAATCTTAGATTGCGGTTAGAAAAGCAGTTTTTTGCGTGTAGTAACGTTGTTTAAATTCACCTGAGGAAATACCAATGTAAGTTCAATAATTCTTCGTGTTGTTAGTTGTAGAGATTTGGGCTTAGTAGATTACCTGTGCAGATCAACATTTTATTTATGTATTATCTACACTCTTTAAAATTTAATTGTTATAAGAATTGATAATATTGTTCATATTATAAGTGCATATATATATATATATATATATATATATATATATATATACGTGGACACTGAGGTGAACACCAAGCAACAACAGTATGTTTCGTGTTTAGGGCATTATATGGCTTAAAGAGTGCTAGGAAGCTTGAAGCAGGTATTAACGGCTTGGTGTTGACCTCATTGTTCATTTTTATATTTACATATGTTCTATTCCTCATATTAAACAATTTTATCGATAAAATGCATACCTTAATATTGACTATATATATATATGTTTGTGTGTGTGTGTGTGTGTGTGTGTGTGTGTGTGTGTGTGTGTGTGTGTATTAAGGCAACTTTTTTCATTGATGCATGTTTCATTAAATAATATAGACAAGTTTTGTCGATTTATTCTATGTAATTTTTTTCATATCGTCTGATAAGCTAACTAGCATTATCGTTGAAAGAGAAAAAAATCACAATATTGATACATCTTTTTATTTAATCCTTTCTGAGCTTTCGGCTTACATCAGCCATTATAAAAGATGAAAAGAGTGTTTGTTGTAACGGGCAGTTCGCGGACGAACGATAGTAGTAGTCGTTTATTTTGTTTGTGTGGAGGATTGGCGAAATCTCACATGACCAAACATGTCCATATTATTTCATGAAACATGCATCAATATATATATATGATAAGTCTATATTAAGGTATGATATATATATATATATATATATATATGTGTGTGTGTGTGTGTGTGTGTGTGTGTGTGTGTGTGTGTGTGTGTGTTAATGTACTTTTGGGCAGCAATCTTACTTATAAACATGTTTCGTTAATAATTACGATTTTATTCATATTTGAGTTAACTTTTCTATAATTCTTATATATCTCCTTTTTTATGGAGATAAGGAGTGCTATGAGACATTTTTACACTCATTAAATCATTTTTACTCTATTTTCTTTTTAATAATCATATCGCCCCAAGCAGGGCAGTTTACTGCCACTGGTGCGCAGCGTATTCCATAGGAGAAAGTTATGAGAAAGAATGACAGGTTATAGGGGGTGTCAGGAAGCGGGTAAGAGAAGGATGAGAATACTGATGTGAGTGGAGTGGACGAAGAAAGGAGCATGAGTGAGAGAATGCAAGTTAGTGAGATAGGAGATGACTACTGAGTTTACATTTTAAATCTTGGAGATTGTTGCTGTCGGGGAAGCTAATAAACGATAAGCTGATGGAGTAGAATTTGCGCTTACATTTTATTGGTTTCACAGTAAAAGGGTGGGACCTAGTCTTGTGGCTTGATTAAATTCATACATAGGGGACACCAGAGAGGTAATTTCAGCGGAGCAGAAGCCGTGAATGTATTTGTAAAAGAGACATAGGGAAGCCACATTACGCTGTATCCGAGCTGCCAAAGCGGGATACACACACACTAGGTAGGTTCGTCTGGTTCATTAGGTGTTATCTACTTATATATATATATATATATATATATATATATATATATATATATATATATATAACTTTACGGTGACTTTTAGTCGACCACAACTAAAACTTACATGTGTTTTCCTGTAGTTAGTCGGCAAACGTATTTTAGAAAAACGGGCGATTTATACCCGCTTCGGCTTACCTAAAATCTTTATAACGAAGTTATTTGATGTGTACACAATATATACACAATGAGCATACTTTCCATCTGGCCAAAATAGAAATACTGAAAAAGACAATACTAAAAAAAAAAAAACTAAATGATAAAGCGTACCTAGAATGTGGTGTATAATACGGGAAGCTGTCTATCTATATTTGAGCTTGAGTTTTGTTTAACGGCATATCAACGTCTGTGGGTTACTTAATGCGAAAAAAATAGGGTTTTAATGTATTTTTTAATGTTCAGTTATATTGAGAAAGTTGATTTAGTCAGATTTTGATGAAAAATTTATTATTTTTTTTATTTTAGAAAACTGAACATGTCTTCTAGTTTTGCATTCAAAAATGTATTGCTGGTAATAATTTATTTTTTCCTTCAAAAATGTATATATTTTTTTAAAAAATCGATTTTTATACTTTCATAATGTTTTCACCCCTGTTTGGGGCAGGTTAACTATTTGCCCATAGCTGGGACCCTAACAGGTGCTACCACTCCGGGTCAAGGTGGACTTGAGAACAACAGAAAAAGAGGTGGTTCCATGTTCCTCACAACCTTGCTGCTGGATGCAGTTCACCGTCATACCCAGGATCTATCTATCTATCTATCTATCTATCTATCTATCTATCTATATATATATATATATATATATATATTGATCAATATACATATTGTCCTCTGTCGATGGCACGACTCGGAATTTCATGCATTATGCAATCATTAGCCTTAAATTTGTTTAAAAATTACTGCCCCATCAGAGACTAAGACATCAACATCATTAAACAGGCCCAAAAATCTATCTTATTTTATGATGACTGTCTATAAACTAGAAAATCAACCCTGATTTTTGCATTTCTTTGGGGACGTATGATTCTGCTAAGTCCTGTTATTTTTCCTCTGGAACCTAATGAAATTCTTCAAAGATCACGATCTTTGTATTACCACCATCATTAATGCTAAAGTCTCAAATTTCTTAGATGCTACCTTCGATCTGAGCAATGGTCTGTACAAACCATACATTAAGGACTCGCATAAACATATATCAACAGGGAATCAAATCACGCCCATAGAATCACCAACAACCTACATAAATCCATTCAATTTTGTTTTAAGTACCAACTCTTGCATTAAGGAAATTTCTGACAATTCGAAAATTAAATGCATTAATGC